>NKZX01000658.1:0-396977 GCA_002374535.1 Metschnikowia kamakouana
GAGCCCCTGACATTGAACCAGAAAAAAAAAATGTCGCTAATAGTTGCTAAGAAATTAAAAGCTAAAAAGAAGTATTTGTAGAAGTAATGAGTAGTAGAGCACTAGGGTGGAGAGTCACGGAAGATTAATGAAATTGTGACCAGAATAAGCAATATAAAAGAACTCTATGTCTTCTGTTAAATTGTTTCCGGTATAGGTATGTATAGATATGTAAGTGAGCTGATAGTTACAGACTGCATACACATGTGAGTAGAGGTAATGGGTAGAGCCAGATAATAAGATTGATGGATCTAGATAGGTATTGGATGAATTAACATAACTGATTAGGGACTCGAGAATCTGGCACATATTGATTTAAAAGCTTGAATTTATTCAATATACAGTATATTTTTTGTGACATTGACCACCTGATTAGCAATATTTTTCGCTGTACATCTTTAGGTAGAGCCCTACTCTTGTATAATCCAGGAGCATAGGCAAAGGGACCACCCGATGAAGATGGAGCAATGCATATTCTATAAATCCCTATAGATTGCTCTAAAGGTAATACTGAATAGTTAAAGAGCAGTAGACGATATATCCTAGGAACTTGTATAGCAATAGTCTCTAACTGTGACCGATAACTCAGACATTTGATCTCCACTCTACATCTCCTGGATCTTGCCTTTATATCTCGAAAAAAGTGATCTCAAATCTCGGCAGCATAATCAGATCTCCTTGGTCTCTTTCATCAACCAGGAATGGGCCCTTTTCTCACCCATGCGGAGCAATTTGGGCCCGTACTCCTGTCGGATCTCCCGGTGGTACTCATTGATCCACCTGATCTCCACTGAGCTCAAGTACTTCACATCAATGAGTCGTGTGCAAAACGGCACCTTGGTTAAGTACTTGAATGCCAAGTACTGGCCATTGGACCTAGTCTTGCCCTTAGCCTTGATCACCTGAAGCTCACTTTCCACTCGGAACCCACACTCGCCATTAATATAAAAACCAGGTTCATCCGTCAAAATGGCGCCTTCTTTGAAATAATCTTCGGTGCTTGCTCCTCCTGCAGTGGTCAGAATAAAAAGTGGACCCTCATGCACATTTCCAAAAGCTCCAACTCCATGTCCTGTACCATGGTTAAAGTCTAGACCTTCGTTCCAAAGCGGTTGTCTGGCATATGAGTCGAGAATCGTGCCGGTTGCCTTGGAGCCTGCCGGAAAACGAGCCATGGCCACGGCCAAATGTCCCTTCAACACCAAAGTGTAGTGCTTCTTGTCTGCACTCCGTAAACCTTCGGGCCCAAACTTGTATGTCCGGGTAATATCGGTGGTGCCTTCCAAATAATGAGCTCCAGAATCTAAGAGGTACGGCATTTTGATATCAATCTCGGCACTTTGCTCTTTGGTGGGAGCATAGTGGATGATTGCCGCATTAGGCCCCGTGGACGAGATGGTCTCGTACGAAAGACCCTTGAAGTTGGGAAGCCTGCTGCGTATCTTATAGATTTTCTGAGCTGCCTCGTACTCTGTCACCTTCCTCTTCTTTTCCAAAAGCTGGTGCTCCAACCATGCGGTGAACACCATAAAGGCAAGCGAGTCCTTGGACTGGGCCACCTCTGCATTGAACAACTCCGTGTTGTTTTTGACGAGTTTCATGATGGAAACAATGGATTTGTAGATAATATGCCGCTTGGCAAACGAGACGGGAATTGAAGAAATCAATGCATAGTTGCATGCTTCTTTGCTGGGAAGAACAATTCTCAAGTTAGAATTATTCACAGTGGTTTGAAGCTTGGCCAAATCGGGGTAGAAATCCGTATACTCCTTGATTTCCAAATTGGTGATTTGCTGCAAATGATGGGCCACCTCTTTCAATTTGGCCGCACCTGCGTATAACACCACATTCTCCGGCCCCACGATGGCATAGCCAAAGAAAAACGGCGAAAACGGAATGTCCGTATCTGCTCTCAAATTGAACAACCACCCAATCTCGTCCAAAGCAGTACACACAAGATGGGTGGCCCCTGCGTCCTGCACGCAGGCCCGGACCCTCTCGAGTTTGGCATTGCTGCTTTCTCCACCATACTCTTCCCCAAGAGCGTATACCGGATCATTTGAGCGCTCAGGCTTGGCAGACCCCCACACCTCGTCCACAAGATTGGTAGCAAGCGGGACAAAGCTAAACCCGTGCACCACCAGGGCCGTCTCGAAGTACTCGCCCATCCCCAAGCTGATAAGCCGAGGGTCACATGAGATTCTCAGCGATACCTTACTTTTGAGCGCAGCCTCTATGGCAAACTCGCGCCACGTCGGATACCCTGCCTCACCTTGTTTGAGGAGTTGCCAATGGGCTCTATCAAGCTCCTGTTCCGCCTGCAAAAAATACCGGCCATCTGTGGACAATGCAGCCTGACCATTTAAATTGTCGTCCTCCAAAGTCACCACACAAATCCCTGCACTTCCCGTGAACCCACTGATAAACTCGCGTCTTTTATCAGCCAAGGCAGTATATTCCGATTGGTGTTCGTCTTCACTGGGAATAATGTAGACGGCGATTTCGTTGCTTCTCATGAGTTCCCGGAGTTTCTGGAGTTTTCTTCCTGCCGATTCATCCGATTGAACCTTAAGGGGGTAAGGCAATGGGTCCAAGGCCTCGTTATCTAAATGTTCATCCCAAGAGATCCACTTCTGGGAGGAATTTGGCTTGGAACATTTTGCATAGTTGAAAGGGTTGAGAGAGGCAAACGAGAGACAGTATGAGGTGGTTTCAGGGATACAACCAGAGCTCACGGAGTCCGTCGGACGCTCAAGAAGGGGTTGTTTCTCCATTGGGGTCTATGAATGAAACTCGCGGAGGTTATCAATACGGTCACGTGAGAAAAGTATGGGGCAGTCCTTTGCACGTGATTCAAGTGGGATGTTTATCTCAAACTTCAGCATTACGTTTGATATTTAGATACATTAGGAGTTAAAACTGTTATAAATCAGTGGTCAGATTACTCTATTCAGCTTGAATCCTAGAAGTAGTATTTTCAATAGGAGACACGTATCTCAAATAGTAGTGTCTAGGCCATATAAAGTCTAATGAAATAGGATCCTAGATTTAGGAATTTGGCCACGATTTAAATTACTAAGAAAGTAGTCCACCTTAGTCAACAAATCAAGACTAGATATGATCACATGACCATATTACTATCCATTAGTCAATCAATGGTTGATGACAAACATACGAACACTGATACTAGTTTAAGTAATTCAAGAAGTAAGTAAATCATCAATAAAAGGCTAAAGAAACTCGTACACGTGACCATAAACCATCCATGTCCCTGCAAACAAGGTTTCGTTTCTTTGACTTCATATACTGAAATCATAAAATCTGTAGCTTTTCCATTATAAACAGGTATTTAGCTGAGTATTATTATAGTTGAATTAAATCACTAGTCAATATTATTATTTAGCTAGAAAATCCAAGTGTTAGTGTTTGATTTGAGTTAGTTGAGCGTAGGTGGGGAGCCAGGTTTCTAGACTTTGGCCACGCTTTTGGTGCGGTTTTCGACTGCTTCAGGCGTTGCGCAGTACTCATCAAACAGAACTCCTAAGATAAACCCAATTCGTGACCATGGATGATTGTAATGATAATTTTAAATAGTAAAAATATAAGTTATATAGTAGCATGATAGTAAGGAGTCGATTACCACTAGGAATTTTTTTGTTTTGGGCTTTATGTAGTACTGCAATACTCTTGTATGGACTTTGAAGAATGAGTGAGCACTATAAATGGGTACTAGGAATATGAGTAAGAGTATGAATGAGTATGTGGTGGAGAATTATTACTGAATACTTGAATTTGGCCAATCAGGAATTAGTTCTTTTGGTAGTTATCTGATGGACCCTGTTCATTGGGTCGTGCGCGACTCATACACTTTTCATAGACTAGAGAGTATAACACATACCTTGTAGAACATATAGTCATGTCGAAATTAACCTTCCCATCAATATTCACATCAGCCATTTCCACTTATTTTCGTTTTGATTTGTATTCTTGAAGTTTATTGGATCTCTAATTGCACCCTTGTGATGGTTTGTGCCACGCACGACCGAATATATCTCGTGAGACCCATCCTCTCGTGGCAACCAAAATGCCTGTTATTGGAGCCCCGTATGTACACCGAGTTTGATGTTAAAGAACCAACCATGAAGTCTATATAGGATCAGGGTCCACCAGAATACACACCAAAATGCACCACCTTATATTCCAGACACTATATTCCAGACACTATTCCAGACACTATTCCAGACATCCCGGATACATTCCAGAGAATAGCACCGAGTCCCGACATCACATGACAAGTTCCCTTAGACCAAAGAACAGCTTCCGAAAAGACTGATCAGGAATTCAATCAAAAACATGATTCATGGGAGATACGGTCGTGATATATTACTATAAACGTGGATATTGTGGCGTGATTATAGATCCTATATATTCATGAAATAGGTATTAAGGGAGGCCTTCTTCCTGGACATACTACTGCCTGGCCATGGTACTAGTTCTTTTCAATACTAACCTCTAGAAAGGGCCATAACCGCTACAGAGACCCCAAGACGTTCCAGATGACGCCGGCCTTGTACCGGGTGCGGAAGCCGTTTTTCTGGAGAAACTTCTTTTCGTTTTTCCTAGTCACTGCTGCCCCGCTCGGAGTTTACATGTACACGTGGAACGTGCTCAGCAAAGACGAGTTTTCCGATATCCCCATTCCTCCCATTTCCGACGAGGAGTTGGCCAAGTTGAAGAAGGAGTACGGCTCCAAGTAGCTGACGGCCTTGGTTTCATCTGTACATAGCGTATCAAGAGATAAATTTAGATTGAATGTGTGAGATTAGTAGGGGAAATTGATAAGATTTTCAAGTGGTGTCTTTGAGTAATTAAGTGATAAGGTTAGGGAATTCCAAAGGTATACATTTAGTCCAGTTTGAGTGCTGAGTGGATGAAGGTGATTAAGAGTATGGCCCGCTCAAATCGCTTTGGCCTTTACATCATTGCCTTGAGTAAGGGTTCGTAACCCCTTCTTCTCATGTGGCGCAAGTCCCCAGGATCATAAAGAAGTGGTTTGGCATTGACCGGTATATTAAACTACACTACTCTCGTGCTCCACACGACCACATCAAGTACTACACTACATTAACAAGTACACTATGAAGATATTTATCTTGGGAGAAAAATAATGATCAAAAAAAAAATCTCTTCTAATTTCATGAATCTTATGCTGGACAAGTCTGTTGCTTCTGCACAGCCTTAAACATTAATGTACAGCCTCGATTGCCTCATATAATGAGCATATTCCAACTATGTATTGGGCAAGTGTCAGCTTAACACATTGAAATAGTATCTTTAGTTTCAAAGATAAACCGATTGTTCAATTCATGAAAATGGCAATTTTCAAGTATATATTGTAGTATGGGTGTTCAGGGTCAATAATTCTGTTTGGTTCTGCATATACCCCACTTTAGGACTTTGTGTGAGTTTAACACCCACCAAATTCAATAGAAAAGAAGGCTTGAGGTGTTTCGTCTTTGGTGAAACCAGCAAAAAAATCAATGCTTTAATTGTTTTTCGGTTTGCAGAATTAGTAGTTTAAAGGTGTACAATAGTTTGCAATCTGTGTGGTTTTCGCACCCATAAAAAAAAAAGATCACTAAACCCATATTTATTATTATTAATTTGGACAGAAATAAATACCTCTTAAATTACCCTTATAAATTTGACACGTACATTTTTCAATTCCCCATAACCCACTCACTATGATTAGCACCCAATATACCGAATGACATCATAGTCAGAAGTAGTACAACGAGTACTATACATGTTGGTAGTACAGTACTTGCATAGTTCTATATTTGTCAGCATGTATTGGTGGATTATCTAATACACTATAGGAAATCGGTCGACTATAAACTTATGAAATATGAAGTACTAGACACTGCTAGACACTGCTAGACACGAGTAGACAATACTAGACACCACTACACACTACACACTACTATATCATAGGATGTATTCTGTAGAGCAATATCAACTAATTTCTCTACAGCTCAAGTTGCCAAGAAAGGAAATCGTGGCAGTAGCTTAGACTAGTGTAGTTTATCTGCTACCTTTAGTCTACCTTAGCGCATGGATCACGTGTTTAGTATACAGATTAGTATAATACTTAGTAACAGACACCATGTTAGTGTATACCTATAGTATTAACTATAGTATGGTAATTGGTGGTGGTTGTCAGACCTGCATAACCATCATGACTCTTACCGGTATTTCAAGTGCTCTCAAAGCCTTCACTACTCTATCAGTCAATATACATTTTCTAGATACATCGTTCGAGTCGGAATCGTATTATTTAGGTGTTTTTAGGTGTTTTTAGGTGTTTTTAGGTGTTTTTAGGTGTTTTTTCGGGGTTCTTTAGGTGTTTTGAGGTCTTAGTAAATTCTTAGTGTTCGGTGCTGTATGCAGGTTTTAGTGGATACCTCAGATTCCTTACTGTGGGACTGACACTGACACTGACATTAATACTATTCATAGAACATGGTGATTTATAATAATATCCTCTAGCAGATAATCATACAATAAATCTGACTAGACCTACACTGGATAGTACTCTCCTGCACACTACCGGGTATACTACCGTGTTCCATATCTTGTACAGTTACCTTTAGTCTATTCTAATCGTTGCCCACCATGAAGTCATCATCATATCTTTGAATACTTAGTATTTTCTCTCGTGGCCGTTTCCAGAGAAGTCCCACTCTGTGGAAGCTGCATCGTCCATATATGTGGATACTCCCCGTACAGGATATGGAGCTGGGTACTCCGAGGAATCCAAACCTTTGTCCGGTCCCGTTCCATTGCTGCCAGCATCCAAGGACTCCATCGAGTTGCCTCTTCGGGATGCGTGAAGCAAGTCTGCGGACGAGTCGCTTCTGGAATCTGTCAGATGCGCATCCAACCGGTTTCTTCTAAATGACTTGTTCACGTCGTCATTGTAGATATGCGAGCTCATGTCTCGGCGAGAGGTCAACGAATCCGCGGTCTGCGTTCGGCCTGGCGGGGCAATGGGTGCATAATGGGGTGAGTAGCTAAGATTGGAGCCCGGCTTTGGGGCTGATCTGGGAAACTCTCCCGAGTGGGGCGAGTCGTTGCCCGCATTGCTCATGAACTTATTGCGCGAGTTACGCTCAAATGGGTTTTCCGAGTCCGCTGCGCTCAAGTCCGTAAGACTGATGCTGGAGCCGGAAAAGTCGAGTTTCTTGGGGTACGAGTTTTCAAACGGACTGTCAAACGGATTAACCGGCGTATCGTAACGGTCCATGGGATTGGACGAGAAAGGATTGGGATGCTCGAATGCGGTCTCGCTCCGCATGTCAAATGTTGACGACGATGCCAACAATGGGTTGGCCTGAATGTCCGCGTAGTTCATCAAGCCCTCGTCCAAAATCTGTTTCTTGGGCTTGTGGTTCCTGCGCACCAAGAACCGCACCTTATCGTTGACACACTTGTAGCAGTACGCCTTAAAAGACTTGTATCCTTTTTTGGACATCCTGACCTTAATAGGAATAAAGAGCAACAATGCCACCACAAACGAAAGGAAGAAAAAGAGAAAGATGGCAATCGAAAGCAACTGCACCGAGAGAATGATCGAGAGCCGCAAATTTGTCTCTGCAATAGCTCGGATATTGGCTAAAATGTCATTGTTCAATTCTCCACCCGTAGCATAGTACCGGAGCGTCATGAAGTTAATCACCTGCCGAGGCAAATCCGCCACGAGGATCTGGAGCGCATCGTCCAACTGGAAGTAGATGAAGAAACACGACCATTGGAAAAAACCCTCCTGCTCAATCTCATGGAAGAGACATTGGTAGTTGTAGCTGCGCAAAGAATAAAAAAGCCGACTATAGTTGTTCAAATATGCTAGCGCAATGTTCCTGGTGCGGTAGATATGAATACCCCAGGAGATCTGGTACGCCAAAAGAAGGAACCGGAAAAGAATGCACCCCGTGAATATCCACTTGGCGATCTTGTACTCGTACACCTCATAATCTGAAGACGACCACCGGTGGAACACCAAAATAGACACACACGTATATGTGTCCAGGGCCAAAATGGCCAACGCAAGGGCCAAAAGCACCCATACCCATAGGTACGACATCAAGGTCCAGAACCGGGTGTTGTGGAATGCGTCCACCTGGACAATGTCGAACGTAGACAGATCTAGACTCTCGGATTTCTTCTCTGTGTCGAACATATTACCGTCTATTATAAATCAAGGACCTCTGTATCAAAAAGCAAGGAACGAGTTTAGAAGTTGGCGCAAACGGGTTTCAGTAACGTTTCACTGCTCATCAATGTTATCACAACACCTGTATTTGGGGCGTATCTGAAACACTTGGATGGGGATCACTTTCTGGGCACACCGAGCTTCAGAGAAGGAGCTGGGACGTGTAAAGGAGAGATACGACGCAATGGGTGCCGGAAAGAAGTCTAGCAGGCTAGGATGGTGAAGTAGCGGTGAAGCAAGGCCGTGGCTAGGATGAAACAGTGGTGAAACAATCAAGAATGATGTGTGGTGGGTACTGCAGATCTCCGCGAGGCGTGGTAGGGGAGATCGATGCGCAAGCCTGCGTGACACACACTTGAAACACACGTGAAACACACGTGAAACACACGAAAAGCAAGCCTGAATCGCAGGGATTTCAGGGTTTCACCTGAATCTTTTACAGATACTTAATCATGTTTTCCATCAATCTGGTTGGTGAATGAGACTTTTGGGGCTTCTATAAATAGCGCCTTTGGCTGCGGTTGCTTCTTATATGCAGGCGCGGATCTTGCCCCTTTGGGGCCCCTGCTTGCCAGGAGTGCGCGCTACGTACACTACAGGAATTTGATTGTCTAACGTGTAACATTGTGCTGGTCAGATAAATCGCGCACTTAGTGCTAGTATGGTGTACGGATGTGTATATTTTACATGTGGTCCACGGGCGTATTTCAAAACCTTGGTCACCTGACCGAATCAATGGACACATCTTTAGTGGGACCTTCAAATCCATGGTTTTCAAGATATACCAAGGCCATATGCAGGAGCACTTGAGATCTATCACAAGTTTTTGCAGTTTTATCACTAGTACACAATTTGTAGTCTGATTTGGATCAAAAATCTCATCGATGTCTTGGACATCCTGCATCTAAGCAATCAGTTTTAGCCTTGCGAGTGAAGCCTGTGTTCCATCGAAGAGTTTCAAATTGAAAGTCCACTTAAAGAGTTCATTTGAGAGACCCAAAGAGTTCCAGATTTCCAGAGTCCCAGAGTTCCGAAGCCCAAAACTCAGACTTCAAAACTCAGAGTTTAAAATTCCACAGACCAAATTCAAGCTCACTTAAACGACACAGTTCAAGTTTCACGAATACTTGGTCAAAAGCTTAGAAGCCTCTTCTCTCAAATCCTCCTCCTCTCCTTCGCTTAATCCCTTCAACACGTCCATACATGCAACTTTAGCTGGAGGCCTGTACATGATGAGGAACTGAAGCGATAAGAAGCCAAGCTTGGACCGGGCCGGGTCTGCACAGAGCGACTTGATGCCCTGCACCATTTCCTTATTGAGCCACGGCAAGTCGCTTAGCAACCGGAGGAAGATCTTCCGGTCTGTGGGCTCCAAAAATGGAATCATCGCGTCCAACACTTGTTGGCCCCACTTATCGTATACAGGAGTCGGCACCACTGTTTCGGCCACTTCCTTGTCTATACTGGCCTGCATATCGGCCACAGACTCGGGTTCCTCCTTGTACTTGGCGTTCCATTTCTCTTCCACGTCATCTTTGATTTTCTGCTCGTTGGCCACTTTCTCATTGTACCATTCTTCGTTCAACCACTCAATGACCAAATCAATGCGCTCATGGATATTCACCAAGAAGTAATCGAACAAGGCCTTGCGGATCAAATCGCTCAACTGCTCATTTCTCGCATGTTCCTTGCCATCCTTAGTGTCATCCACATTGACCATTCCCCTGGTGGCCAAACGGGTCAATAGTATTAGCCACGAATCGGATTTCCACGAGTTGATAGCGATTTTCGTCAACTCCTTGCTGATGGAGCCATCGTTTGCTCCTGCACTGGGCTCCTCCTCTGCATCTCCCTTGTTTGCAAACTGGAAAAAGTTCTTCACAATTAGATTGATATGCTCCTTTTTTTCCTGGAAGGATAACAACTTTGCTGGAGGAAGCGTGTATGCAGTTTCAGGGTCATAGTTGGCCTGGTCATCGTCGTCGTCTTCGTTTTTGTCATTGGTTGATTCTTCCGTTTTGACCCCACTCGATGCAGGATCGGCGGTGACTTGTACTTCGTTCGTCTTGATATCCTTCACTGCATCCACATACCGTGCGCTGATAACATCAAGAGCCTTTGAAAGTTTATTGACTGGAGCACGGTTCAATGCAGAAATGGCCATGTTGACCAAGATTTGCTGAGGAATCGTGGAAAAGTCAAATTGGTTTATTTCGCTCGTGATATCCGTTAAACAGTACAAATTCTTGTAGTCCATAGTCTTCATCTTTTTCAGCGGGTTTTCGAACCCATCAAATTTCCTTTTGCGGATTTGCGAGTCTTCGGTGCTGGGCTGAATAATGTTCTTCTTCCGGATTTCATCTCCCTTGGCCACCAATTCAGATAATTTGCGGGCACACGAGACCTGGAATTTGGGCGGAACAAGTTGTAACTTCGTCATGTAGCCTAGGAGCACACGTAAAGTACGGTCAGTGTACTTTTTGGCCAACTTGAACGATTCCAAAGACTCGTAGTTGGACTGGAGCTTCGAAGCGGGGTCGAAACTCTCCAAAACTGGGAAAATGCGCTCCACAAATTGCCGCTTCCTTCTGATTAACATCGACAAGTGATTGAGCGTAGCAGTGACCATTGGAGAAACGAGTATATCGTCAGTCAAAGGCTTCAAAACAACCATCAACAACGCATTGGCCTCGCTTTCCATGAGCTGGCCCTTTATAAGACTGTGGTTCGGACTCACTTGGCCGACAGAGAAGTACTTGTTGGAGTTGGATCGCAGCTGATAATCAATCACCACCATGACAAACTTGAGGAGCTCCAATTTGCACTCGATATTGCGGTAACTGTCGTGTTCACGATCAAACGACGACTCAAAGGGAAATTGAGTATCACATTTGGCCACCAAATTGTTCTTGATATCATTGACTCCCATCCAAACGCTAGCAGCACCACTGCCATCGTTTTCAGCCACGTATCTGAAGGTCAATTTGAACACAATGATGCATACGTCAATGACATTCTTGAACACCTCCAAATCCTTGACGTCCGCCAAAACCTTGAGGTGTGGAAGTGCATCGATGGCCAAGTCGATTTTCACTGCAGCCAAGGTATCCTCCTGCGTAAAAGCCTCCTTCAAGTAATTTGCACACCATCGTTGCACGGCCAAATTCGGGTTTCCGGAAAGGTTAAGGATTTGCTTGACGACCTGGGGAAAAACGTCTTTGTTGGACTTTCCCAACTCGCGGGCCTGATTCAACTGCCCAATAATCACAGAGTCATCTGGGACAGGTGTATCTGTCATGTCCAGTTTTTATGTGTTGTGGTTTCAAGGCACTAGGGAGGGCGATTGTTTGGAGAGTGTTAGGCTTTTGATGAGTTTCGAAGAGTGCGCACGTGACCCCGCGCACGTTTCTGCCCTCCTCCACCATGAGACGTTCGCTCCCCCTAGAAGAAGTTCCAGCGCCTCATTCCTGCGAAAAAACACCCAGGGGTCAAAATAGGGGCTTATGCATTGTTTGGTATGCAACCCCTTGTTTTTTCCGGCACACAATGGACGATCAGCGAAAGAACAATTGATCAGCAGGATTCCGCTCCCAAAAGTCGGATCCCTAGAGCCTTGAAAGTCAAACCAGTAATTGTAATCAACAGATCAGAAAATGGACAGCTCGGTTCAAATAATGGTAAGAATCAAAAGCGTCAACTCTAGAATTCAGTTCATCAAGCTGGTAGTTCAGAGAATTAGTTGATCGGCCGGTCACTATCGGCAGACCAAAATCCCAAAACTTAGAATCCAAAAATAAGTTGGTTGCATAGTTAAAAGTCGAAAAACAAACAAACTGTAAGTCACAATTAATAGTTTAGCAAAACACCAATAAGTTTTTTGCTTGATTGAAAAGCCAGAAATTCAATCTCCAATTATGAAACACCTAAAAATCTAAAAATCAGTAATAAAACGAAAACCAAATCAAAAACTTGGTCAATCAAGATCAAAAAAAAAAAAAAAAAAAAAAAAAAAAAAACAAAAAAAAAAATTGGTAAAAAAAAAAAAAAAAAAAAAAAAAAAAAAAAAAAAAGAAGTTGCCCAGAAATCATTCAGTAATCATCAAATTAATTAATTAGTAAATCACCAAATCAGATCATCAGCTGATACCCGATCTTCAAGCCATAGAAACAGGACATGTAAACCCCACAATCTAAACCCCACTCCAACCCACAATGCAAATGCGGCCAAGCAGATCCAGACTCGTCCCTACCCTTTCTCTGATCATTCCAATTCGAAACAATGCTCTTCTGCTTTTATGGATTATTCATCAACACAACTACAGAATAAGACAACATTTCCAATTGGGCTTAGAGCCTGACGACTAGACAGTAGACAGAAGAAACTTGCCTGCATGTAACATTGAAAAGATTTGGTTCTATGTCTTGTAGAAGAAGGGCGGTAAAAAAGAAAAGAAAGGAAAAGTATATCAGTAGGAATGAGAGGTTGTAAGGGCAGGGGAGGAGTTTGCAGCCGCGGGGAAAGGAGGTACGGATGTGCCTGCATGTGCGTATGGCCAAACCGAGAAAGGAAGTCCACGTGACGCGAGTCTCATTCTTTTCTCTTTCTTATCTTATCTGAACACCCCATCAGTTTCTCCTCACCTCCTGACATAGCGTATCCTTAGCAAATCTGCGTGTTGTTTTAGAGAGAAAAGACTCTAGTTTTTTTTTCAATAACAAGGCTTCCGACCTGCAGGCCAGCGGAACTTTAAGCCTAATTGGGACTCCCCTTCCCTGTTTTCCACCCATCACCAACTACACCACCTTCCAATCTGGTCGAATTATTCTCAATTAGTTTAATCCCCATCCAGGTGAATTTCAACGAATCAATTCCATTCTAAGAACCATTTTCCTGTATTAAACGACCATTTGCTTGTTTTCCTGTCACCTGAAAATACTGGACACGTGACTGATGATTATCACATCAGCCAAGTCGGCCCCTCCGAGCTCCCAGAACCCCAATTCCGGGAAAAAACCTGACCACACCCTCCCTCGAGCGAAGATTTCTCCACCACAGGACGAAATCATGGACCTGGGCGAATATTTTGATGCCAGGGATAAATGTGATGGACGGACCGACAATGGCGATCATTTAGGTGGAAAATCCTCTTCAATCACTGATTTTTCGGGAAGAAAGTCAACTTTCACTGGCATTTCGGCCAGATCATCATCATACACTGATTTTTCGGGGAAATCGTCGTCCTTCACTGAGAATTCCCGGAAAACACCATCTTTCACTGATCTCTCGAGGAGAACACCGTCTTTTACTGATTTTTCCGGTAAAAAATCTACCTTGACGGATTTTCCTCGGAAAATACCCTCCTTCAGCGATTTCTCCGGCAAAAAACACTCTGAGACTTCGGGCCCCGAGAATTCCACAGACACGGACCTTGAGGGCCATCTACTTCCCAAGCGGGTTAAGTCCAAACGTTCTTCTTCGGCATCCAATGATGCATTTTTTGAGAGAGACAGGTTTAGGGCTCGTTTCAGAACTTTCAATGGTACGGCAGACAACCAGCCAGCTGATGACTTGCTCAGTTCCAGTGAACAAGCGCATCTGCCCAATTCAAGTACTGAACGGCTCTCGGTGGTGTGTGAATTCGATGATATTCTGAGCAAAACGAAAAAACTCGACATCAAAACGCCCGTGGTATCCGAACCAACAAGCGATAGCCCGAATGAGACGGGTCACGTGATGGCAGATTTCCGGCTCCCTCGAAATCGGCCCAAAGCTGCCTCAAGCTTCAAATCCAAGAGTATTGAACTTGCATACCCCCGTAAAGAGAGTGTTTCACCATTGGCCAAGGATTCTCGGCTTTTCTCCCATTTTCCGCCTATTGTCGACGCCAATCTCGACCTACGATACATCTCTGTACCGGAACTCTCCAAAGTCTTCGACTGGTACTTCAACAAGCCACTTCCAGCCACAGGTCAGATGTTTCCGTGGCTCCACGGGATCCATGCGGAGAATTTCGCCCAAAGGGCGTTTTTTGCTCGTTCGGCCACCGGTTTGGACTCCACAGAAAAGCCCTGCAGTGCTCGTTTTCTTATGTGCGTGGAGACAAGTTCATCCAAACCCCGAATTCCTCGGGTGGTAAGAAATACAGTGAGTATTGAAGAGCTCCTCAAGAAAGTGGAGTATTCAAAGACAGAAGTACTTGAGCAGACCAGAGAAGTGGTGATGGATTTGGACCAGGAGGAGAGTTTCAACAGAAGTCTAGATCTACAAGCAGAAAAGGCCCGAAACGAGGAGTTGGTCCAGCTTTTGGCAGCAGACTCGCTCAGTACCGGTTACATGCCTCACTTTTTGGATACAGACCCCGAACGAGGCGTCCTGCTCCGAAACTTCCAGATCCAAGTCAACAAGGTGGCCCGGTGCGCCGATTTGGTGATGTACTGTGCAGACCGGCGCCATGAAACGTGCAAATGCAAGTCCATCGGGCGTCTTTTACGGGTAGCACAGCTTCTCGAGCGGAAACAAAGTTCCACGGCCATTTCCGACTTCAATGTGTTTGTTTTGAACTGGCACAAGTTGCACTTCGAAGAGTACCCCGATGTGTTCACCGTGCGGGACTGTTCAGCCATTTTTTCCAACCAGGATGGAGTCAAGAAGACGCAGTTGCTTCTCTATAGCATGATTCTCCTCAAATCTGATACGTTTTCCTCGTGGGATGCGGACTTCCAGGTCAAGGAAAAGGTAGAGAACACCAAGATGTCAGCAGCTACTAGACTCCACCTCAATGTGTGGCTGGGCAATGTATGGGACCAGCAAATCATGTTGCATTTGTTGAAAGGCACGCTGGACTTGTATGGCGACTTCAGCCCCTCCATCCATGCATCGGGAGAAAAACATATCTACTGCGACCCCAAAAAGTCGTCGTTAACCAAGAGCAGTTCGTGGGGCCCCAAGTTGGTGTCGTCGCTTCCTCCACCACGGAGCCACTGGCAACTTTTCTTTCACTGCCATAATGATGCTCAATTCCCCAGCCAATCATTATTGGCAGAATTGCTTTTCAAGTACACCATTACATCCCGCAAGGCAGAGGAGGTTCCAGATTTACACCACTTGGAGTTCCCGTCATCCGGATCCGTGGGTCTTGGAGACTGCAGACAGGAGAATCTTATGAGTATTGTCAACTCATGCAAGTTGCTCTACTTATATCTGTCATCTGTGGCTGAAGGGAGTCTTGCAGCATTGATCTACTGCTCCGATGGTTACACCGAACTGTCACTTTTGGTGCTCTGCTACCTCATGTATGCAGAGAACATACCGTTGGAGGTGGCCATGCTTAAGCTTCATTTGGACTACGGCAGACCTTACTATATTTTCGGAACCGATGTGCAGGTGTTACGGAAGTTGGAGATTCTTCTACGTCGATATAGTCCATCCCACTTGGGTGCAGGAACAGTGCAATGGGCCAAGCTCGAGACCATCTCCAACCAGGAAATCTCCGACATTCTTCTCCATGCCCCTGGTAGTGCAGGTGCCACGTGCATCCCCCGCAAGCTCCGGTTGGGGTACATTGCCAGCGACTCGGACTCCAGTTCAGATTCAGAAAGTGACGATGATGAAGGTGCACTTGAGGCCATGGCCGACCGCAAGTGGGTGGAAGATGTGGGAGGGTCGCTTCCTTCTCGCATCTTGCCGTACCTCTATTTGGGCTCATTGAAGCATGCAAACAACCCAGTTCTTCTCAGCAAACTTGGCATCACCAAGGTGGTTTCGGTGGGTGAGCAGTTGGACTGGCTTTCCGGTTACAAGTTTCAGGAAAACAATACGGTGATCAGCAAGAAGCTCTTTGGTGGGGATATCGAGTTGATCGATATCCAGCCGAAAAAAGCCTCAAAATTGACTGTGCGTTCCGTGTTGAAGGTCAACAATCTCCAGGATGATGGGATTGACGAATTAAGCCGTTCGCTTCCTCACGTTCTCGACTATATCGACGAGGAGTACCAGAATAACAAGCAGCAGGCCCGTATTTTGGTGCACTGCCGGGTGGGCGTGTCACGATCAGCCACCGTGGTGATTGCTGAGGTCATGCGTCGCCTCAACATGAACTTGCCCCAGGCTTACTTGTACGTGCGGGTGCGACGGCTCAATATAGTGATCCAGCCGAACTTGCGGTTCATGTATGAGTTGTTCAAGTGGGAGGAGCGGGTCCGTGAGCGGGGTCGGGGAAATCTCCGGGTCATTGATTGGTTTGTCATGTGTCAGGAGATCAAGAAGTTGAACATGCCTTTTTTGAGGAACTAACCAGAACTTCAAGGCAAGCGACAGAAATCCAGTCAAACGACGGAAGATTAGGAGAAGTCATTTGGAATTACTAAGTCATGAAGACTAAAGCTTGATACTAGAAGTGAAACCTGGAGTGAGGACTACTAAGGACTACTAAAGGATACTGCGAACAGTGAATGACTAGGAAGAGTATAGCTAGTCAATAGATGAGGACGAATACTAGGGAAGAACTGAGAAGTAATATTGGGAAAAATTGAGGAGTGTTCCTGGGGAGAACGGGCCAAATGAAGCTTCTGGTGGATTTCTCAATGAGCTTCATGGTGGTTTATTCGGGAATACGGTTGTTCTCAGTGAAAAGGTGTCATTTCTATCCAATGTAACTGCTGACCAGTGACACGTTGGGTACTCAAGATGATGGAGGTGCATTGAGCAAAACTATATCCGTTTCTGTTGGTTTAGCTGGTCGAACGTTTAGAACCAGCACAAAACCCGATCCCATTAAACTAGAAGATTTAGACCAAGTGGAGCTGTACCAGAAGTTGCAACTCCAACCCGAAGCTAAACCCTAAGTTAAAGAGCCAACCAGTACAGTAGTAGCCGAAAACAGTACAGAGTGGACAGAATTACAATACAAACCATTATTCTCCATTACAATGGCTATACTGATTCAAAAGTGAGTTGCTTATTTTCGTCTACTACTCAGATCTGACTGACTTGGTCCATACTGACTACATTTCCTACTGACGGACTGACTACTTTCAGAACTCATTTCTACTGGTTATCAATTACTACTCACCAATGAAACACTACTAGTTTTCTAATGATATTTCTGCCATACTCTGTCGTGGAACTATGACTCCTCATCACTACATCACTACATCACTATACACTAAATACCTACTTAGAGTAGAAACACATGTGAAATTACCATTATATAATACTGCAGATTTGGCAGTGGTCATATTAATGGTACTACTATCTAGTATAAGCCACAGTGGTGATAGTATGGCAGTATTACTGTAGTCTAAATGGTATTATTGGTAGTCTTAATGGTAGTATGGTTATGTGGTTAAATGGCAGTACAGTATGGTAGTATACACATGAGTATGGTATTATTGGCAGTCTTGATGGTATCAATGGAAGTATTGTTGTACAGTATGGTAGTCTATATGGTAGTATTTCTGTAGTATATATGGTAGTATTTCTGTAGTATATATGGTAGTATTTCTGTAGTATATATGGTAGTATATATGGAATTATTGGTATTATTGGTAGTATTGGTAGTATAGATGGTACTATATATGGTACTAATAGAAACATATTATTATGGTAATATGTATATTTAGTAGTGTATATGGTATTACTGGAAATATGGCAGTATGGTAGTATATTCATATGGTAGTATATATGGCAGTACAGTATGGTTATATGGTATTATTATAGCATGATAGTGAGGTAGTGATAGTAGGGTAATTGGTATTTTTGGCAGTATGGAGTGGTAGTATTACTGTAGTATATATGGTAGTATGGTATATAGTAGTACGAGATGTACTCGAAGCTGCTGAGTTCCAGGTCGTTACTTTCCGAGGAAAGAAGGGTAGTGGTAGAATTTTTCTTGAGAAGTTCAGGTTGGTGCCACCGATAAAGTTGTACCAAAATGTACAGTAAAGTAAAATAGAAAGTCAAGATTTAATCCGAGTTTGCTAGTGGTCAGTTCACGTGACAAAACTTTATCAACAAAGCTTATTTGATCTTCTGATTTTCTTCAATAGAGATGTGTCAAACTTTCATGGACTCATGAACTCTTATGACCTTGGAAATGACTTTATGATGTATGGCCAATGTATGAAACATCATGATGTAGATCTGATTCACAAAAATTAAATTATACCCGTATCTTGACCATCTCCAATACTATTCCATGAATATGATTCCAATCCCATTTACTACCTCAAAGACTACGACTTAATTAAATTGGGACTTCTTCGTGCCAGAGTTGGAATCACCGGCACGCCGTCTTCATGTTTGGAGTCAATAAGCCTCTTGCACCTGCCCATCTTCACCCACCACAATACTAAACTACTATACCATACTGTACCAGTATGATCTATACCACTGTACTAGTATCATCTATATCACTGTACCAGTATAATCTATACCACTATACTGACTACTATATATTAATTGCTCATTTTCGAGGTCTTTAGCTTGGTGGCCATGCAAATGGTATTAGCTTGTCATAGATCTAAGATAAGATTCTACCAGGCTCAGGGGAGACTTTCCACAACTAGAAGTTGACTTGTCAGCTACTGAACTTTAGTACTGAACTCTACCACTAAACTCTAATCAAGAACTGAACTGTACTATGATTTCTCGAAGATTCATAAAATACTACTACTACTACTACCGATGCTAATGAACTATGGATTCTCCGGGGAGATTACTTGTCTGCAGGGTTCCTGTTGCCAGTATTCTGTCATGTTTTTGTATGGTAGTGTATACTCCGAGAGTTACGTATTGACTTTGTAGTGGTGAACCCAACTAAGAAGTAATTTCCTTTATAAAATATCCTAGAATCCTCAAAGACTAAAATAAATGTAAAGATAATGGAGCTCAAAGGAATTAACGAAGATTAAAGAAATAATTCCGTCATAGTTTGTGACATAAATCGTAATTGTTTCAAATGTGTACGACTGTACTCTCTTTACCAGAGTCTAAAGTTTAAAAATCTATAAAGCACGTATATTGCTCCATAATAGGGTCTGCCACCTTTGATAATATAGTGCTTGACGTTTCATGCTTCACTATGCTCAAAATGTTTACTGTTAGCTTCCAGGGAGACAGTCGTAGCAACACGCAAGTCACAATTAATACTTCTACAATAGGTTAAACTACGGGAAGTTATTCTTATGTTGATTTAGAGTAAATACCAATTTTATTTTATTCTAAGCTGAACTCAGAATCTCACCATAGTTTATTATGCACTCAAGCTTGATATGTTCTACAAATAAGCGCAGATAGAGATTTCTTGGAGCTGAAAGAGAACCAATTTGAACCAGAAATAAGCTTTGACTCAAAACTTTTATATCACATAACGTATAGTGTAGTACTAATCAGTATACTTAAGATACTGTAGTGACCAGTTACATACTGTATAGGGTACAGTACTATTCAGGGTACTGGAAGAGTAGAACTGTATACTAGTTTATGGCAGTTCAGTTTATGGTAGCTAATATCACCAGCAACCCGCCACTAGAATAAATCTTGAACTTACTACAATACACAGGAGCCCTTTGACGAGACTCCAGTATTATTAATCAGAACAGAAATATACTAAACCTAAGACTAATCATTACTACTACGCCTTCAGAATCTGTACTAGTTCTATTTTTATACCCCATACTGTACAATTCATCAGAACTAGAAATACACTTTACTACTACTTACTGAACTATACTATACTATACTATACTATACTATTACTACACAGAACTAGTCAGTACTATAGACTGGATACCATGATACACCCAATATAGTACTTCTGGCCATACTACGTACTTTTTAGAGTATACAGTTCTCTGATGACTACTGGAACTAGCCTGGAATCGAATACCAATGAATACTACAGCACTGATAGTATACTACGACGCCTATTACCAAGACTCACTTACTAGCTTAACTATGAATAGACTATGAATAGACTATGATCTGGGCTCAAATATCAGTAACAGAATGTCCATTGATACGAATATGACTAGTATAATAAACAACCCCGGGTTGAAAATAGACTCTTATATTATGAAATGTGCATTAGAAATTTTGTTAGTACCAACACTACTGCCACCAGTATAACTACTTAATACTATCGCTAGTGGTACAGAATAAGGTAGTGTATATTATGGTCAGATTTTATACTAATGTAGTAATTTTTACGTCGATCACGTCATTTACATTGATAGTTTTTTTTAAGATATCGTTAATTCCACTTTCTCTGCTGTTCTTATATTATGTATAAGGACAGTTTCTCTGGGAAGGTTATGGAGGGTTTACTGTAGAAGCATATTGTAAAATTCCATTTGAAAACTTAATGCTTAAAAAAAGCTTGTTTAATTTTGACCGCTTTTTTAAGCTAAAATGAAATAAGCTTTTCTTGAAAAATGGCATGATTGGAAATACCCAACTACTGCCGCATTCCCGGTGCCCACTATTAAACAAGCAACTGCTGGAGACGTGCACAACCAGAAGCACGCCTGTATATAAGAAGACCAATTTTAAGTAAGTACAGAATTAAAAATATACCAAGAAAGAAATAGTATAACTGAAAATATTCTTATTTGGTGGCTAATGCTATGACGTAGAGATTTTCTGAAAAGGAGAATGCAGTCCTGCATACACCACCCACCACACTATCTCCAACGTTTGATCCGCGCACGCCCATTTTTTCTACCGCCCCTCTCGCCAGCTCACCACCCTCCTCCACCTGACACGGCACACGGCTTCCCCTAGCGTACCACTACGTATTGCCACGTGCTTCCGCTCAATTCTTGTCTTTTTCAATTTGCTACCTGTGCAACGTGCCTGAACAAAATCTGAAACAATTGTGGAATTCTCGTGAATCCGGTCCCGACTACTTACCGAAATCCTCCACTTCCAACCCTCAATCAATATAACCGTCTAATCAGATTTTTCCCCAATATTTACAATCAAATACCTACATTGAATTCTTACTCTGAATTCGTATAATATTCCAATTCTTCTACTGAATTCGAAACCCTCCTTCATCTACAAGTCCCGACTGGTATCGCGTTTCAAACACTCCTGAAACACTCCCTCCTGAAACACGATCTGAAACACGCTATCTGAAACAACACCAGCTTTTTATATGCCAGAGTTCTGATAGCCCAAAAATAAAAACTCACCTCTGAAATTCTTTCTGTCCTAGCAATTGACCCCATTGTTGCATCGTCCAAATACTACTCCCGATGCTGAACTTCTTCAACGACTCGGCCATCATCGATGCTTCCATTGCAACATCGGATAGCCTGTCCAAATCCACTTTGGGCCCTGGAAACGCCCTCTCCAAGTTACTAGATTCGGCAATTGCTAATGCAGCCCGAGAACTGACCCCCGAGCCGGATTCCAAGTCCTCCTCCACGTCCCCAGGTTCCATGTTCGATTTCGTCCCGAGCCGTAAAGCTGACCGGCCCCATGTATACTCCATAGAGATGTTACTCGAGTTACGACAAGACCCTGGGGTTTCTCGGTTTGACACGCGGAAGATCCCGGGCCCGGCCTTTTGGGCAATCAAGCACCGCGGCCATGAGCCGGCCGCAAAGCCCAGCCACGGGAAAAAGTCCCGCCGCAACAATAACCACTCCCATAACCTGCATGGCCAGCCAGATGGCCTCAACTGGGAACGCAAGCCTGCTGGCTTCTTGAAGAACTCGGAAATCGACGGCATGTCGTCGGAGAAAATCTCCCAGCTTTTGGGGGAGACTCCGGACGAAGATACTCCCGATTGGGACAATCCGGGAGCCTCTAGCGATATGCGGCTCTCCATGGGCAATACTGTTGCCGACTTTGAGCGGTGGAAACAAGAAATGCGCAAGGAAGAGAGAAGAAAACATGGTGACGATTTGGACAAAGAGGTGCAAACCTCCAACGAAGTCGACAGCTTCTTCTCGTTTGTTAAGCCAAAGGAAGCCTCGCAAGCCGTGTCATCTTCTTCGGTGAAGTCTTCCGATGCGAAGAGCTCGAGATTCTCGTCTTTTTTCGGCTCCAACGGACCAAATCCCCAGGGCTCCAATGGCGTCCAGGGCCAAGGAGCACCAGGGCTTCCGGCTCCATCCAAAAGGGACTCCAGCTCTTCTGCTGATGGGTCTCTGCGTTTTTTCCGGAACGAGCCTCCTAGCTCCGCTCCCCGTTCTTTTGAAGAACAGAACCCAAAGCCTGCTCCAGCGATGAGACAAGGCCCGCCTCCAGGGATCCCACCTCAGCAATTCCCCCAGAATATGAATGGCCAGAACATGAATGTGCAGAGCTTGGGACCAAATGGTACCATCCGGAACGGCCCTCCTCCGGGCTTGCAGCAGCCAGGAATGCCATTCTTCCCCAATCCTAATATGGGCGCACCACCTCCTTCAAATAACGATTCATTCTTTATGTCATTACTTAGCAAGAGAGAGGCCGAAGAGGCTCAAAAACCAGGACAGGAGAAGGAGGCCGGAGGAAAGACCCAAAACGGGCGTAATCCTGGACAGAATGCTGGCCAGAATCCTCCAAAAGCAGGTCCAACTCCTCAAAAGCAAGGTCCAAACCCAGGTCCAACTCCTCAAAACCAGCGTTCGAATAGTGGTCCAAATGCAGGTCAAAACCCTCAGAACCCGGGTCTGATTCCTGGTCAAGCACCAGGAGCACCTGGCCAAGCGCCCGGCCCAAATGCAGGACCCAGACCAAACGCAGGTCAAACTTCTAATGGCGTGAACCAAAACAGGCCAGTCCCCAAGGGACCAAATGGCCAGTACTTCCCATACGGCCAACACATGAACATGCAGGGTCCTCCTCCCGGCATGCAAGCACCACCAGGAATGTTTCCACCAGGAATGTTTCCTCCAGGAATGGGGCCTGCAGCGGGCCAGTTTCCCCCCGGCTCCAATTCGGGAAGTAGTTCCCAGGGAAAGGAGATTCCACCGTGGATGCGGTATGGGCCCCCAGGCGGGCCCCCGGGCGGGCCCCCGGGCGGACCTCCAAATGGACCTCCAAATGGGCCTCCAGGTGGGCAGTTCCCCCCAGGCTTTGCACCTCCCCCAGGCTTTGATCCCAGCTTCAGCCACCCAAAATGAGCCATGAGCTCACAAGCTATAATGCATAATGAATTGACGAGAGAACAAATGTCAATGGCTAGTTATTCAACTAATTTTGATGGGTCTTAAGTTGTGAGGGTTGATTGGTGAGGGTTTGATTTGTGATGTGCTGGTAAGATGAAAAAATTCATAGTGGTCAGTGAAGCTTAGGTGATGAGTTATGAAAGGATGCACATTGCTCCGTGACTTTAATTAAAATAATGCTCAAGACCTATATTGAGCCAATACTAACATCTACAAGGATCTGCCAGTGAATGACATAATCACTCGAGAGCCATCCAAGTCATGCCATGTCCGAAGTATCCATATAATGAATAAAGCTAGTTTCTCCAAAGTGTCACAGATTATTCCGGACATTCTTGTGTAAGGATATTTCCAGACTCCAGATGCTCGTCATGCTAACTATCAAGGTCAGAGGTCAATAACATTAGTGCAAAGGTGTACTACTTGACTCCACTATTATCATGAGTATGTGTTCCTGTATACCATTTATCTCCATTTTTGTAGATTGTCAAGTGTATTTATAACTTAGCCAATAATTCATTGATAGTATGCAGGACTCAAGTATAACAAGTCCCCATTTCTACAATAAATTTTGTTCAGATTACCTAATCAGTTTTATAGTGGATCCATTCTTATTTTTCTAAAAGTGCATGGTTCATTTCGGACTTGGTACTGCATATGGTGCTGCAAATGGTATGGAAACTGGAACTCTGGTATTGGAGAAATCCTGGAATAGAGAATACCAGATTGTTAAGATTAATGAAGATATACTAGACTGGAACCCTAGAATAAATACAGATTACTAGACAAAATAGTATAATGAGGTACAGATTTAGCAGTACACTAGTATAAAAGACAAATAGACAAAAGACAAAAGACAAAAGACAAAATAGACAAGAATAATTAGATATAATTATTCAGACAAAAAAATTAATTACCACACCTAGGATTATACACTACCAGAGTATTTTGGATTTATACTACTACAACTTATTTTCTAGTGATTGGACAGTCCATTAGTCTAGTCATTTAGCTCGCTAACCATCCATTCTCATGGACAAACAATTGCCCAATGACTAGGCTACGAAACCAGAGAACTTAAAGTACCAGAAAACTTAAAGTAGCAGAAAACTTAAAGTACCAGAAAACTTAAAGTACCAGAGAAATATAAGTACCAGAAAACTAAGTATCTGGTCCACTATCTCTTCCACCAATACTAAGTGCTATGACCAGAGTAGCTAAACATCCAGCTCACTAAAATAGAGCCATACAACACATACTAGCCATTCCATGTGGCTAGAAATCACAATCCTATAGCGTTTGTTCCCTTGGTGGTACGAAGCTTTGGTACAACTCTACTGCAGGATAATAGTGAACTTTGTGGTGCGTTAGAATAAAGTGGTCATACTGGTCATGAGTAGAACATTACATTGGTTCAACTCTATAGTCCTGTGGTGCCCAGAAGTCATTTTTACTGGTACTAATTAGGATATTGATAGACAGGCTATAACTAGGATATATACTATGACTACAAGATATAGATCAACCAATCAGATCACACTGGCCATATTCTATCGCCAGACAATTTATCATATCACCAATACCAATCGACCAATCATTGACTCAAATCAGTCAAGTCATAATATCGTTCTAGTCGTAGATACTGGTAATAGGAATAAATAAAGGAGCGGACTGCATATAGCAGGGGACATGAGGGTATATCATCAAAAATGAGTCTTCGTGGAAGTGGACTAATTTTTATTGAAAGTTTCAAATACTGAACGCATGCCAAATATGAAAGGATCCAAAGAACCCATTGGAGAAACCACCCATTTTTTATTCAAATCTATCTGGCTGGTCCTAAATCAGTACACCCTTAGTCCATTATTCTTGTACTAATTAGTCCCATCTAACTATACCTACTAATAATCCATATCTATTCTTAAAACATTCTTAGGTTTCTCTAAAAAAGCTATACTCAATTTAGAAATTATAAATTGCTTCAACTTGAATCTAGCACCTTAATGGATGGTGGATTATAGTAGTATGCCTCTACCAATTGTCTAATACTAAACTGTCTAATACCGATGAGAAACAGAACAGAAATCCAGTTAAAAATTTCACATTCGAACGTAAACTTAATTGCCATTCAGACCTGGAAACTGAATTCACCAATAAGAGCTTTTTGAATCTCCATTATAATCATGTCTTAAAAGGATACCTTTCCGAAAGAAGCTCCGAAAGAGCCCATATCGTTTTCTTCACTCCGCTGCTTTCTTATATGAATAGCCTTTCTTTGGAAACACTATGAGTGGCTTTTTTGGAAACACTATGAGTGGCTTTTTTGGAAACACTATGAGTGGCTTTTTTGGAAACACTATGAAAAATCCCCCAAATCCGGTCTCTCGGACTGCATGTTAAACTGTCTCTTCTCTCCCTTCGGTATCTTCCTCAAACTTCTTGACCAACAATGATTTAAAGTAGAAATCCCTCACTTCCAAAGTTGGCACTAGACAACATGGAAAAACCACTTATGTCTATTATTGCACCGATTTTCTTGTGGAGCTTGTTTTTGGGGTTCTTACCTGATTTTGGAATCTGCGGAAGGTGAGGCAAGATATCCCCGTCATCTTCACACCCAATTACATAAATTGCCTATTTTTTTCTGAACATGAATTGTTTAAAGACCGACTGGCCAAGAATGACGCTCCTTTATTTGAGAGCATCGATTCTCCAAATTTAGAAACATATACTGCTGGTTCTACCGACGTGCTATGCTGACTACCAAGACTATTATAGAAATGTCTTTTTTAATTTTCTACACCTAGAGTCTTCTATTATTGATATACATTCTGAAACAATTCAACACCAGGATCTTCGTTCATTTGGTCATATTTCAGCCCAATTCTTTCATACTGTTGGTTCTAGTAAGCCATCGGGCATGTTTTCTGGTCCCAACCTTAGTCTGTTCACTTTTTTCTAAGTACCAAAGTCTGATAAGTTCTGAACTAGTGACCGTACCTGACCATGACTGGTACTATAAAGAACGGTTCTTTGAGTCCTTTTGAGAACAACCTGTACTATTGACCATTAGCCAATCTCCATCAACATGAATGTTTGTATATTTCATATCCGTATTGTTTTTAGTTCTGGTTTCCCCTTCTATCTACTATCTTTTTGTCCCTTTAAGTCAAATGACCGTACCTGGATACAAGTACCACACCCCAGTATCCACTAGCTAGTTGTCAATCCATAAAGTACCCTCGTTCCAGTATTCTAATACTAAAGCCTCAATTTATCAGGCACTCATGGTACAAGAACTGAGGAGTACTATGCATGTAGTAGGTAGTACTAGGTAGTTCCAGTTCCCTGGCCAGTGAAGTGACCACTGACTTACTCCCTCTTGAGAATTTCCGATATGGAGAGCAAGAGACTCATCAACTGAAGGTGCTCATCGGTACCATTGTTCAACCGGCGGTCCGTGTCAAATAACACCACGGCTATGGCGTTCTTCTTAGCGGAATTGAGCGCATCGTCAAGAATGTACTGTTCATGGAGCTGGTCTGCCACCTGCTGCGCACTCCAACCTTGGAGAATGATTTTCTGGGTCAAGGCCATGATTTCAGGGTGATTTCCACGAGCAACGGCGGCCCGCACAGAAGCGACCGTTTCCTGGTCTACCACTCCTGCTATTTCACACACCATAGCTTCAGAAACTCCATCATTGCCAATGGAAGCACTTAGCCGTGCACACGACTGTAAATAAGTAATGGCTTTCCGCAAGTCTCCATTGCTGACGGAAATAAGCTGGTCAAACACCAGCGGCGACTGCACAGAGACGTTTTCCACCTGAGCTATATGGTTCAACCGGGCCAAGGCACTGCCCGAATCAAGCAGCTTGAAGCGGAATTTCAGGCACCGCAGCGCCAATGGGTCAATGATCCGGGTGATATAGTTACAGATAAGGCAGAACCTCGTCACTCCAGAGTATACTTCCATGGTCCGTCTCAAAGCAGCCTGGGCATCGTTGGTCATCGAATCCGCCTCATCAAGAACAATGATCTTGTATGGAGGACAGGGGTAGTTTTTCAAGTCATCAGCGCTGGCATTGGACACAGTCAAGCGGGCAAACTTCTTGATCTTCTGACGCACAATAGAAATGCCTCTTTCGTCCGAAGCATTGAGTTCCAACACCCTCAGCTTATAAAGAGACGGGCCGTACAATTGCTTGGCCAAAGCCAATACCGTGGAAGTTTTTCCAGTTCCTGGAGGCCCATAGAAGAGCATATGGGGGAGGTTTGCAGACTGCAATGTTTTCTTGAGCACCTTAACAGCGTGTTCTTGAGCTGCCACGTCATCGAGTTTCTTGGGACGGTACTTTTCCACCCACGGCGTGTGGTCAAGTTTTTCTTGTGTATACAGAGTCATGGTTTGGAGTGGTGGAGATACGCGTCGCGTTGAGAGACCTGAGTCTTGAAAAAGTGCACCAAAAAAGTCCCTGGTCAAAAAGTGCACCTGAGCACCAGCACCTGCCACTAGAACCAAAAAAGTTGGATTAAAAAAAGTGGAACAAGGTTGGATTTGGAAGAGGGTTGGGGGTTTAAAGTAGTTTGAATAGAGTGTTTTTGAATTTCTTGGTTGGAAATTGAAAGGATGTGCTTGAGGTAAAGTGGAGGGCCATAGACCCGTACACCATTGGTCCCCAGCAGTTAAAAATATCTATATATAAAGATCTTTAAGAGTGACCAAATGATGATATTGGAAAACCAATACTATTGGAACTATAACTAGAATTTTCAGGATTTCAGGATTTCAGGGTTCTCTGGATGGTAGTTTGAGTAGAATATATAGGCATAAGTCTATTTTATACAGTGATTACTGCGAATTCGAGACTGCGAAATCAACTGCGAAATGTTTCTCTTCTCTTCATACCATGACTTTCACAGATGTTTAAAAAGAAAATCAAATAATATACTATAAATAGCTAATAGAGTATGAATAGATGATAGAGTATAAATAGCTGATATAGTATAAATAGCTGATATAGTATAAATAGCTGATATAGTATAAATAGCTGATAGAGTATAAATGAGTTATGACAAGTTCCCGTGGCCGAAATCTTCATTGTCCATTTTATCTGGTCCATATACATAGTTATCACTGACAGTCTAAGGATAAGATAATCTAGTCATCTTCAGTGTGGGTAGGTCATGCTAGGTTCCGAAAAAGACCTTATTGTCAAACCCCACAGTGTCTGATTCTTGTATAGTCTAGGCCTGGTTGTTTTCCAAGGAAAATAAGGCAAATCCAGTAGGCAGGGCCAAAGTGTTTTCATGAATAAACACTTGGAAATGTCCAACCTTTTCTCCATCACTGTCTTCTTACAGTCTTTTTTCAGTCTTACAGTCTTACAGTCTTCTTTCAGTCTTACAGTCTTCTTACAGTCTTACAGTCTTCTTACAGTACACTCTACTGTATTCTATTGTGCCTTTTTTATTCTACAGTAGACTCTAATATACACTCTACCACTTCTTCTAATCTCTACTACTCTACTGTACTTTACTGTATCAGGTGTAAAGACTTGGTAACTTATACTACTATAAAAGAACAAGACAAGTATTTTCGGGTTACTAAATGAAAAAGTCCATCCAGATTTAAGGTAAGGCCTGAACAACCCAAAACCACTGGAAACGGTACATTCCTACATCACTGGTGAGCCATTTATAATGTGAAGTGGTAGAAAAAATGGCTTGACCGAAGTCTAGATGTATAAAACCAGACTTATACTTTCTTATCTGCTGTGTCTAAATTGTCTAAATCTGTATCAATAACTGTATCGTAGGCACCTGTATTAATAACTGTATCGTAGTCACCTGACTAGTCGTAGTACTTATTATACTATTAAATTATGTATTAATGAGCCGAATGGCCAAGTATTCTATTGCACACCCACCACCGATAACTCCAAGGTCCACACACGACGAGCATGCACCTTCACCTTGATGAGGTCGCCTAAGGCCTCGAGCGTCGCCAGACCCTGGGTGCTGATCTCCACCTCTTCACTAGACCACCAGCACTTACGTGCAGGCTTGCGCCAGAACAACAAAAGCTTGGTGTGGTTGGAGTCTGCATGCCGCTTTGTTCGTGAGAGTGACCGCGAGGCTGCACGGCTGGCGCTGCTGGCCAACGTAGCTATGCGTGACCGTGACCGCGATCTTGTGGAGGCGTTTGACGAGACTGGTCCCAAAGAGGGTGATTCCGGAGGTGAGGCAGATTTTTCCCCGCTGTTGAGCCGCACTAGCGATAACGATTGGAGCACACATTTTCCGGGCTCCAAACACCGGTTGCCCCATTCTTCCGTTTTTTCAAACCCCAGAGAACACAACATATCGAAAAGATTTTGTTCCGATTGGCCCAGTTTTTGCACTCCGGGTTTGGTCGAGTCAAGATCAAACCCAAGCCCAGCAAATACCAGCTTATTCTGTGCTAATTTGCTGGCCACTTCGAGCTTCATATGCTTAACATCTTCTTGACTGCACCCTGTCACCGGGGTAATCACATAGTAGTCCAATTCTTCGCGCAAAACAATAATGGCAGGCTTGTTTTGCAACACTGTAGTGGCCGAATCTAGCCTACTCATAGAGGGCGCCGGAGATAGAGCCGTTTCCTGAAGGTCAGCCCGGGCATCGCCAAACGTTTGCAAAATATACAGGAAACAGTCGGGGTCAAAATTGACAAAAACAACATCGTCTTCCGTCAAGTTGGTGATAATCTGGCCATTAAAATCCAAGAAAACGCCGTTGGGGAACAAACTCAATAAGATACTTTCCGGCAAACTCATCAACTCATCCCGTGTGATGCTAAAAGGCTTGCCCCGGATATTGAGGTGGATTTTGGAGTTAAAATCCGACGCATTCTCCTCATAGTGAAGCGCTGGGGCAGGCCCATCCTGGGTAACCTGGGTCACGATGTTTTCCGCCATGTTTGTGTGGGGAGGGAAATGATAGATGGCCCAATGAGAGTGTAGCAAATCCAAAGGTTTCCAGCACCTTTCAGAAAACGAGCAGGATGCTGAGGAGAGGCGTAGGGGGAAGTAGTACTGACGGTACTGGCAGGGAGTGTTTGGGCTGGACTGTACTGGACTGTGTACGAGATGTTTGTACGTTTAGTGTTGGAGTTGAGAATTTGTCCAATTGCTGGTGCGCGAAGGGCACGTGCCAAAACGCACGTGGAATAGGGCACACGATAACCACTTCCAACGCCCTCCCCTCACAATCTACCACAATCCATTGAAGATCCCAAGTATTTTCCCGTCCACTCCTTCCCCTGGCCCCTCTATTGTTTTACCCCTCCCTCCCATCTTTATTCTTCCCTGCATATAACCATCCTTATCTGAACCGGAAATCCCACTTCTTGCATATAATACCGCGCACATCGCAGTGCTGGCCATCTAGGCTTCGTCAACATGGTTTGTTCCAGCCAGTGTAACAAGGCCAAGAGCCACAGGGTCAGTGTGCAGGCGCTGGACGCCGGTTCTGTAGATGAAATTTGGGGCAGTGACGAGGAAGGCGTGTCGCCATATGCAGACCTCAAGCGGGCCCACGTCAACCAAGGCTACCTCGATGGCATCACCCATGCCCAGGAACTGGGCTTGCAACTGGGCTTCGATGAAGGGTACCCCAAAGGAGCCGAGTTAGGCATGATGGTGGGGGAGATCTTGGCCAAGTCCCATGGAACGCCGCTCTTTGACCAGGCAAAAAAGGACTTGAATATCACCAGAGTCTTGGATAAGCAGTATTTTGATGACCAACTTGATCTCAAAGACCAACATCGCTTGATTCAACACTGGAAAAAGAACGAAGGAAGAACGAGTATAGACGGTCATGAGTCATAGGTAACCAAAATAGAAAGCCTGATCATATCCACATGCAGTCAGGAATAGATCATGTACTTAATCCACTAATGAAGTCAAGAACCATGGAGTCATAAAACCATAGATAGTAATAGATCAAGTGCCAGATCAAGTCATGAGGTCACAGAAACCATATAAGACAGGAGATTGAAAACCACGAGGTCATAGAACCATAGGAGTCTAAAAGGCCATAGTAAATATGGAAGTCACAGTAGAAAAAAGGCATAGTAGTTTTTGAACCATTGTAGTCATAGGAGTGAAAGACTTAAATCTCTTGCTTGATCAAAGAATAGAACTGATTGAAGATATGCATCTGGAACTGACTGCAGAAGGCCTGACAATAGCCATAGAAACCAAAGAAACCTTGACAAATCTTCACAAACTTTGAAAGAGCCTTGAAAGACACTTGAAAGGAATACCATCAGAACTTTGAGAGAGCATTGACAAATTCTGACAACATTCATAAACCTGAAAAGCCCTAAGAAGCTTGTCTGTCACTTTGACAGAAACAGGAATAGCATGAAACTTGACAGAACTTCAACAGAACTTCGACAGAAAACAGAAATGAACAGTAATGGGAACGTTAAAGAACTCGTACTTCTCTTAACGTCCCTTCACTTCATGAGGACTCTTAGACATGATCAACGGTGGAATGGCATATCGGCAGAAACCTCTGCGTCCAAAGCATCGTATTGCGCCGCAAACTTGCCCTGGAAATGGCTCCGGCCTTTACACCACTCCGCCCAGGCCTCGGAGATCAAGTACTGCGTTTCTTGGAACATCACGTACTCATCGAAACAGCAGCTCTTGATGAGCCAGTCCTTGTTCAACTGCTGGAACATCTCCTGCTTATCGTTTACTATGCTCAGGCGAAGCTTGACCAACTCACTGCCCTTGATATCGGCATCTTCCTGCGAGAGCTTTTCGTGCCGGGCCTCATTTTCCTTGATGCGTTGCTGGAGTTGCGGAATTGTATTGATCGAGAGCCGTTTGGACCTCTCGAAAAGCTCTTGGAGCGAGTACAAGTAGTCGAGGTAGTTCTTGAACTTTTCCAACGTCTTGGTGTTGATGGTGTAGCTGTCGTCAATGAGAAGACTTGAAGTTTTATTGAAAAACGACGAAATGTTGAGCAAAGAGTCATTTATGGTGGAGGTGTCGTCGGCATTGATAGCCGAAATCACATCAGCTTCTTCCGTGGCCTTGTGGGGGTATATCGAATCGTCCAAGTCCGAGAACTTCTGGAGCATCTCCACGAACTTGCCGTTATCAAACGCAATCTGCTGCTGCCGCTTCTCATACCTCTCCACCAATAACACGAGCTTCGTCCAGACCTCAATGAGCCGAGAGATGTTTGCTTCTGCATTCCGCCAACTGACCAAGAACTTGTCTCCCACAGTGGGCCAGATGGAGTTGATGAAGTTAGTCAGGATTTTCTGGCCCTTGAACTCCAACGAGTAATCGATGCGGGCTTGTTTTCGCCATGACGTCAAGTCCGTGGGCACAGAGAGGAACGTCACCACTATTGGCTCTTGTCGTAACACTGGATGCTTCACTAGCTGGCTGAGGAACCGGTGGAGTCCCCGTCTTCGTCTCTGCAAGAACTGAGAGTCTGGAGATGCACCTACTGTTAGTTAGTATTCAAAAAGCAAGCAGAGAATGAGAAGATCAAGCACATTAAGGCTAGTCCATCGAGGTAAGGACAACCGGAATGAGAGTAAGTAGAACTGAAAGAACGCCAAGAGCTCAGACTCAAATCTTGATTCAAGAACGAGAACTTGGAGCTTCAAAACTCAAGAATTCAGATCTCAGATTTAAAAACAACTTAGGACTCAGAACTCAAGGTCTCATACCGCGGGCTTAGAACTTAGAACTCAAGAACTCAAGAACTCAAGAACTCAGAAATCAGAACTCAGAAATCGGAACTCAGAACTCGGTACTCGGGGCTCCGAACTCAGAGCTCTTAATTCAACTCTGGATAACTCAGTATCTGGGCACTCAAAGTTCAAGAACTCAAAAACTGAGAGATGAAGTAAGAACTGAAATAAGAAGACTTCAGAGAACCAGACTCAAGATCTGACGAGAACTATAAGATCTGAGATTCGAGCTCGGAACTTCTGAGACCCGAAAAGCCCAGTGCTATGAAGCTCTGGACCTCAGAACTCTTAATTCGACAGCTGCGTATCTGAGACCTGATTCTGAGACCTAGTTCAGAAAGTAATGAACGACATACCTGTAAATTTCTTAGGGGGAAGCCCTGGAATCACACGAAAGGGAAACTTTTTTAAAAGGTACTCGAGAAGCCACACAAAATCCGAGTAGCGACGAACCACCTTCTTGACGCCTGCTGGGCCATTCATGCCCAACTTCAACTCATGGCTGATGGCGTAGTTAATATGCTTGAAAACCAAACCCTCTTTTTCGGGGATCTCCTTGATGGCCAATGCATCATCGCTCGAAACTAAGGGCTTGAACGTATCCCGGATCTCCTGCATGTACTTGGTGATGTAGGGGTAATCATTCACGTGGAGAGACTCGGGGATCGTGGTGTTTGGGTCCACCAGGAGTGCTGTCTGGTCCAAGAGATCCACGTGACTTAGAGGATCGTTCATAGGTTCGGTTACCGTTTCTGGCACCGGTACATGATCTCCCAATACCAGAGGCTCGTCATGCGTCTGGACTAACAAGGATACCACGTTCTGTGGCAAGGCGGGGAGCATGGAATTGAGCTTAAACTGAAGAGTAACAAAGTCAGCGGAGCCCGGTTCGGAAGTCTCCATCGCCAACAACGCCATCACGTGATAGAAGTTGTTCTCATCACTAGCAGGCAACAACAGTTGCTCATAGAGAATGTCTATGATGCGAGACAGCTGGAAAGCCAGGATCACGTGCTCGGCCACTAAAGGAGCAAACACATACGACTGCAACTCACTGACTGTAGTCACGTGGCCACACAATTCCCCGGCAAGCTCTTTATATTGCGGTGGGGCTTTCGCCAGGATGTCTGGGTGTGATTTAGCGGTGGAAATGGGAGGGTCAAATGGCGGAGTTGGTTCGAATTGCAGCGTCGAAAAGGAGGCATTGGAAAAGGGGGCTGCTGGTGCACGAGTGGACGGTTCAGATGCCCATCCGTTTTCGAACGGATCGTCTCCAAAAACACTGTTCATAGGAAGGGGAAGGTTGGGTTATATATGTAGGAGAAACTTGACACAAAATGAAATCGACCGAAACAGACTTGAAACAGGGTTGTAAAAGGGGGTGTTTCAGAATTGAATCTGCGGTTAGGATATGCGTACGATAGAATGCAAGGAAGGATGACGGTGATTGAGTGTTTCAGGGATGTTTCGGATGTGATGGAAGGTGCAGGAAGGTGCAGGAAGGTGCAGATGTTTCAGGGGTGTTTCAGGGGTGATTGACGTGACTCGGTTTCAGATTGGACCGTGTTTCAGGTATTCCTAGTGTTTCCGTTTAGATTGGTGGTTGAAAGGTTGTTGGTTAGACCGAGCCTTAGCTGGCGCACGGCAAACATCTGTACACCACCTCTATATATCGTGAAGCGTCAAATTAAAGTTAAACTCGAGGAATATGCAGGTAAAGGTTAAGGTGCAAATAAATTTCAAATGGAAAAGAATTTGAAAAGAAATATTTTACCTTTCTCGGAGAAAATCTTGTGCTTGCCCAATCGGTGTGTTTTTTGTTTTGTTCTGCTGGAGGTACGGGTCTACACGTGATCATACATATACACGCGATAAGTCACCAATCTCCACTTTTATCTCCCATGGATCTCTTTCACAAAGTCACGAACTATATCCAGCTTCTGGACCGGACGTCGCTAGGCGTATCCAAAATCAACCCCGCTTTTATAAAATGGCGGGTCTCCGATTTGGTGTATGTGGCCATTCTTTTGGTACTTTTCCGCATAGTATACAATATCCAGCCATTTCAACGGCAGTTTTCCCTTAGCGACCTTACGCTCCTGCACCCATTCGCTGAAGTTGAACGGGTCTCCAATGAGGCCCTTTTCGTGTACCTGACCTGGGTGCCCATGGCGCTAATTTTTGTTGTTTCGGTGGTGGTTACGCGACCTGCAGACAAGGTGTATGTCACCTACACCTCCATCCTCGGCTTAGTGGTGTCTGTTTTGAGTACTAGTGTGCTTACGGATATACTCAAGAATTTCTTCGGAAGACACCGGCCTGATTTCTTGGCCCGGTGTATTCCGGCCCCTGGTGCTCCGGTGGGTGTTATGGTGTTTGCTAAAGATGTGTGCACCACGGATAATGTGGAGCGGCTCATGGACGGGTTCCGTACCACGCCTTCAGGTCACTCCAGCATTTCTTTTGCCGGCTTATTATATGCTACGCTCTGGCTAGGAGGCCAGTTGACCGTTACTCGGCCGCAAGCAGGAGCTTTGCGGTGGGTGGTGATTTTGGGGCCTGCGCTAGGTGCAGTCCTCATTGCTCTTTCCAGAACCGAAGATTATAGGCATCATTTTGTGGATGTTTTTTTGGGGCTGGTGATTGGGCTGGCCGTTGCTCTTTGGCTGTACTTGCGTCTTTTTCCTACGTGGGGTGCTAAAAAGTGCTACGAGCCCAAACTCTTGGTGCAGCCAGATTTGGAGTATTCGCCAGTCGAGACCGTCTAAGAAAAAAATAGAATAGTGGATTGGAGAGGAAAGAGGAAGAGAAACGATGTGGGTGTTTTTATTAGAGTCGTGTGAAGGGTTTACTACTGGTACGTGTTGATTACTTGAAGTACCTGTTGATCTGGTTTGAACGAGAATGGTTGGTAATATCCACCGTTGAGAATCCTAAGTATCATTCATGTCACATGATACAGCCGTGATACTATATGTTTAGTTCATGGACCTAGGCGGATCATATTCAGACATGATATTAGACTAGATACATTGTTACTTTTTATTTCAGAAAGTATCCTGATCAGACTGTCCTGCTTTTATAGCGTATAACAGTTAAATCTTTGTATCTATGTAGTGAGCTCGGTGAGTATTGTTTAGGTATACAATGGTTTTTCACGTCCATCCCCCAAAAAAATAGACAAAAAAAGACAGAAATTAGACAAGCAAGACAAAGTTAGACAAACGACCAGATTACCTATTTTTGTCAGTTGGAAGTTCTTATTGCAAGAATCCTTAGTATGCTTATATAGACGATGAGCGTAACAGTATACTACTGTCTATTACTTTCAAATACTGTCTATTACTTTCAAATACTGTCTAATTCTGTCTAATTCTGTCTAATTCTGTCCAGTGCTACTCTCTATTTACTCTGCCTACAACAATTCTGCTGATTTCAGGCCGCATACGGTCAATAAAGGCTACCGCTGACTTACGGTATGGCCTAATATTTTTCAAAATTAGTTACTAAATTTTATCATCAGTCCGTCTACCAGTACTATAAAAAGTATATCACGTTTAACCCAGTGTTAAGGTATAACGCAAACTGTGGACTCATATCAACCCCAATATCCATGAAAAAAAGCCCAACTGAAGAAATACTAAGGCTCTACCCACTGACTAGTATCTGATAAAATCATCAGTGTAAGGCTAACTACTGAGACCCAGAGTACTACCATAGACAGACTGGTTAGTATTATGACTACTGACTACTGACTGCTAAATTCCGACCATGATTTTATGAGCCCATACGTTTTTATTCCTTTTATAGTGACATTTGAGCTTCTCCCCGGCTGGTTGTTCCCTATACACACTTCTCCAAGTCCCTGAAACACTTGAATCATTACAGTATCATGGTATAAAATAATCTATACTACGGACTATACTATGGTATGTTGCTTATCATGACTATAGTAATATAATCCTATATTCTCTGTAATAAACACTTGGACTGTAAACTATGACAGACATTTTACTCTATTGTACATCTCTAAACTGTAGTAAAATCGAGTGGTCCTGCATATAGGGACCCTTCAAAGACTACCTCCACACAATAACCAAACCTCATGTAAATCTTCAAAGTACTTATCTACTTCTTATACATAGATTACTAGCCAACCAAAATAGTATGGTACTGCACCTACCTAAATCTATCAGCTACACCAAACACGTCACTAGACTGCATGAGACAACACTAGAATCCCCACATCTATGGCCGAATTATGGTATACAGAGACTGTGCCTAGACATACACAATATTCAACCACAATGTTCATCATAATAATCCAAAAGATCTTAAAGATACAAATACGTCATATGACTAACAGTCATGGTGAGACAATATAACATCTTCCCATAGCATTAGTCATAATTGATCTTCAAAGCTGGTTAAGAAAATCTACCACACTCATTTAGTAATAAGTTAAATAACTACTAAATTAATTAACTACTAAATCAAATAACTACTAAATCAAATAACTACTAAATCAAATAACTACTAAATTAAATAACTAGTAAATTAAATAACTAATATTACTACTTACTCGGCTAGTATGATAGGAATAAGGCTCTGAGTTGGTCCCATTTCCTACCAATAGTCAAGGCCAAGGAAATTCCAACACATTAGCTTTAACCCCCGTACCTCAGAAACTCGTATATTTTACGTACATCTTCATATTACTAGAATTATTTCTAATAGACATGATTACGGTCTTCAGGGTACCATAGTCATGATATAAACATAATCATTTGACAACTAAGGTGGGACTATGATATTCACTAAATTCATCAATTCATGATATACCAATTCTCGTGATACCGTGGTTTAATAACATGTTTTCTTCAACTATGAATTCATATAATCCTTATTAGTCTTGTAGTGAATGTAGCTTCTTTTGGTCGTCCTGCATCTACGCTCCCCGTTCCAAACACGCTAATCTTTCTAGAGTTTCATTAACAAACCAAAAAAAATCAGCAATAACAAAAGCTTGGACTCAAGATAGTTCCAGAAATATATTGTATTACTTTATTCTACATCCACTAGTTCAATCAGTCCACAGACATGACGTTTTGATGTCCATAAACCAGGACATTCTGTCCCCACAGACATTTTTAAAACATTGTCCAAATCCCCCGTATACCTAGTCTTCAGAAAAAATTTGTTGTAGAAAAATAATTGTGTCTCCAGTCAATCTGTCTCCAGTCAATCTGTCTAGACAGAAGTGTATCCATGGATTATCAAGTCGCCACATTAGCAAACTCTTTGTGCAGTACACTACCTTGATATATCTTACACGTCATTATACAATCCTGTCACTTACGGTAACGAAAAACTGGCATGTAAGACGAAAGCATGTATCACGTGATCTGTCTTACATCCAACGTCACACCTCTTTTATCTATGATTATTTTATAGACGAAAGCATCTGTGGTATCTATATCTATTCTAAAATATAATATAAAAAGAGTCACTATAACGACTATAGTGGTTAAGAAATCTGAGTTGTAATGTATGGTGTTATTCCTGCATGTACTACAACGATCCACGGCTCGTAGCGTCCAGCCAATGACTAGTCTGTCCCGTGACTGGCCTACCTTGACCAAAAAAAAGAGAACAGAAACCTCTACCAACCCATAAAAATGCTTTTTCAAAAAAAGAAATTAAACTCAGAACCTCTTCTTTTTTGGTGCTTGGGGAAATTGGACCTGGGGCTATGCCTGGAGGTACGGGTGTCACATGGGCCACTTGTCGCGTGCACTCTCCACGAAGCTACCTCCTCCTCCACCATCCTAATGGCGTGCCCCCTCTACTGTATTCTTTCTGCAGGCACAGTCCACTGTATTCCGGTGGCCACATTCACCACGGTGCAGGAAACCCCGGAGAAATTGGCCCGTTCTCCGGCCATCGGTGCTTTCTCTGCTGATGCGCTGCCCAGTGCCCGAACCCATGAGAAAGTTCCCCACGTTTCGGCCCTTGGAAGCCCTAAAAACTCTTTGGTTGTACCACTCCTTTCGCCGGCGAAACTGCCGTCTTTGGTGAAAACCCGCAATCTTTTATATACCTTGAACAATCCTTCATTATCGGACTTAGAATCAGAGCCAAGTCGCCAGATCTCCGAGACTTCGTTCAATCAAGAGGATGAGCTTACACAGAACGAGGAGATAAATGGAATGGCCAAATCTCGAGCTCTGGGGCCCAATATTGCAGCTACTATCCCAAAATCACTGCTTCTAGGCTCTACCAATACGGATTCCGAGCCTGAAGAGCCTGTTTCGACCATGGACTCGCAAAACACCTTGAGTGCAGTTCCCCAGGCCTCAGTGCCTGGTTATAACGGGAAACCCGCTATTTTCAAGCACTCATTGAACAAGAACTGGGCCCTCGACGGAGCTTCCCAGTTCCAGGACTCCGATACCGAACAAACTCACACCAATGACATGCCCATTGGTGCAGCTGTTGAAACGTCCGAATACCCCGAGCTTCTGGCTATTCTAAACGACTATCTGACGCATGCAGTCTACCTCCCCCAATACTCGGTGGATTTGCAGGACAATTTGGAGACGGACTTTCTGCAGATCCGGGGACTTCTCCCCAAGATCTTTCCTGCTTGGCAGAGCGCTGTTTCCATTCACCAGCTCACAGGAGGAATCACTAATATGCTCTTATCATGCTCGCATAAGGCCACCAATGAAACACTTCTAATGAGAGTCTACGGAAAAGGTACCAATTTGATCATTGACCGGAATAGGGAATTTGTATCGCACTTAATCCTCAACTCCTTAAAATTGGCCCCTCCCATCCATGCTCGGTTCGCTAATGGGCTCATTTATGGGTTCTTGCCCGGCCGGTCGTTGGATCCTGATGAGTTGAGCCATCCTTACCTTTATCCGCTCATAGCACAACAACTCGGACACTGGCACAACAAAATCAACTGTGAATTTATTGAGGATGGAATCCACCGGCTCAGAAAACATACTGCCAGTGTGAAGAAGCAGCTTCAGACCAGTAGTTTACGTGTGGCACACGGAAAGACGCCGAAAAGCATTAATAATCTCTGGGACTTAATCGAAGACTGGATCTCTATTATTCCCATTAATGATGCCTTGGTCCAGAATTTTTCTGAGAACCTCAAGACAATGGGTGCAGGGTGTCAGGCTTCCGGTTCAACTTCTGTGACTTCGGAGAATATTCGGCAGGTGGTTTTTGAAGAACTTCGATGGGTACGCAATGCACTCAAAAATGCTACACGTCTGGAAATGGTAGTTTGCCATTGTGACCTTCTTTCCGGCAACATAATCATCCCGAAAACCGAGGAGTTCCAAGAGAAAATGAAGGAGGAGCTCATTCTTCCCAAAGTGGATGAAAACCCCATTCAGTTCATCGATTACGAGTATATGATTCCTGCACCTAGGGCATTCGACATAGCGAACCATTTTGCCGAGTGGCAGGGTTTTGACTGTAACCGCGAGGCCATTCCAGAACCATCCCCCGATAATCCTGTCATGGTCAAGTGGTGCAAGGGTTACTTGAACGATGAGAGCGCATCGGAGGAGAAAGTGAATACACTCATTGAGGAGATCGCATGTTACTATGGGCTTCCCGGATTTTACTGGGGTATCTGGGCTATGATCCAGAGCGAGCTCTCCATCATCGACTTCAACTATGCCGAGTATAGTCTTCTCCGTTTGGAGGAGTATTGGCTTTGGAAACGGCGATTTATGGCAAGTGATAGTTACAAAGTCTAGATCCGACACCAGAAGCCGTCCACAGAACCGATACCCGATGCCGAACACCATTTTATGCCATTTCAAACCCCATCAGAATACCCCCATTCCTACTATTTATATCACGTCTATAGTGCACAGCCGACTCCGATTATGCAGAACTTAATTTAAATGGTGCAATGTATTTTGCCAAATTGGTAATGCTGTAGTTTCTAGTCTTCGATGAATATACTTGATAAGTAGAAAAAGTAACCCCAAATCATTGCCTTGTCAATAACTCTTATCTGGCCTGTATATAGTCCTCTTTCACTAGGTCCAAGCAACTAATTCTAGTCTTTAGTACTTCTGGAAAGTCCTGCAGTCTAGTGCAGTATTTAGGAAAGCAGTTGCTTCTTTTAGTCAATAAGAGGCTGTTTGTAATTTTCCCATTCCAGACTTTACATTGGCTTCATTACCCGATACCTGCACCAATAAGCCTCTGCCTTTCCCCAATACCGTTTCCTATCAGCCATAAGTCCCAAAGATCTAGTCATTGAGTCTTTTGACTTTTCTATCGCTTCCTATTCCAGCCACACACAAACCCATGCTTGCCCAAGCCCATGCGGCTTGTCTCCCAGTTGTATTCGCTCCAAAGCTCCCAAACGAACTTACCCGAGTTCAACAAACCGCCGTAACTGGCACCCCAATTGTCCCCATAATCACCTCCCCAGAGAGCAAGAACCTTTCCAACGATGAGGAGGATTTGTTTGCTGCTTCCAAGAACCTCAACCAACGGCTCACTTGGAGAAAGTCGCTGAGATCAGGATCGAACCCCATCTCGTCCTTGCAGAAGATGAAGACTCATTCTTTTTGTTTATTGTCTTTTCTTCATTAACCCATCTCTAAAATGAGTCAGTCGTCTTTCCCAGTCATTTCAGTAAGGTATCAGTCGTCAGTCTCTAGTAGTTGACATTCAGTGTCTAGTAGTTATCTGCAGTATAATAATAATCTCCACTAATCGTTAAATGAGTCGTATTCAAAGTAACAGTCATTTTCGAAGTCCATGGCATTTGTAGATTGAGAGTTGTAGATTGGGGCACGAAGCGCAGTGTCACTTAAGTATAAATGGGGTGCAACACTTGGCGCGCACACGACTGTGGAGAGTACATTGAGACGAACTATTTTTGCAGCAATACCTCATGGACCCGGCAATAAAGATATCCGCCTAAAACTTTATTTCGGGGTTCTTGTCCTGCATACCAAGCATATCCTTGAATTCCTTTCATTTTATTGGCCCTGTGCTGACATCCATACCTTGATTCAAACCCAACCTCCGCGTTTTCAGTCCAGCTTTTTCATAGTAAATGAGATTATAGTGACATCAAAGAGCGCGACTCCAACACCATATTTCCCAAACATACAGAGAAAATGAAAGGTCCATCAACATCTAAATTAATTATTAATTATTTTAAACGTCAAGTTTATCGGGTATTTTTAAAGGAACAGTCAATTGCGGGGTGTTGAAGTAGGTTCTAGTACTACGATTTTTGGAAGAACATGTGGACTGTAATCTGTATTGAGCTCAGTAAATATTGACCCATCATTTTCAGAGTACATGGGTGGAGCACGATTCTGGGGTTACAGTTCAAGACTGCATGACAGATAAGGACTGCATGACAGTAATCTGGGACTGTATTTAAACAGCTGCGGACTGCATATTCATGATTTCACACTGGACGATGAAATCTCTCCATCTTTCTTACCGATTGAGGGTAAAATGGTAATGTGATGCGTGGGGAAATGGGTGCGCAGGACTAATAGTCATGGTGTGTTAGGTGAGGAAGTCGCAGGCCATGTGTGCAGGATAGTATCACGGTCCGATACATGAGATATGATGAATGGAGTAATGATTTCTGCTTACTGTAATTAGCTACATACCCATTATGACATACAAGTTTTGATATATTATGTTAAGAAAATATTACTGATTCTGAAAAGAGGTTTTTTTTTTTTTGAACGGTATATAAACGGTTGTACATTCTGTTTCTGTCTCATTTCTCACCTCAAACAATCAAGTACATAAAACCACCATCTAGGATTTTTCTAAGTTATCAACAAATTGATTTACTTCTTTTAGTATGGTAGAGAAAAAGAGAATAATTTCAAGAAAAAATAAAGAACAGGTTCAATACAGGAAACGCTCAATTACCCTACAATGTGTTTCTGATAGTGGTAATTGCTCCAGTCTATAGAAATTATGGCCATGAAATCGATGATTCCAAGTGAGTTTTTTTAAACAAAAATTTCGTATACTATCATTTATTGGTGCTTTAAAAAGAAATTATTCCCTTTTTAAATGGCTCGAATTGGTTGAATTACTCCTGGACTGCAGACAAACCCAGGAAACACCACAAAAAAATACCACAAAATAATTTGGACAAAACAAGAAGAAAATAATAACAAAGTAGAGGAAAATACCCAACTAACTCAAAAATTAGTAATGTCTTTTGGTCAGTTGATAGTGATGGAGCAGTAGTTGTGTAGTTCTTTACGCTCAAAAAAACAAGAATGTTCGCGATTTTTTTCAGACCCACTATAAAATCCACCAATGTCTGGAAAATTACTATGGTAATAAAAAAAAATACAGAGCTTTTTGTACAGTGAGGTGTAATTTATAATACAAACTATATACACATCCCGGGAATTAATCAAGTAGAGTAGCACTAATCCAGTAACTTTTATCAAGTAGAAATTACAGTATAGAGTGGTAGGTATCTGGTAGACCATATGCGCCGCCTATATGCAGTACCACCAACTCTATACTCTTTTAATACTATGGATATATTTCCGATTATCAATTTGGAAGAAACTTATGTTTGATATTGGCAGACTATCAATGTATGGACGTGAAATGTTAGTTAGCAAAGAGTCGTGTACTTTGCACCCATCAGTGCAGCTCACTGAGTCTATTTAATAGCACCAACTAGTATAGAAATTAGTAGCACCTTCCGATAACATTTTAAACACATTTCCGATCATCTCGGTTTTACCTCTGAACATCGATCACGGTGGTGTAGTCAGTTTTGGGTGCATGGAGAATGACCCAACGAGAACCCCGTTCGGCCTCCTTCTTCAAGGCCTCCCAGATATTCACGCCAAAATTCCGGGGAAGTCTGTTATTGGTGGAGAACGCCCGCTTGAGCCATTCCTCCTGCAGAACTTGCATGGACGTGGCCAGAATCATGTCCAACACTGCATCCGTCAGATCCACCGTTAGAATTGTAGCAGTGGACATCTCTCGCATCATGCCTGCTGCCGCAAACTTCAGGTCACTCTCATATTCCCATTTATCCCGCTTATTATTTTTGCGGCCCTTGGCTAGGTTGGGAATCACATTGACTTTCTGGTCAAGATCAATGTTGAATAAGGACTCGGAAATGTGCAGTACTTCCAGGTCATCTTCCGTCTTTGTTTCATGGTTATCCACCTCCGGAGTTTGGCCATGGATTTCCGAGAGGAGAAAAGACACCGCTTCATCGTAGTCCAAATCTGTATCTCTATTCAGGGTCAAGTTCCGAACGCGAATGGGCTTGAACAGGCTCTTGCGGCCCCTTTTCCCCGCCACATTGGCCTGTTTTAAAAGAATAACCCAATTGGCCCCGTCCTGCAGGGCCCTGGTGACGAGGTCATCATAAGAAGAAGTCACATAGTAGTCACAGCGGATGTCACGTGACCACATCTCTCCAAGCAACCCAAATCCACCGTGGGCAAGCACTGAGTGCTGGCACCCCACGAGGATATCACATCTGCTGGCCGGCAATCTCTGCTGAGGTTTCGATTTGAGAAGCCCGTTTTTCGTCATGACAAATAAAAGCGTGGTGGTGAGCTGCACCCCGACCGCATGTGCAGTTCCTGTCTTGATCAGCAGTTCATTGGAGAGATCTCCAATCAAGTTATCGTACCGGCCTCCGGTCGCTATGCGGGAGTACTTTCTGTTCTTATCCACGCGGTGAATCACCTGGAACATGAAGTTTCCTCCGTAGTATTTGGCGTTATAGTTGCTCAATGGGGAAAAGAGCACCTTGGTGGAAGTGCCCATTTTCTGAGACACCTTTAAGATATCGGCAATATTCGCCAAAGCTTTCTCTACCCTTCCTAAAAGAGGAGAATCCATCATAATCTTACGGAGCTTCAATTTGGCTTTTTCGGGCTCCACCATAAAATTAAAGAGATCCACCAAGTCTTTCACCACGGTATGCTGGATTTTGAACTCGTTCCGAAGACAAGCCTTAATATCCTCTGCTCCCCTTTCGATACCCAATTGGGAAAGAACCCCCTTGAGCTCGCTGCGCTTGTTGCTAAGACGAGAACTTCCAAAGGCAAAGTTGATCACACTATTGAGGATGTCCATATGATTAATAACCATGACGGTCTGGGCGGGCTTGGTATTGAGTGCAGGAACAGCCCGGATAATCTCGTCCACGGCTTTTAACACCTCGGCTGAGTCCGCTATCAAAGTATCCGTGCTATGTGAAATGACATCAAACGACATGGCACTGTACTTGTCTGGTTTTCCAAGCCCACGCACATTGGGCCGGTACACGAACTCGTGTGTGAAGATCTTGGGCACTTTCATGTGTTCCCTGCTCAAAATCCGCGCTGTGGGTAACACTAGGTCATACGTTAGCGTAAGTACTGACCCACTTCGGTCAAGCACTTCATAAGTATGTTCCTGCACCTGCATGGCCGACCGGGGAATCAAGAAACTGCCATAATAATTCTGGATGGCTCCATGATTGCGGAAGATCTGCAGGATTTGGTCGATGGTTCCACTGAACACCAAGAAATCCGCCGTGGTGGCCTCCATCATGGACCCGTGCGAGGTCTTACCCACCCGGTCAAACATAATGTCTCTTGCCAACGACGGAGGCTGGTTGAAGAGCGTATCCCGGACCTGCTGTTGCCAGGGCGAAGCCGGATCTGCCAACGACTTGAGAGCTTCCTTGATGATGATATCCTGGTGTTCCACGGGGATAAGCCCACTTTGGAGCAACTCCGCCGCCCCAGGCCGCTTGCCTGCACTATGGTCTAGAAGCTGCTTGACAATCTGACGTTCTGTGGCTTTTCGGGCGGAAAAATCGGGTGGAAACTTGACATCCACCAACCGCAAGTCATTGAGGATCATAGCACGCTCCATGCCCGTTCCCAACTGGTAACACATCTCGAAGAAGATAATTCCCAACGAGTACATGTCAATTTTCTCGTCGTAGGTGCCCGTAGCCACTTCCCGGGCCGTATAGAAGAACGTGCCCACCACTGTGGAAAGGTCATTGTTCGGAGTAGCCACCTGGTTGTTTTGGGAAAGAGCAGATGATAACTGCGAGTTCTTGGCCAAGCCAAAGTCGCCCACCTTGACGTTGTTGGACTTATCAATGAAAATATTGGTGGGCTTCAAGTCTCGGTGGATAAACCCCGAGCTGTGGATGTACGAAACCGCTTCCAACATCTGGCGGAAGAGACGCCAGTACTCGCTGGGGTTCTGAGGGAGTCCTCTTTCAATCAAATCCGCAAGCGTATTGTTTTCACAGAACTCCATTTGGATATAGAGAATGGACCTTTTGGGCACCTTGGCTCCGTTCTTTCTCATAGTCTCTCTCCCTCCATTAACCAAACTATGACTATCACTGTCACTCTCTTCGTCACTTTCACTTGCACTATCTCCTTCACTTCCACTCTCACTTTCTCCTCCTCTTTCACTTTCAGTGTCAGTGTCGCTTCCAAAAACTATGCGACTATCGAAACTATAATCCATCAGAGCCACAGAATTGGTGAAGTAGTCCACCTGGAACGAGTTATCGCGGCTGAGAAAAGAAGGAGACCGAGCCATGATGGGACTCTCAAAGTCTCCATCGGATTCGCTGGACTCCGAGTCCGAGGCAAAAACACTCTCGCTCACCTCGATCTCCTCCACCCAGCACCCATAGTACCGCACAATGTACTGATGGTTGAGCCTGGCCAAAGAGAAAACCTCGGAAAGAAGTGTTTCCAATTTATCCTGACGATGCTTGATTTTTTTGATGGCATAGAATGTTCCCTCCATCTTGTTCCGGGCCTTGACCACCTCGCCAAAACCTCCCTGGCCGAGTTTCCCAACCTCCTCAAAATCTCTGGTGTACCGGGAGGAGCTGTGGAAATCATCGGTTTCTAAAACATGTGAATCGTCGAAAACATGGCTTTGCACATCCAGTTTTCGCCTGGGCACTCGTGCAGAAACCATATTTCGCCGAGCCAAATTGAGCAGACTCCTCTGGTACTTGGAGGACCCAATGGGATCGGAACGGAGCGCATTGAGCGGGTCAAGGTCCGACTCTATGCCTGACCGGAAGAATTTCACCGCATTGAGCTCCAAGAGACTCGATCTTTTTTGCGGCTTCGGCTGGAGCATGCGGCTTAAAAGATCATATACTCTTTCGGCATATTCCTCCATCCCAGAGTAGTCACGTGGATTGAAATTCACCAAGAAATCGTCCGGTGACCGGAACTCACCATCCACTATATCGTAATCAAGCATGATGCGCAAAAAAAGCACCCCAAGTTGCCAGATATCCGTCTTGGCTAGTCCTCCTGATGGGTCTGGGTCTTCCCAGTTGTCGGGCACGAAAGGAGAAGTAAACAGAGACTCCAGGCCCAAATTCTTCATGCGCAAGAGGTTATAACCATAGTTGGGGTGGCAGTATTTGAGTGTTTTATCGCTGGGATCATCATCTTTATGACAAAGAAGCACACTCAATGGACAAATTAAACGATGGGAAATTCCCGAGGTGTGGAGGAGTTCTAAACCAGGAAGCAACTGGATCATCCATGAACGAGCCATGGCCCAACTTATAGATTCGGCCGTCACGAGAATTTCATCAATGTATTGCTGGGTCAGAGAATACTCCGTCAAAATCCTAATCGTCCACAGATCAAGGTTTTTCTTGTGGTCGATCTGAAATCCGTACACCTTGAGTATGGACGGCGAGTTATTAAGCGACATGGCAGTCTCTAGCTCCAACTCTAGGCTCTGGATCTCGGCCTTACCCACTGCAGACAGCCAATGGGGATCGGAGAGCGAGATTTCTGTAAGTAGGTACGAGAGGGATGAAAATTGGCCCTCGGGAAACCGTCGTTTCGTTGGAGCAGAAACATATGGCCGCACAATATGTTGAGTTGAAATCGACAGAAGGAGGTTTTTGCTTGTGTAGCGAATAAAGCCCTCCACGGCCCGGAACCGGAAATGGGAGTTGGATTCCGGCACATCGCCCACAAGAACGCTATCGAACACGAACGCAGACTGGGAGGCAGGCACCAAATCGTCTGCAGTCTCCAACAGTGTGTAGCTTTGTGGATATGGGTCCAGGTACGACTCGTCCTGGTGTAACTCCTTGATCTGGCGATGTATTTCTGCCAGCTGTCTTAATTTGGCGGACTGAGCTTTTCGGAGCGATTCGGTTTCCTTTTCCTCAAGCAAAAGCCGTTCTTTTGCAATCCGCTTGACTCGTTCCTCCTCCAAAGAAAGCACCTGTTCCGTAGTCTGCTGGAAATCATCCAATAGTTCCTTCACATCCATAATAAGAGTGAAACAGAGCTCTTCCCCAAGATACTCTTTGAGTACGGAACTGACTTTATGCTCGAGCATGCGTAGACGTGCCTTCAAGAGGTTTTTTGGCTCGAGAAGCTGTACCACCGGAGGCAGCTCGGGGTAAGTAGGAGTGAACATGATATCTAGAATCACCGAAACAACGGGTCGATCCGGGTTTTCGTGAGACTGAAGGTGGATCTGGAAGTGCGGCGACGCGTTCTGGCTCCATACTTTGCTGTGGGACGTCAATTCCACGAAGATATCGTTATAGATGGACTTGAGAGACTCAATCTCGTCCTGTTGCCGGTTTTGATTCATCAAAAGATCGAAAGTAGATAGTTGTAGAGAGGAATTAAACCTGCCAGTTGTATCTCTATAAAATAATTTGGCAGTTAAATCAGTCGGTAGTGATCAGAATCAGTCAGTCACCAATAGTAAGCTATCAGACAGAATGAGTTTATAATCAGTTTTATGGAACTGACAATTCCGAGTATGGACAGATGGGTAGTCAGAAGTAGGCACCTGTATAGATGACAGTAGACGACAGTAATTGACAGTTGATGGCTCTGGAGGCAGAAACTGGAATGTTTACTATCGATTGGAGTATCTAATTCAGGCAATGGTGAAATGACAATCAATAAGTAAGTGTAGATCAGCAGTAATGTAGATCAGGAGTAATGTAGATCAGCAGAAATGTAGATCAGCAGAAATGTATGTCAGGAGTAATGTAGATCGGTCAAGTGAGGAGTCAGCTATGACTATGTAGTTCAGTTTGGAGTATATTAGTCAATGATCAAATTCGGTATCACTAGTCGATTGTGTAGTAGTCAATGATAGTATATTAGGACTAGCCAGTAAGACTGGGAACCGAAAGCACGTGATCTGGATAGGAATTGGCAAAGGTATAGTTTGGAATAAAAAGCAGATGATCCCCTTCAACTGAAAAAAACAGGTGGATCCCCTAAAGTGGAGTTAGTGTAGATCTGAGATTGGCGTCGGATCCACAGTTCTAATAGTCCAAACAGACTCAAACAGACTCAATCAAGAAGACTGCACGATGACGCAGACAATTCACAAAATCCAACAGCAGCAGATCGGCGGGATTTATATAATTTCCTCGGTCACAAACACAAACACAAACACACGTGCGCTGGAGCCTTAAGCCGTGAGTGAGTACTGGCTACTGATGGTACCCTTGTGGAGTTTGATGTGCGCGCGCAGACCTCCACTCAAGGCAATGCCGCACCACTACACTTAGTATAAGTACACACATTAATGAGCTATTCATACAAAATAAGAGACTGAAAATTTATAGCATATATTAAAGAGACTATATACACACGGGAATAATTCAGCAAACCACAGAGTATTTTAACATCAAAAAAGTTCACTCAGAAAGCACACCAATCACATTATAGGCACATACGCTTAACTATACCCACTTAACTGGCCATCCACAGCTATATACTGACTACACAGTAATCATTGTTACTAAGCAAAACAGACAGTGTATGAAATATATTGGAAAATTGAACTCACACAGATTGTGTACAGTGTCTAGTACTGTAACTACATTCTGAATGAAACTAACTTATTGGAGAGGCTTTACAGCTCATTAATATGTTTCCCCAGATAATCCAGATCTTTTAATCCGTGGAATTCCGTAAAAACCATACTAAATACTATAAATTTGGTGGTGATAATAGGACAGATGGTAGAGTATGATAGATATATGCTAGAATACTGCTTTTTTTCCCTGAAAACTCTGATTTTCATAGACTTCTAATGAAGTAGAATTATATACCGGCTAAATACCATGGCAGAATACGTACCATAAAGAGTAGTACAGTAGAGTGTACAGTAGAGTGTACAGTAGAGTGTACTACACGAACATAGTCCAATTTCTTAGTATCAGAAAGCAAACTACACTTGATTCCCCAATTTTTATTATACTGGTATAACCTACAGAATCCCCAGGAATTACACTAAATTGGCATAATTTACTAGAGGACATACACCGGGCGCTATATGCAGTCCACACAAAGAAACCCCCAATTTGAGTAAGAAAGTACGAAAATTATTCATTTCTAAAAGTAGGGCAAATATTCATCTGTATGAATCCAAGATATGGAGTTTTTTCTCTCCAAGGTTAAATCTACGGTAAATAACAACATTTTAAGTAAGCTGAAATTGTACAAGACATCCCAGCAAGCCACAATACCATGAAATCCGATTTCTAGGAAACCATTTTGCAATAGAAAATCCGTGTAATGGTGGTTCATAAAAAGAGAGCCCATTCCATAATTCCAAAGACACCAATGGACTACTTTGGCCCTCTCTATGTACTTTACCATGATAAACATGACAAGTATATGGACCAAGACACGGGATTTTCCCCGTGCAAGATATAGAGATGGATTAGACAAAATTTCATCTGTTCGAGTAGTAGATACTAGTTTTTTTTAGAGAAGTCAGTCCATAGAAATAGTTATTACACATCACAGAATAGAGCCTTATGAGTCGTGGAAAAGAGGAGTATGAGTCATGAAAAAGAGGAGTATAAGCCTATGATTCTCATAAATGGAATGGATTAATTTGAGTTGTGGTTTCAATATGAGTTTTGGTGCAGGAAAGGTTTGGACATGATGACTGACTGATTGGGGGAATGTAGAAGTGTGTTATGAGCCCTCACATTAATGTTATGAGCCCTTGTTTGGTCAAAAGTGGTGGATTTGACCTAATCTGCAAGTCCATGAATCAGTACTTAATTCTGCCATTTTCTTCTTAAAAGAGCACCAAATTCCCAAAGAAATAGCTCATTATCCAATTTTATTCGAGTCGTACATATCGAAAGAGCTACTGGCCTATGAAGTGTATATGCAGGACACAGTTGACCCTCTATAAACAATACACAGAAAATACCCTACATTTTCATAAGAATACTCTAATTTCCCCAACCTTCTACAAAACCCTATTCATCATCTCCTTCTACTATAATCCTCCCCTTTCCATGCCCTGTTGGTTATGAGCCCCACACCTAGGCTCATTATCCTGCACGCGCACATCAGGTCCATCAAGTCACCTCCAACTACATCCTCAGATGCCCCCCGTGGACACTCTCCCCGACGACGAAAACACACTCTCCATCCTCCTCACCACAGATAATCATGTGGGGTACCTTGAGAACGACCCCGTCCGTGGCGACGACCTGTGGCGCACATTCCAGGAAATCACATACCTTGCCAAGACACGTGACGTGGACATGGTCGTGCAAGGAGGAGATATGTTCCACGTGTCCAAGCCGCTGAAGAAATCACTTCTCCACGTGATTCAATCGCTTCGCTTAAATTGTATGGGAGATCGGCCCTGTGAGTTGGAATTGTTGAGTGACCCTGCTCCGGCTCTACGCGTGGGCGACTCCGTTAACTATGAGGACCCCAATATGAACGTATCCATTCCAGTCTTTGCCATATCGGGAAATCACGATGATGCTACAGGAGAAGGGCTCCTTTCACCGTTAGATGTGTTGGCGACGACCGGACTTATTAACTACTTTGGGCATATTCCTCGGCTGGACAAAATCACCGTCACCCCTTTGGTGTTTCAGAAGGGTTTCACCAAGTTGGCTCTTTACGGTATAAACAATGTGCGTGACGAGCGGCTCCAACGGATCATGCGGAATGGTGATGTGACGTTCCAGAAACCGGCTCTGGAATCCGATTTCTTTAACCTCTTGTGCTTGCACCAGAACCATCACCGCCATACCATCACGTCTTATGTGCCGGAAGACTTTCTCCCGAGTTTTTTGGACTTTGTTCTCTGGGGCCATGAACACGAGTGTATTCCTTTTCCTCAGTATAATCCTACGACGGGTTTTGATACGCTCCAGGCGGGCTCATCTGTTGCTACGTCGCTTTGCCAGGCAGAAGCAGCTCCAAAACACGTGTTTTTGTTGAAAATCCGGGGAAAAGACTATACTTTGGAGCCGATTCCGCTCTCCACCGTTCGTCCTTTTATTATTGAAGATGTATGTCTACGGGATGAACATTTTGTGGAGGGCCCAGCTTCTAAGGCGGACATTGCGTCGTTTTTGAATGAACAGGTGGAAAATATGATCAAAAAGGCCAAAGAAGGCGCCGAAAACGATGCTCTACCACTTGTGCGGCTTAGGGTTGATCATACGGGGGACTACGAAGTGGAGAACGCCCGTCGTTTTTCCAATCGTTACGTGGGAAAAATTGCCAATGTGGACGATATCTTGCTTTACCATAAGAGGAAGGTGGAAATGATGCCCCGGCCCAAAAACGGCCCCAAAAACGGCCTGGATCCAGCGTTAATTGGTCCCGTGGAAAATGTCTCCATACAGCATATCCTCAAGCAATCTTTGGGCGAGACCGAGCTCCATTTGATCCCCGAAGATGCCATTTTCGAGGCCACCAAGAAGTTCATTGAGCAGGACGATAAACAGATCTTTTCTGATTTCGTGGAAAAGACCATTAGCACGGCCACAGCTCAGCTCCAAAAGATTAATATTGACGAAACTGAGCTCCATGCAGGCGACGATGTTTCCATAAAAAAGTCGTTTCGCCAACTTCTCAATAAGTTACGCTACGATACGAAACGGAAGCCGTTGGAGGAGGTCAATGTACCGGAACAAGCAGCCAAGAAGGTCACGTTTTTGGACTCAGACGAGGAGGACTTTCACATGAACCAGACAAAGACTCCTGCAAGAACTGCACCCAAACAAACATCAAAGACTGCCCCTAAAAGAACAGCACCGAAGTCGAAGGAAAAAGTACAGGTATCTGATTCCGATTCCGACGACTATGTGCCGGAAAAGCCAGTCAAAGTTCCAGCCAAACGTACACTTAAGGCTCCCACACGAGCAGCCAAGAAAAAGGCCACTTCTTTGGACGATCTCTTGAGTCTAGGTTAGTAAGATCTGGGATATTACGATTCATGGAAGATTGGGATATTTCCATTTGAGTACTAATTGGAAAGTATGAGCATTGTCAGGGGGGCTGATTCTGGACTCATGTTGTCTCCAATGGATTCCATATGTTCCTATATGAATGTCTCTCGCATACTTATCAGTAAACGATTCTTGTATAAGTCTCATTTGATTTTGAGTTCATGACAATGAATCTAGTGGCTCCAAGACTCACATTGAAGCGGCCTCGTTGATCAAAGCGTCCATGTCGAAAGCCAGGTCGCCCGAAGTAAAGGCCTGCAACAAGGCCAACTTGGACTTGCTCTCGGTCACGCCATAGAACCGTTGCACGTTCAACACCAACAACTGCGCCTCATCAAGCGAGAGTGGAACATCATCCTCCACCTGCCCATTCATCAACACCAGGCCCTTGTCGTGCATGATATCCTGGTGGAACATCAACGTGGTGTGCGGCTTGGCGTACTCCTTATGCAACTTGTACTCAGCCAAAGACGTGAGCATACAATGGGAGGTTTGTGGCCCCACAAAACTCCACTGTACAAAGTGCATCTCGTAGCCATCACCTTCTTTGGGAAGAGGCAAGATGAAGTTGGGGTTTTTGAAAGCATTGGCGAACATTCGGGAGAACTGCTCGTCCAGTAACACTGCACTCATGGCCCTTTCGTTGCTGGCAAAGCGTGCACGCCAAATAAATTCCAATTCCTTGGGTGGCAAGTCCCTGATTTTGTCCACATCAACAAATGATTGTAAAGTCTTGTAGGGAGCCTGGGGGCTTTTCTGATCGACTTGGCCTCTTTCGGCAAACGCCTTGGCACGGTTGGCACGTGCTTTTTCCGCTTGCTTTTTTTCGTGAGCTTCAAGTTCCGCCAAGGGATCCACAGCATTCATTTGCTTTTTCTTGGCCTCGATATCCGCCTGGAGTTTCAGGGTCATCTCATCCACGGATGAAACGCCCATTTGCGCCGCTTTGGCCCGGAGTTTTTCTTGGTACTTCTGCATGGGCAGTAACACCGGGTCACGTGCCGTGCTGGCCCACCGCACCGTGTGCCGAACCGTGTGTCTGGTCAATTGTCTGAATCGGTACATGAGGTAGTGGATAATAGTGAGTAATTCGCACCTGGTGATCATGTAGTTCGCACCCGTACCTCCCGCAATCCCCATACCATTTTTCCAGTACTGCATAACAACATCTACCACTCTATACCCTATTAATTACTACCTATTAATTACTACGATTTAACTGCCTAATGAAGGTCTTGTATGTAAACAGGAATATTAGAGGTGGTGATATGTTGCTGGCAGTTGTTTTCTGGGAAGTGGAGGGTAGAGACTACTGGTATTAATGAGTATTACACTAATTATAAGGTAAGAGTCAGTAATATAATTCTCTGGAATGGCACATATTATCAAATTCATATGATGTATAGTATCATATTTTATAATTTCTGGTGTGCCTTACGCTGTAGCAGCAGAGATTGTAGATTATATGCAGGTACATGCAAATATAGTAGTGTATATGCAGGTACATGTAAAGGTATAACAAAGTACTACGAAAACTCGATAAAAATTCGTACTAATATATTTTATGGAGGAACAATACCGAGTGGAAGATGTTCATGGACAAAGGACTTGGTTAGTAATGGCCGGATGTCTTGGTGTAGCTGATATCGTCACAGTGCTCATAACCATCATAAGATTACTCATAACGTCGTGGTAATTCACTAGAAAAAAAACTTCGAATCCACCCCAGCTCATCCTTTTTAGTCCGTGCACGATTTAGTAGAGTCAAAATTATCTTGTATAGTCGGTGTCAGTATTTAGTGCTCTAGACAGTGCTCTAGAGGTTTGAGCCTGGAAAACTGGAACCCTGGAAATCTAGAAAACTGGAAACCTGGAAACCTGGAAGATCTAGCAAACCGCAAAATCCTAAATCGTGCACATTTGTTTCTAAGGAACAACCAAAAAATGTTACTAACAATGTTGATTGAGTCCTCCACAAAACCTACAATAGTGTCTACAGAGAAGTAGCAGTGGGAATTCATTGGGACTAAAGCTAGACACTCTATTTTTTTTTCTTTTCTTTCTTTTCCAATCCTTGGGCGTAGACATACGTTTCTATAACCTCTTCTTCGAGCCAGTCTTCGACAGCTTCCTCGGGCCTCGACCAAGCTCAACTCATCTAAGCTCACAACCTCTTTATAGAAGTATTTCTTGATTCTGGAATGAGGTATATTATTAAATCTTGGCTAGTGACATGGCGAGATCGGACAGTTTTCATTCTCAAGCTTTGGGGCATTCCCTGGCCATTATTTGTCCTTGAAACGGCGAAATTTCAGTGACTTAAGTGGACCTAGTGGTTGAGTATTTATTACATTCATGGAAGATAAGGAATACATGGCTATGTTTGATGAATGTGTCATGAGAAGAAATTGTCCAAAAGCTCTGATACTACTCTGAGCCTGATTTGATACTGATTACTGACAAATTTCATCAGAAATCGGGACAAACTGAATGGAGTGATGAGTTGCTCATGGTTGAATTGCTCGCTGTGGTGATAAAAGTGGTCCTTTTTACGCTCAGTTTCTCTCGAGTTGACCGAAATCAATTGAGTAGTAAAATGCTTGACTTCATAGCTTCTTCAAAAAGTTAATTGATACCAAGTTGGGAATTGAGGCCATTGAATAGGTTTTGCTTTGGCTATAGAGCTTTACAGAGCGTCCTGCCTGCATATACCGCAGTACTGATTCATAATTCTATATTTAACTCACCATTTATACCCATAAACGACTTAAACTATTCAAATTCTGGTCTTTTATTGTGTCTAATTATGAGGCTTGTCTCACAATCCTTAGTAGAGTGGGTTCATTACTAGTGTCCCTTCACAATCCCATCTCTCCAAAGGTTCATTTGACAATCACTCACCATTAAACCTTGGCCTCCCTCCCTCCCTCTGGTAAACGTACCAGCACATTCTAAGCCAAGCTACCAGCCATATAATCTGGGGAAATTTCCTCCAAGCTGACAGAATCTCAGTTGAAATTTTAGCCTTGCTGAAATATTTCTACAGACTCTATTGCAGGTCCCAAAATCCATCAGCTCTGACTGCTTCACTAGCCCATTTCTGGTCTAAAATCCAAGACACAATCTTAATCAGATCATGTTCTATGGCCACCCTCCCTCCCTCTGATGAAATGCACCAGCACAATCTAGACGCAACCATTTTCCAGGCTGGTTATTAATGTCCCTGAATGTTTCCTAGTAGAATTGTTAGTATAATAGAAATCAAGTAGTGGTCAAAGCCACAAGAATCATTCTTTTGGTTCTGCTTAAGTCCATTTAGGTTCGTTTTGTGGTGAGTATAAGTTCAAGTTAGTCTTTTTTTGGTTTTTGATGTTTTTTTGATGTTTTTTTGATGTTTTTCTGTGTTTTTCTGCTGTTTTTTTGTCTTTTTCATATAGGACCTTGATGTGCTTGAACTAGACTTACTCAGTCCAAAACTTAAGGAGTAGAAGAGCCAAACGTAATCTATATTTGGAAACATCTTCATACTGCCTTGAAGTTCCCGACCATTGTATCTGAGCTTGTAGCACCATCATGACATGTCGTGGAAAAAACACAAGTAGTTCCAGAAAACTGTTGATCACTCAGTTAATGAATCAGGCTAGGGCTCATCTCCTTGACTCCTGAAAAGGCTTAACTAGGGGTCTGGAACCCCCTGGAGTGTTCTAGAATACTCCAGAGCTTTCCAGCTTACCTGGTTTCCTGTCCAGGTTTGTCCAGGTCTGTCTCCTGTGTCTTTGTCTGGTTGTCTGAGGAACTATGGCTTACCAGACCAGTGGAGAGGTGGTAAATCCAGTTGTTTAATAATCCATTCTGGAGGGCTGCACTCTGACACTCGGGTGGTTTCCTTAGCTCCTCAAGACAAAATCAGGAAAGAAGTGGAGTAGTCACAATAATAAAAGATTGGGTACAAGCTCAGGTGAAGAAATGGCTGCGAAAACGCTTATATGCAGGCCGCGTGGTTTGACTTGATAGTGTTGAACAGGCTTAGGGTGTAACATCTCACATGGGACAATATGCAGTTTCCAGATGGAAGAAGAGGGTGCTCCAAGGAATCGGACAAAGAAGGAGCTATTGTTTTTGGAGATTTTATGGAGTAACTACTGATGCTCCAGAAAGGGAAATTATACATATATATGTACATCCTGCTCCTTGAGTCTATGGGAAGAAATCAGCTTAGTTAAAAGAGAAACTTCCTGGTATTAATCTGGTAACCATAACTACAAAGAACTACCAAGTCTACTATATCTCTTGAATTACAAGATTTGATGGAAGTGCCGTTTCATAACAATGAGTCAGTGCAGTTCTCAGCTATGGCCAACATATAAACAGGCAGCTCACCCTTAAGCCAAGTGAATCGTTGGCTATTGAATGTGGCTATAATTGCTAAGAAGATCACATGATTTCACTATGCCCTTTTCGGAATGAGTTCTCCGTAAATGTAGCTATCCCGCTCCCCTTCATGGTTATTTAAGAATTCTGCAAAGGAGTCACGCGCAAATCCCCAGTAAAAGCTGACGTTTTATAGTCATTTAAGTCATGCAGAGAATTTGAGGTAATCACAGAGTCCAGAAAAGATCTGGGATGCACAGCGTACTTGATTTCTTGGTTGGAGAATTAAGAGGTATATCTCCACCTTAAAACAAACACCTACCCTCGTATCCTCCAAACCTCCAGGCATACGTTCACGTCCTGAGCCACCAATTAGTCATATTACACCCTGGGGCCAGTATATGAAAAGATTGTGAACAATGCCCAACAGATAGAAAGCACCAAAAGTCTCCAAAAGTCTCCAAAAGTCTCCAAAAGTCTCCACCAGTCTCCACCAGTCTCCACCAGTCTTCACTTATAGAATTAATACCCAACTTTTGCCTAATCTATTTAAACCTGCATATTAGGACATGGGTCGTTTCCCCAATTTTATTGAGATTAGTTCCTCCTGGATGATCTGAAGATACCATTCCTCACTACTAACCACGCATGCAGTACCATGCACACAAATTGGATTGTATAGCTTCAAGTAAAGGTTATTGTTTTATGGTCACGTGCCCCTCTCCTTCGGCCTCCCACAAACGTGTCAGTAATGAACAGTCTGAATCTTAAAAAGTCTATGGCCTCGTCATATGCAGAACCCCACTTTGGGTAAGTTGTCTTTGAATCGTCTCTTGCATCTTGATTTTCAAAAAAAATTTACTTCTTGGTCTGCTTAACGAGCAGCACGGATTACTGAATATACCTACTATTTTCAGTAGCTCTTAGCTCCATGCACCATGAATTGAGTAAAGAGGAAGTAATTGGGCGAGGAAGAGAATTTGCACGAGTCCATTCATTTGAGTCCAACAAAAACAGACAATACTAGAACGAGTAGTCGAGCTGGAGTAGACTGAGATGGTGGTGGAGGACAATTGTTGGCCAGGCTATATTTGCAGTCACGACACTCTTGGCTACAGTCTACACTCTTGGATATACACTCTCGGATACACTCTCGGATATACACTCGGATATAGTCTTCCGTATCTTTTTAAGACCGGACTCTTCATCCTGGAATTCCACCGGTCATAGTCTGCTCATAGCCTTCTAATTAATGACATTCTACAATGGAATCCCTCACTCTATAAATCATACGCTTTACAGTTTTTCTATAATGTACAGCAGTACTAAGTAGACTAGTAGAAAGTGCACTAGATTTGTAGTATGGAGCAAGGCTACTGGTAGAGAGTGACAGAAGAATAATTGGGACTACAGAACCTGGAAGTGGTTTAGTAGTTCACTTCTGGACCTCACTATGGGTATTTCTTCTGAAATGAGCTCTTGTATCTTAAAACTCGGGACGTATTTTCCTGGAAACGCAGGCTGATTCCGATTAATCCATGGTTTTGGTCACTCACTTCGTTAGTAAGCAAAGTGATCTTGAGATTCGGAGGTGAATTCTTCCCCAAACCAACCATTAGGGGATAGAATATAGTCCATTCTCGTCTGAGCTCCACTAGCTTTGTAGCTTAATCCATCACCTAATAGTATATGGGATAATGCCAAGTGTAGAGTGTAGTGTATAGAGAGAAGATAGTGAGACCGGGTGGGGTAATGTACTGCATCTACTAGTGCTATAGCTTCATGCAACCTGCAGAGCTAGAATGGCCAGAATCAATGGTATGAGTATATACCAGACTAGAGACTATACAGTGACACAGTGATTCCATATGGAATATGGTAGACATGGTAGTATAGAGTATTCTCGTATAGATAAGTATGACCTGCACACTTTGACGCGTCCGTCTTTTTTAGCCACAAGCCTATAATATGAAACCGTTCAAGAATTGGGGAAATTGTCATCTTTTAATCATAAGTGTTTTGTAAAGTCGGGCCTGGAATGGCCATTCCAAGTTTGGTGTTTGACTTTGTTTCTCTACAATAATAGTGAGGTTCGCACTTTTTTGTGTTCACATGCCCAGGTATTCTGATAATAAGCTCTGCACCTGAACCTTATCGTTTCTGGAATTTTTCAGACTAAAAGATTTAAAGAACGCCTTAAATGATTTCGGTAAGTACTAGTCTAGCCGTAGATTTTAGTATGCAGCAGAATTACTCAGCAGAATTACTATAGACTAGAATTGAGAATTACTATAGACTAGAATTAGGAATTACTATAGACTAGAATTAGGAATTACTATAGAGCAGAATCAAAAATTACTGTAGACCAGAATTGTTCAGTGGTGTGGGAAACGCTCCATGACTTTTTGGGTACACTAATCTATTAATACACTGTGCACGGAATATTGGGAATTAGAGTTTTTGACTTAGTGAGTCCCGTTGAAACCATGCAAATCTACAAGACTAGACCAATTTGGACAGCACACAATGTCGGAGATAAACGCATTAGCAGATTGGGATACCAAGGAAAGTAGATCAGGCATGATACATCAGGCCATAAAGGAATTTCAATTGTAGATCCTACATGCAACTATTTTGCAATTGTTCTGTAAGATCCATGAGAAAGGTACTCAAGGGGTAAACCGTTCCGTTCAAAGGTAATGAGTTGAAACCACTGTTGGAAAAAAACGGAAACCAGTACCTTACCCAAACGGGAAATATTTGAGTTTGATTCATGACCTGTTGTTTGATATCCTACCGGAACCCAGCCAGACATTTTTATTAGAGCTAGACATTTTGGTAGAGCTAGAACTCTTGGTAGTGCTAGAGCTTTTGGTAGTGCTAGAACTTTTGGTAGTGCTAGACATTCTGGGAGAGTAGTTCTCAGTCGACAAAAGGAGTCAGGAATCTGAAAAGGAGAGTAAAAACAGGGATGCCTAAAAAGAAAAAATAAAAAGCGTTGGTCGAGAAAAAGGTCTGGAACCCACCGTCCTAATGTCCTCGTTGTCAAATCAGGAGTCATTCCTATCCATTGTTGCACTGTATTTGGTTGTGCAGCATGGCCGCGAATGGCCGCGAATGGCCGCGAATGACCGGTGTGCACATGCCGTTAATCAGAGACTGCACAGACCAAGAGATATGATTCAAGTAAGCTAGCAAGTATTGATGAAATAAGCGATTTACAAATATACTGAATATACTGATTCCTAGGAAATATCAGTGAAGGTGAATATGGTGTAGGAGAAGTATGGAGAAGTATGGAGAGTGAGAGTGAGAGTGAGAGTGAGAGTGAGAATGAGAATGAGAATGAGAATGAGATGGACTGTGAGATGGACTGTGAGATGGTGGAAGGATCATTGACTAAACTCTACTGAACTAATAATCAGATCTATATGCATGAAGCGTGACCAGATCAATTGTATACTTTTAAAAATTCCAATCTCAAAGTCACGCGTGGCCAGAGATGTAGCTATATAAGATACCCTCTAGGCCCACAAAGGCTAAATCTTCACCAAGTTAATACCCTCTTAACACCAAACCACCCTGAATTTCTTTCAATACTGAACCAATTCTCTATCCAACCAATTTTCGAAGTTAACCATGAAATTCACCTCCATCCAGACCATCCTCTTTGCTACAACTGCCTGGGCTCTGACTGGGGGCTTCTACGTCGAAAATAATGGCAGGTACGAACCTCTCCACAAAGTTATGGCTGACGGTCAAGAAATAGTTGCGGTCGGCTCTGTACTGGACGAATTGTATCCCACACTTCACTTGGAATCTGGCGAGGTTAGTTACAAGAATGAGAACGACGACGTCTTACTCTTTGGAAAAGAGGGCCCTCACTACTTTCTGTTCGCCACCAGGGATGCCGCGACTCCTTTCAGATTGGAGTTGAATCCTCAAAATAAGATTTTGAACCTTGAGGTGCAAACCTGTGGATGTGCTTACCATCGGATTCGGGAGATTGAAACTCGTTCGGCATACAAGGACCCCGCTTGTGCTGCAAAGAGCGTCTACTTCTTGCACCCTGACGAGGCAGCAAAACGTTCTTCTGAAAGGCAGAAGCGGGAAAGTATCGGCCAGAAGTCCCCAGATAATGGACACTCTATGCACGATAACGGACACTCTATGCACGATAATGGACACTCTATGCACTATAATGAACACTCTTTGCTCGATAATGGACACTCTATGGGTAAACCATTGCACATGGACAATGATGACACCATGTGTACCAATTGCAAAAAGACCGCTCCCAGCGTGCCCAATTGATTAACATTGTGTATAAAAAATTTGACATTCCATGTCAACTCTTTTCTGTAAGCTTTGTAGAGAACGTCTCCGCTGAAAATAGCCCCTAGGAATTGCTGAAAATAGCCCCTAGGAATTGCTGAAATGGATTCCTTCCTATTATAATTTCTCCCTGATACGGCCTTCTTTTTCCACCCACTACAGTCTGTATTATGATACTACACTTCATCTCTACTGTGGAACATAGATATGAGTATAGCTTTTTGACTCTAGAGTATAGCCAGTATCCATCTCGCCTTGTGCTAACAGTGTGCAAGTCCCACGCAGTACATATATTCTACATCAATAAATAAGCACATGTATGCGGTCAAGAAAATAGTCGTAGTATAATAGTCTAGATACTCTAATCTATAGTGCGTATGAGGTAGTCTATAGCCATATCACATGGAGTACTGTATAGTGTAGTGACCCATGCGTCACCAGAGACAGAGTGAGTAGCCCTTCCAAAGTATATCCAGTATGATTATAGTGTTGTGGTGTAGAGGCCTGAGCCAGATTCCATTATACACGTGATACTATTCTCTACTGTACACTGAGTTGGGCGTTGCACACAATCTTTCCATAGAATTTCGACCTCTTTTAGTAATGGATTTTTGGAACGTTTTACTCCATCACTTGTTCCTGGAAATGTGATCTTTTATTTTGAAGATTCGGGTCAAACCCTTTGATGAATGAATCAGTATCATAGCTTCTGTTGAAGAGAAAAAATTACCGAGTTCATCTAACCTGTGAAATCACAAGTTCATAAATCTCAGTGATTGGTATTAATGTTCAGTAATGCACACGTCGACTTGTCAATTCATTTCCCTTGGTCTATGTGCAGGACACCACTTTCTGAATCTCCTGGGTTAGTTTACTACATGTATCTTTAAAACTCCGTTGACTCCGAGTTCAACAACCACTTTTAATGAACAGCTCTCACTCATTTCCAGAAGTTTCACACACTGTAATTGTTGGTTTTCTTGGCAAGAGCTCAAATCGGTACCTGACCCTTCATTGTATACGCAAAAGTACTCCACTAATCGACATTTTCCAATGTTTTTACTAACACAGTTTTCACCAATGGAGTCTGAACATTACGGTTTATAGAAATAGGGAGATCCAATTGGGGACATGCGCTTCAGGGCTCAGAACCTGTTGGGCTTTGCTCACAATCTTTTGATATAGGGTAGAATTGTGTTCCATGAACTTTTGGAAAGCTAGAGACTTCGTAGTCATCTTAGTATTTGGATTGTGTTTATTGCCAAATTTATACTACGGAATCCCGGCTTTCTCTTATGAAAAATGGCCATACCCTATGAGAAAAAACACCAATGTGGGCCTCCTTAGACCGTTTATATCTGGAAAAAAACGTAGATGCTCCTTGGAATCTCCAAAGATAGATCCAAGGCTCTGTTTCCTTGTAGCTCCTTTTTGAAACTTCTTTGGACTAATTCCGCATGGCTACTACATTGTTTCATCTCAGCCCTGCATCCTGAAACCTCCCTAGATCAATTCCACGTAGCACCCGTATTGTTTCTGGAAACTGCATATTGACACATGTAAGATATTTGATTTTTTCTGTTCAACAGAGCTCCACAGTCTGAAATCTGAAATGCATGGCTTTACAAAAACAATCCTTGAGGCCACACTTGGAGCACCAGTTGGGGTCGGAGGGCTTGACTAAGTCGACTAGCATCTGATCCATACAATCAACAGTATGTCTAAGTTCTACTTGTATAGTAATCATGTGGGTTCTTCTAGTCACGTTGACCTGGAGATAGCGTATAGGGCATAGAGATACTACCACTACTACTGAAACCGGCACGAAGTCCATAAGACTACTTTTCACAGACTACTTTTCACAGACTACTTTTCACAGACTACTTTTCACAGACTACTTTTCACAGACTACTTTTCACCGACTACTTTCCACAGACTACACTTTACTTTATTGGGTATTGACTCACTGATTCTTACGACTGATACCTGCTGGTGGGCTTACTATGTTGCTGTAGAAGCTACTGATCGTATCGCCTCCCAAACAGTAGGAATACATGTGCATTAAAGTAGTGAAGCAATAGTGAAGAAGATAGAGTATCAATACTGGTGGACCACCCATTGGGTAGATATGCATGCTGCCTGTCCTACAGTCACTTACAGTCGTCTGGACCCGTCTTCTAACCAACTGTCTATACTCCTTAGTAAATAATGAAGTATACAGAAGTGGCATTATTTACTGGTTACTGGTCCTAGACTTGACTGAGTTGTACTGCGTGACTGACATAGTGAGCTATCCCAGGAGCAGGACTTACCAGATTATACAAGTTCTAGGTCACAATCGGGACTGGGAAAAGCTGGTACTAGGCCAAAGGGCTATAAACAATTCGACAGAAATAAAGATATACAAAGATAGAGCTAATCAAGCTGTACTAGTACCTTTTTTTGGACCAGATCACACTGGATGCACAGATATCCAAGTTTTCGCACCGCTGTACTAGGTTAAAGGTAACTTTACGCCAAAGAGTCATATGATGCACTAATTATGTTTTTGTCCTAGTACGGTCTAGTAGAGTCTATCAGAGTACCGTAGAATCGATTAGAGTATCAGGAAGTAGGAGAGTATCAGGAAGTAGGAGAGTATCAGGAAGTCAAGTCTAAAATCAACCAAATTGAATTTTTTCAACGATTCATAAAATTGGATGGTGCTGCATGCAAGAACTGCTGCTCTTCCGCTTCTTTATACTCTCCTAGCTAGAGGGTACGCCTCTTATCCTCAATTAGGCTCTACCAGGCTGTATGCAGATATAGATATATATACAGGGCCATTCAAATCACACGTCAGGCTCTTTCAAACCCGGCTGTGTGTGCAGGAGAAGGATGTATCAGGTCATGTTTCTCTCTTTCCAACCCATGAGTCATGCACCACTAGACTCCTAAACCTACGTCTATAAAGCTCTATTTCTGCTTCGTAATTTCTTAATTTCTGATCGTTGTCGCAATGTGTCTTACGAGGTATACGATGATTTTGGCTCTTTTTGGGCTTATTTCGAGCGAAAACGATAAGATCTTCTATGCCAAGGTCAAAACCAAATTCAAGCCGCTCCGAAGCTTCACGGTCCGACGCCGGACTTTCCTTTCTTATACTGCACGTCGAAAACATGCCGTTCCTGTATTCACATTAAGAGATGGTTTAGCCTATACGGGCCATGGAAACAATACAAAGTATTTTTCCGTGATGGATGGTCACATGATTCTTGGAAGAAAGGAAAACATAACTCCACTTAAAATCACCTTGGACTGGGATTTTAGAGTTAATAACCTCCATTTTACCGATTGTACTATGCTTTGGGATCACTTCAAGGCTAGTATTCACCATAGAACCACCCAGAATTCGGCCTATTCTTGTGTGCCTATAAATATCTACTTGATGACTTCGCTTGAGGCTAATATGCATGAAACTACATATACTAGCTATGGGAAGTGATACCTGGATTATGGTTTGTACTATCGTCTCCGCTTTTACTGTACTTCTATAATTTACCCTGTCGTTCTACAATTTACCCTGTCGTTCTACAATTTACTCACGGCATAAACAGATTAGCGATTCGATAACCTTCATACTATTCTGGCATGGCCATCTGGTGCTAGGTCAAGATATATAGTAACCTTTAAAAGAAACCATTTCGACAGTTTTTTGACTCAGGTATCGACAAATAAACAGACCTTTGAACCATACAATGGTACTATGCAGGTGACTGGACACTGTAGACTGTACTAACGTCTAATCCACGTATAGTTAAATAACACTATATAGTCTAAGTATAGAGTAGTATCGTAAACTCTTGCTATTGGACTGTCTCTATTGATCCTCGTGACCCTGGGATGTGTAGAAAGTAGTGTAGGGTAAATGGAACATAGAGCCTTAGAAGATATGGCAGAATCCATGGTAACACAGCTCACTTCATTGTTATGATAGTGCAGTCATTGAGTGTCATAATTTCGACATTCTAATTGATTGAGTCTCATTATCTGAACTCATACCGCATGGAGATCACGGCAGTTTCAGTATCACCAAAAACTCATCTTTCAGACCTTCGGCTTGGAGAGCTTGGAGACCGTCAAAGGTGCAGTTTCGTTAACCAAAGGACTTTGGGCTGAATACCACTGCATGATCATTTCCCACTCACCTGATTTTGGCGATCACTAGGAATCTGACCCTCCATACTGCTTGTACTGTTCATAGGCACAAGTCCATATTAAATAGTCATGTGTTAGTAGTTGAGGGTGTAGCCTCAGACTCCAAAAGCCTTCAGATAAACTTAGTTAAGTTCCATCAAAAATCGGCTCCTTTAGACATAGTTTAGACATCCTTGTATATCCTGGTACCTTCATCAATGTCTCTTGAGAAATTCGTTATCTCATGGAGAAAACTTATTATCTCATAGAAACATGTAGATCATGCTCTGATCTCCACAACTCTGTCCAAGCTTCATCCGAATAAGTCATCTCTTGAATCACCTCAAAGAGATAGACTCCGGTTCTTCCTAACATCCTCTTCTGGAAGTTCCCATGGTCATCTCGCCTCTTCATCAACATATTCCATGCTCTTGGTCCTCATCAACATATGCCATTCTCTCTTAGTCTTCTTAATTGGTCACCATAAACTTCCGGATCGGTCCCTGACGGTTGAACACTTCTTCTGTATACATCAACTTGCACTGGGTCAAAAACATCCACCACAAACAAAATATTGGGCAATTCGTCAGCACCATAATGCATACATTGCATTGAAATTCAGTCCTATGCTTCTCTAGCATTCCCGACATCAATGCACAATACACACGAAACCATTGTCCTTCAATCAATCACTATATCCCAAAAAATCGTAGTTTGTTCATAGTATTTCATTGAAATGTAGTGTATTGAAACACTGTGATCCACGGTATAGTCCATCATAATGTATATAGCCCTGTACCACAAGACCTCTATATTCTTAGAGTAAAAGCGTGATCCTATGATAACGAGAATACCACAGTTAGTCGGTCTTTTGGGGTTTGAGAACGAGATCCTGCATATAGCACCAATTTCACTAAATCCTCAACACTCATCCCGAATCCCCTTCTAATCACGTTTGCCCTCCAAAAACCTCTGCTCTTCCTTTTCCTGGTATTCCTCCGGAGCATCCTTGGCATAGTGCCCCAAGGTCTTTTTCAAGGACTCGGGGATATCCTCAAAGGCCAAATCATCGGGTGTGGTGGCCACAGACTCACCCTGTAATTTCAAGAGTTGCTCCAAATTCACATTCTCATCACGGAACATCTTCAAGTTGTCGGCAATTAAATGCCGGTTCTTGCACCCAGGACACTGGATCAATACGCTTCCCGTGGTGTACGCTTGCTTGGAGAAAGTATGTGATGAGCGGGTATCACATTTTTTGCACGTGAAGGCAATCATAAGTTGCGGGGTATCGACTTTAAGGGTTGCTGTGGATTGGGCTTTGGGATCTGGGGATTTGGAGGATTCTGGCTGCTTTTGAGTGCTTTGAAACCGGACTCCTGTATAGATGGGAGTGGCGTATTTATATGCAGGGGCAAAGGCTGGTTGCCAAATTGGGACACGAAAGTTGGCCGGGATACGGGCCGCCTGCCAATTTGAGACGTGTGGTCGGGCTTGTTTAAGGAGTCTCAACATGTGGAGAAGGTGTACAGAATGCGATGGAACATGAGCACCTATACCGTGCGCCAGACCCGTACACCAGACGTTTAATTTCTACTCGGGGCAAAATAGTAAAGAAACAAAAGGTGCATAGGTATCCAATTGGGAGTATTACCGAGATTGTATATAAATCCGGGCCAAAATATTGGGCATGGATGAGTTCCCCAGAGGCAATATGTGCTTCGCACGACCCCTATTTATCGCTATTGGTGCCAACCGAGAAGTTAAGGTTTGCAATTCCGAATAGGGCCTCTTTAGTTTAGCCTGAGACCTTCGTTTTATATGTACATTTCTGTTTCAGAGATGTTGAAGGCTAACATTAGAAAGGTGTACGGGTGTACCTTGTGATATGCAGGATGAAACGGACTCATACCAGTATTTACAGCCTCACATCCTGATTAATATAATCGGGAAGGCTGAATAGTTTCCATCGGGAAGTCCGACATTGGTCAAGATGTCTTGATTCAATAGCTTCTTTAGATTACGATAAGATATGGTGCTTGTATGCAGGACTACCGTTCAACTCACCAATTTCTTTAGTCTCTATACAGTAATACGATTGGCACAAGCCCATAATTATTCCCAGGGCATTTTCTTTCAAATTCACAGATTCCTTTTTATAATTCATTGTTACATGGCTGAGGCACGTGACCATATATCACTATTGCGCTTAGCACACCGTCTATATGTTAAACCAGTCATAGCTTCTACCATTTTCATAAACGTACAAAAGCTGCATACTCCTTTATTTGCTTTTATTTTTTAGTAAGCCAACCGTGGTTGAAAGATTAGACTTTAGGTGGATACACGTGATCGCGCACGTGACAATTTCGTAGTCACGTGATGACGCGCGAATCACGTGGCAGCGCATTCATCACGTGCCAATATCACAAGTCAACCAACCCCATGTTGGACGAGACCAAGGCTTTCCACCACGCCGTGTACAGTGCCGTAAGTCAAGTCCCCCCAGGCAGTGTCACCAGTTATGGCCACATAGCGTATCTTATTGGGCGTCCTCAAAATGCCCGGCAGGTGGGGTCATCCCTAAAGAACAGTTCAGTAATTTTAAAGATGTTTGAGGCCGAAGGCATCTTTTTCCCCCATCTTCCATGGTGGCGGGTGATTTCCAGTGGCGGCCAAATTGCAAAGCGGGATGTGGGAGAGTTGGAGCAGAAAAACCGCTTGCTCCAGGAGAATGTGGAGGTGCTGGGTATGGCTGTAAATATGGATAACCACGGCTGGTTTCCGGACGACATTGAGTGATGTGGTTAGTGATGTGTTGTTGATAAGCAAATACGTTTTTTGACCCCTAGATGGTCTTAGACTTGGCCTTGGCGTCGAACCTCCAAGTTAATGGAGAACATGGCTTCCAACAACCCTTCTACGTCCCTGAAAAACCTTTGACCTCCCTGAAAAACCTTTGACGTCCCTTAACATGAACAGTGGTATTTGGTGCAGTGGCTTTAGCAGCAGGAAGAGAAATGTCTGATTTCAATCAAGTCTTGTGTGAGACTAAACTGGAGGTTCTGATACTGTTAATGGGGAATTGAGTGGGGCAGTGGGGGGATGTTGGTGTTATGTGGACAAGCTGATTGGTCAATCGTGGGTCAATCTCTTGGCCCTATACTTGCTTTCTCCATTGACTCGAGAGTATGGTCTCCAACGAGATACCCTTGTTGAAATGACAAGACTTTCAGGAGCAAACAGCTATACGATGATAAGGGACATAGTTTCCTAATTGGGTAATAACATTTAAGACTCTTGAGAGCTTTGCATAATGGGTATATCTTTGCAAGTGTGTTATTGGAGTTTTAGTGTTGAAAGCTAAATCGGCATGCCCCTTATATGCAGGTTGCACATATTCACGATTCCAACTCCACTTTCAATTCTGCATTCAAGCCAATGGACACGTCAAGGATAACCCAAATCCTTCTACACATCAATCAATGACTCATTTTATTGAGTGCAGGTCTATGTACAAATACTCATCTAGTTAGTCTCAACTAGACTTTAATGGTTGTTCAATGGGTCGACTTTGAGTCCAGTCAGCGGAAATATCCTATTTTCCCCTCCTTGGCTAGCGGTATATTCCTAGGCATTGGTTGGTTTTCCCCGGCCACGGCCTTTGCCTCTGCCCCGAGATTTCGGGGTTTCGCCTCGGGGTCTCGGAGTCTCGCCCCGAGCTAATCTCATGAGATTTTCTTCCTCCATTTGAACCCTCCGGCACTCTTCTTCCCACCATCGTGCAAACTCCTGCTCTTGCTGAATCTCCTGTAAAGTTTTGGTGGGTTTCGGAGGTTGCGTTGCCTTGGAAGTGTCTTCAAGGATGAAACTGGACGTGTTTTTGGCGGCTTTGGGGCCTTTTTTGGGCCCGGACTTGGGACCTTGTCCAAGTATAGGTAAATCCAGAAGTGCAGAATCACCATTTGAACTGCCACTGGTTCCTAAAATGCTTGAACTTGAAGAACCAACTCTGGAAGTCTCGCTGGGGTTGTGTGCAGGTTTGGCCCAAGGATTCCGGAGTTCCACCTTTTCCTTCTCCACCACCACCTGGCTGTGGCCCTGGCTTTTGGCCTTGCGTTCTTTTTGAGATAATTTCATGGCTGGAGAGAATTTGATTTTGGTTTGGCGTTTTTCCAGCCCAATAGTTTCTCCTAGAATAGGCGTAGGCCTGGAGATGTCCAGGTTTTTCCTCCCATTCGCCAAATTTCCACCATTTCCACCACTTTTCTTGAGCTCTTTATCTGAACCCTCCAAATTCAAGCCCCCAACCTTTTCCCCCACCTTTATATCCTTCTCCAGACTTCTCCTTGGTTCATCTCTTTTCCTGCGTGTAACAAGCTCGAAGTCATCATCATCAACTGCACTTTCCAGCGCCGAACGGTCAGAACTTGATTTCTGGAGCGTTTCCCGCATCTCCTTCATCGAAAACAGTCCCTCCAACGCATTCCGGGACATTTTGCTCAGTTTTCGGCGTCTCGAGACCTCGGAAACCTCAAAAACAGGCTGGAAACTCGAGTATCCTTTGCGGTCACTCATATAAATCTCATTGTAGGCAGCCAAATCAAAGATGAAGTCGTCCACCGATTTGGACGGTGGTTTGGGCCCGGAAATGTCCCAATTGACCTCTCCTTTCTCGCCCACCACGAAATCCGGCCGTTTGCACTTATCCAAGAGCTCAAGAACACGCTCCACCCTTCCCCAGAGACTCTCTTCGATATCCTTGAAGTAGGGATCGAAAACCACAAGTTCTAGATTATGGTAGATGTACCAGCTGCAGGACATGAAGAGTTTGGGAGCATTGAGACCGTCAGCATGGCTTAGCAACACCAACACATTGTCTAAACCAATATGGCTTTGAATAGCCAATTCACAGAGCCGTTTGAGTTGCACTAGCAAGAGTTCATCACAAATTTCAATCATGTCAAGGAGAAAATTGACAAAATCGTCTGGGTCCTGCATAGAGGCGTGCTCGGGACTCAAAACATCGGTATCTTTGCATCCCTGGAGGTGACGTAGAATCACCTTCATCTGGGAAACAGTCACATTTTCCAAGGAAATGTACTTCAGAGGTGAAGAGTTGAAATTCCGGAGAGTATGAGCCTGCGGAATTATAAGTCCGGACTCATTTTCCCCATTCTCCACCTGAACAGAACCATCCCAGGCCAAAATCGTCTCGAAAAATGCACTCCGGCTGATGATAAACGACAAACACCGGATTTTCTCTCCTCCAGCCAAGCGTACCTCGACATCACCAAACATTTCGTCCAATTCGGACATTTGCCGGAGAAAAACAGAGTCACTTTCATACAGATCCATGTGGAAAAGAGCCACTAGGGCCCGGAAATCACTCCGGATACTCATTTCCTTGTCCAGTTTTGAACCCTGGGTCCAGAAATCCAACAATTGATTGGTATAGACGAAATGGACAAAAACCAAAAGTGCAATGGGCTCAATTTCCGTTTCAAAGAAGAGAGTACCATCTTTGTAGTGGCCTTTAATATTTTGCTCCACGAAAAATTGATCAGATTCAAGGAATAATTGCCTGCACATAGCCGATCTTTGGTAGAAAAGCCCATGGTGAAACCCTAAACAGATGCCCTTGGCCACTATTTGTCCGTCACAGAATTTGGGTTGCAGCCAGTTGAGCAGGAACAGGGTGCGCTGGATGCAGGACCTCAACATTTGTTTATGAGCAAGCACAATTTCGGGAGAAATGGCCTGGTACGTGTTGGGGGTGAGTTCCAGGGTCGTATACCGCTCAATATACTTGTGATGTAATCGGTCTGTGATTTCCGACTCCGTCTGGTCGCAAAACCGGGGGCTGATGTAGCAGTTAGTCACGTGATCCACGTCGAGCAACTGGTCCTGTTTCCGGTGTGTGTCTGGCTCCACCAACGGGCTCAAGTACTCCATGTCTTTAAAGAAATCGTTCTGTTGGAGTTTATAGGGGAGCGGGTCGATTTCGTCCCGGAGAAGGCCGAAAGAGGCAAACGTGTCTGTGCAGGAAACCTGTACCACCCGGTTCATGCCCTGAACTTTGGAGAACTTTCGTTTCGGGTTGGTTCCGCCCGAGCCTCTCCGAAGATGCAAATCGGAACCTAAACTCCGCGAAAACACAGTTCCATCGACTGTACATAAGATTAAAGATCCGTCATTGGCTGTGTCCATGTCGACGGCCTGCACATTAGCGGTGAACGGAGCCCAGAGCGTTTGGTACTTTGAATTCTTCGGGGAAGCAGTGTTAAATAGGCACTGCACGACCTCTCCTGTATCGAGCAAGAAATGGATATTTTCCGGGGATTTGACCCGGGTTTTCTTGATGTATGGGGCCCGGGTCATAACCGAGGGCTTGAAGACCTCGAAATGGAGTGACGGGTCCACCCTCGGTGCCATTTTGGGAAGTTTGACCCGCTGGTTCTGGAAGAAAATAATCACGTCATTGGTCTCTGTGACCACCACCGTGCCCGTGTCACAGGTTGCCACATGCCGGATGTTTTCCCGAATGGACATACTCTGGGGTTGGTGCACTACCTTTCCGAGGTGTGTCACGTGACCTACCACAAAGTCCTCCCCCATTTCCACCGGTAACCCCATCTGGCCAATATTTAGGCCCCAGAAAAAGATCGTATCAGAGGTGTATGCTAGGGAGTGCACATTGGAAACGGCCACGCCTATTAGGGGTTGGGGAAACTGTCGAAAAAATCGAATTTCCTGCAGGCAGGCCTCGTAAATATCACCTCTTTTTCCGAAAACACTTTTATTGCTCTCGTAGCCAAGCTGCCCAAAATTATTCAGCCCCCAGGAAAAGAGCCGATTGGAAAACGTAAGTGCCAAATTGTGGCCGTTAGAGATCACACATTCACGGACTGCATATAGCTGCGGAACGGGCTTATAATCCTCCGAATTATGGGAGTTTCCATGGCCCAACCGGCCCCGCTTGCCTGCTCCGCAAGTATAAACCTCTCCGGAAACCGTAACAAGCGCAGAGTGGTACATGGAAACGTGTATAGATCTGAATCTCGTGTCGTGTAGCGAATCGTGGGATGCGTCATGTGACATATCACGTGCTGGGTCACGTGCGTCTGTTTCAGCATATGCTATGGAAACACGGGTTGGACCTGCCCGGTCTTCGCCAGTTCGAAGGCCCAAATTTCCATACAAATTAGAGCCAAATGCGTATGCCCCTGAAGAGCCCCGTTCGGGAGTCCACCAGCAAGTGGGGCTAGAGATCCGGGGTTTGTCTGCAGGACACCGTTTAATCAAGTGAAAGTCATCATTTTCATTGATATATTCGGGAATCCAAAACATTTCTCGGGCATCATTTTCCAATAGCAGCAATGGATCTCTCCTGCACCTATCTTTCCGTTTTAGGAGGTCCAAAAAAGCGTTTTGGGGCTGGTCAGCGAAATAAGCCAATAATATGCGAAAACAAGCCATTCTTTTATAGAAAAAAACGTAGTGGAGCACGTTCCATCCATTCTCCATATCAGGAGAGGCGATAAGCGGCTTCATGAGGGGCATGGCAAGCAATTCGGCGAGTCGAAGCGTGTTGTTGGAGATGATGCTTATGTGTAGGATATTTCGGCCAAACACGTCTCGACGAAGAATACAACCGGGGGATACATCACGGAGGGCCATTAGAGCACGATTTTGTGGGTTTCCCGGGGTTCCCGGCGTTTGTGGTGGAGAAACATGGGGTTGGAGTGTGTTCTTAGGCATGGTCCGGCATGTAGACGAAACAGAAGTGGTTGAAAAGTCACGTGCAGCCGGCAGTTCAGGCGTATAAGCAAATAAGTATGATAGTATATGGGTTCTTCAACTATCTTAGGTCCAACTCGTCTCCAATACACTCAATGAGGATTAGCATGGAATATATCAGACAGTGGCACGTGCGGCGAGGCACCGCGTGGGGTGTACGGGTGTAATCCAAAAGCATCAAAGCAAGTCAAGCCATCAACACAAAAAAAAATAAGTACTAATAAGGAAATCAGAATCGTCCGATGGTAGAGTGGATAGAAAGTGGAGTCGAAAGTAGAGTATGGTACTCTAGTCCTCATAGTATACTAACAGTGGAGAGTGGCACTTCGCGTGATAGATGCATAGACAAAGTAGTGTAGTTAGAGATTCACCAGGAAGCCAAAGTGTGTATCCATCTAGATCCCGTATTTTTCGGTCAGCGTTTTTTGATACCAATAATCTTTCCAGACTTATAGCTTTTAGACCAATAGTCTTTCCAGACCTATAGCTTTTAGACCAATAGTCTTCCCAGGTCCATGGTTCACAGAGATGTGTAATTCAGGAGACCCCTTCCAATCAGAGAGATTCTCATGACATTGGGATATCCCACAAAGGTCTTCCACAAGGCAATAAAGTCTTTATGTTAACATTCCCTTTTTTCCAAGATTTCTAATTGTATAGACAAACCTTTACTATGAGTGACTTCAACACATTGTTAGTACACAACAGTTGTTAGACTTTCAATGAAGAACCTCGTGTCCTTTTTCATGGGTGATTGGTGACAAAATAAAGTAATATTGGAATGCTAAGACTTTGGCTAGTCCGAAACGAATCACTGTACATTCACTTGGATTCTTAACTGTGTAGTACCACTGGCTTAGGTTTGACAGCCACGAACTCTCCTTTGAGTCCTCGGAAATTCTGGATATAATAATAGATACATCTAATTCATTATAGCAGTACTCCATACTTGGTATAGCTTGAAAAACAGTATGGTAGGAACCAAGGAGTATGGTAGGAACCAGTATGGCTTCTGCTGGGCATTGAACGCCAAGCTATAGACCAAATGACAGCCACTAACTATAGATCATAGTCAACCAAGAACGGGTAGTCAAGAAGAAATGATCAAGAAACCACAGGTAATGAATTAAAAACGAAAAGAAGAAAAAACTGTGGTGAAGATATTCAGGGGGGTGGGAGCCTTTTATAGATTATCCCTTTTCTTACCCCGCCCTGGTTATTTGCAGCCACCAACCATGCAGGAGCGCGGTGGTGCGAAATATATAAACCAGCGAATCGCCCCCTCCAAATACTCACAAAAAAAAGAGCGATTTACAGCCTTGCCGTTCTTACAATAAAACGAGGCTTTTTTGATTAAGAAATTAGTGTATGGCTATGGACAATGACTGGCTGACGACCACAAAGGTACCGATTTGCCACTGACTTCAGGATTGGGTTCTGCGGCACAGACTTCAATGTTACTACAAAGAATGAAGTCAAGAATAAACTGTCCGGATGTTTACAAAGCTGATCACAGTAATGTTCTAGTCATTTATAGCCTGGATCTTGTCAGCCGATTAGTTTGCCGTTCATTTGATATTATGATGGGACCTGTACATTCAGGGGTCCTACAAAAGGTCCAACATTCTAGAGTTGAGAGAAGATCAAAACATATGAGCCCCTTCTGTTCAAGAGGTTTTCCAAAATGAGTATTTCTTGGGAATTAGACACCAAATGCTCATCTGTTGTATATGGCGGATCAGGTTTGGGCCCTCGAACAAGAACGGATAGTTGCAACACTTACGCAATTGCATGATACTGTTGACCAAGCATGTCATGGACTCTTTTGACTTACTACTGATTGACTTGCTACTCATTGGCTGACTGATTGAACTCTTCCTTATTGACTTATTATCATTGAGTGACTCACTGACTCCTTACTGATTTCAATAATTGTTGATATTAGTGTCTGAATAGCTTGATGGATAAAAAAACTCGCAGTTTTATTAATGAATTGAGGTTGAGACTACGAGAAGATAAGCGGGTCTAGCTCTACAAGATATACAAAAGTCTTTATGAATGGTACTGCTCAGCTCAAACCTGGATAGTCTCTGGTTTCTCTATACTGATGCGTTCTTTCTCGTGTGGGGGATGGTTTGGTTTAGGGTGAAGTTACAAAATAGGTGACTAGTTCTGAAGGACATCTAGCGATTACATCGATTCTTTCAACTCTTCTAGAAGAGAATCTCGTCTACTAAACCGAGTTAGCATTACATTCACTAGGAGAGGTGAGTGTTCAGGGAAAAAACAGGCGTGAGACTTATGCGTCTTTGTCAACTAAACAATTTGGACGCTCAACACTTGGGGAAGCGTGTGAGTGCTTGTCAATAGCATTTGAGCAACTCTGTGACATAGTCACCATCATTGAGCCAAGAACCTAAGAAAATGGGGAATACGTTTTTAGCCATACTTGGCTTGCATTCAAGTTATGGTACGACTCGGTATGTTCTTGACTCTTGGATCCAGACACTATGAGTCTAGTGGGGTTGTGCCTTTACCATATTCCAAGCCACGTGGTCAAAGTTGCGGCTATTCATGTCTAAGATCTCAAAGATAGTCTTGACATCCTGAAATTACTGGCCGTATGGCTGCTTGTCGCATCCAATATTCATGGGTTATTAATGAATGAATTGGGTATAAGGCTTTTACGGAGATGGATCAGATCCGGTCTGGTATGCAGTACACTGCTAAAATATCAGAAATATCCACCAAAAGTTGTTTTGTTGAGGCCAAAACTTGCCAAGATATCAAGGGTGGCCGGAATCGTCCGAATATGCATCTGATTAAGTTACCAAACTGACTTAGCTCTTTTTGGATGCAGACTGACACTTTTTGGATCGTGCATATGCATCTGCACGGTGGCCGATGGACTTCATAACTCGTATTCTAGTCTGTGACTGGTGAAGAAAGAGTTGAAGTTTGGGAGATCCAAAAGGATCATATGGAGGTCCAGGTTTGTGTTGTGAGAAGTGTTCTTGGTTGGTCCGGGATTAGAAGTCCGGAGTTGAAAATTCAACCTAGACCTGGATATCTGCACTTGCATAATCTCACGTTTGTTTTGGGAAACCGTTTTCGGATCTCATCACTTTTTTTTCGCCCTCGGGCGTGGGGGGTTGGCTTCATGTCTAGAGTCTATTGTGGGCGCCCAATTGGGTAAGTTTCTCAAACCCAAGATGCGGGAACTTTCGCACCCAAACCCACGCATGCTTCGCATTGCATCGAGAGTACATGTCTTGAAAATGTGCATGCAAAGACGAAAAGAACACTATATAAGTGGGCTTTTCCTCGCCCATTTCAATTCCCCATCAACTTCAACTACAATGGCTGCTCCTCAACAATCTTCTAAGAAATCCACCTCTGCTCCAAAGGACAACTTCTGGACCCTCAAGACCAAGTACGGCTGGTCTCCTGCCTGTGTCATTGCTTAAATGCTCAGCTACCAGGAAGTATGCAGTGTGACTTTGAAAGGACATCATTACAAGCATATATCTAATACAAAACATAATTGAAAAGCGTAGAAACAGAGTGACTGAATCATTTCTGTCTGTCTAATCTGTCTCTGTCTAATCTGTCTAATCTGTCTAATCTGTCTAATCTGTCTAATCTGTCTAATCTGTCTAATCTGTCTAATCTGTCTAATCTGTCTCTGTCTAATCCGTCTAACTAGTTGGCTATACTCTCACCGGTCACCAGTGTATCTAGTATTATAGTACATGTAGAAGTAGGCTGTCCAAGCCGAAAGTATCAACTATCAAGCTGTCAATGTATCACATGTATGAGGGGTCTGGAATTGACTGAAAGGATTGGGTGGGAGTTGGAGTGGAATTGCATGATGAACCACTGTTTCATGGAACCATTCGGCAAGAAATGGTGATCTAAACTCCAAGACAGATCCATGGAACTTTCACTTAGAATCCATTTTCCAGAACTCAGGCCTCTCCATTTTTCAGAACTCAGGTCTCTCCGTTTCCAGAACTCAGGCCTCGCCAGAATTGTAGAATCCAGTATCCTGGCACTTTTGGATATTCCCGGTAATAGTCGATTCAGACCTTTAGGTCCTCAGGAAGTCTTCTCGCATAGTATATCTCCAGAAAAAAATCCAGGTGTTCCTGGGGTGATGAAATCATCCTTGAGACTATTCTTCGTCACTATTCCTCGGTATAATGACTCTGGTCCGGGTCTGGTCCCTAGACATGACCCGCTTTCAATATCAGGTCCTTTGATATCAGAACCTCCATTAGGTCCATTTGGTCCTCCATAAGGTCATTCAGTATTGGTACAATGTTTGGAACAATAGAAGTTCCAAGTCATGTCTCATCCTGCCAGTCCAGATTCTTTTTGGAATATCTTTCCTGCCCCAAGTATTCCCCACTGAGTATTTCACTCAACACCATCCACTTATGGAGCCACATAGACCATTAGAGCTCGAGTAGCGATTAGAAGACTCGGTATGGGTTAATGGTTTCAACACAGACTACTCGTCCATACTGATATCCATGCCAAAGATGGAATCCTCGTCATCCTCGTTTTCGTTTTCGTCTTGTTCCTGTCCCTCGTCATCCTCCTCCTCCTCCTCCTCCAGCAAAATAAATGTGGTATTGAGCGGCTTCTTCTTGACGGAAGCGATTTTTCCCGTGGGCGGAAGCCGGGGTCGGATGTTCCTTTGTTTCTGGGGCAACTCCTCATCCTCCAAAAGACTCAATTGTTCCGGTAGCGGAAGCTCCAAGCTTTCGCCCTTTCTCTTCTGCTGCTTTAGGTATGCAGCCTCGGATTTCAGCACCAATTCCGTGTAAAAGCCATGGAGAAGCCCAATCTGTGCATGCACATCTGCTGCACTCAACTTGACCGTTTCCAAATCTTTTAAGTCCTCGTATTTGGTGGTTTTGCTCGTAGATCCCGTGCTGTTTAACGAATTGTTGAGCCGTGAATGGAGAAGGTAGACTGGCACCGACGACAGGAGCATTTTGAACTCCTTATCAAGACCCAATTCCTTGAACCCAAAGAAATCGTCGCCCAATTCGTTGGTGAAGTCTCCTGTCGTGAACTGCTCGCTGTTGTCGTCGAAATTCTGCTCGTTGAAGTTCTCAAGCGTGGGCCGGAGCAAATCCTTGAGGAACCCCGATAATTTGACCCGGAGATCCTCCAACTTGGCCTCGGTCTTCTTGACCCGTTCCTGTATGAACGTATAGAGATCGTCGGGCTTCTCCACTCCGTTTTCCAAAAGCGAAAGTAAAACAATCTCCTTTTTGCCAAGCGTATTACGCAGCGTACTCTCCGAATGCAACTTCATGGTCTTGGCAAGGTTCAGAAGGTACTTTTCGGCCACCTGCGTAAGCGTATTGATGGCTACCGAATCGGTGCTTTCGAACCCGGTGTGCATGCTGATTTTGGCCACGCTTTTCCGGAGTGCTGCATACTGCACCCCCAGATCATTGAGCTCGTGGTTGGGCAACTTGGATACATCGTCCACGTCCACTTCCTTTAGAAATTCGATTTCCGGTTGCCTCATTTGAGTTCGGTGCATAAATTGCTGCGTCTGCATCTGCCGGATAAGCAGGATTTTGAAGCAAATCTTGCGGATTTCCTGGATCTCCGTGATGTTCTTGGTGTAGAGCCCATTGAGGCCCGTTTTGGGGTCCAACACAAGCCCCGTTTTGTCGCCTCCTCCTTCCTTTAAAATCACATCCACCATGGCATTCTCATACTTGTCTTGCAGACAGTCGTCGATGCCCTTATACACAAGCTCCGGAATCCCACCCGCAATGTCGTACTCCAAAAGATACGGCTCATCATTGTCGAGCAATTTGTTGCCCTTGGAAACCACCTCTTTGTTGTCGAGAAAATGGTTGAAATCGCTCATTTTCTTGGACTCCCGTATGATGGCCTCTGCGTTCATGCGGAGCCGGTGGTCGTCGTCGAAAAGGGAAGCCCTGGCCGAGCAGTAGTTGGCCCGAGACTTGGCCGTGAGCACTTTCCACGCCTGGAGCTCTGCATCCTGGTTATCATCGTTGTCTTCCTCTCTGGTCTCGGCATCACCTTCCTCCGCCTCGTCTTCATCTTCCTCGGCCACATCCTCGGTGGTCATGTGTGCCTCGGTGTGTGCTGCGGGTGTAGGCAACTTTTCTTCCTCTTTGGGAACCTCCACCTGGGCTTCTGTCTCTTCCTTGACCACTTCCCGTCTCATCTGTCCCTTTTTGGACGATTTTCCTCCTTTTCCTGCACCTTTGGCCGACGGCGTCTGGCTACCTTCATGGTCGATTTCATCGTCTTTTTCCATCTCCGACCGGTTTCTAATGGTGATCTCGGGGATCATTGGGGCAAGCTTTTGCGTCCGTTTTTGCATGGCTATGGCATGAGCCCTTAAGAAGTGCTTGGGGTCCGTGTTGTACACCAAACAATTGTTCCAGATGAGCATAAGATCGTCCACAAACTCTTGTTTGGACTGGTACACCAAACTCTTAAGTTTCTTCATGACAGTGTTCAAATCCATGGGGTTTTTGATTATGAGCCCGTAATTTGGGGCCTCTCGTTTCGATACCTTGTTCAAAAACGGCGTCAGGTGCTCGGTATACCCTCTTAAATCATGGAGCACCTTCTCACAGGCCTCATAGAGCTCTTCCTGGCCCACGCGGTCGTCGTTGGCCCACTTCCCCCGGTTTTTTCGGATATCCATGAAGAGAGAGCGCAATTCAATGTCGTTGAGCGCAATGTCGTCTCGTTTTTCCCGGATCGTTTCGAGTAAATGCTTCATCGAGTGCAGAGCAGCACCAAAAGTGATGGGAATATCGTTTTCCTCGCCCTCAACTGGCTTCTGGTTTTCGATCTGGAGATCGGATTTCTCGAGTTTTCGCCGTTTGATCAACGTTTCTCGGTCGTACTCGAAATTGTGGTATATTTTGTTGAAATTCTTGATCTGAATGTCTCTCTCTTCAAGCGACGATGGGGCCGGGAGCTCGTCAGGTTTTTCTGAGCTTTGTTCCGGCGTGTTTTTCTGTCTGAATGCAGAAATGGGCATCCGAATGACCACGTGGCCGTCCAGACGCTCCAACAGGCCGTTTTCAGCGGATTTTTCGGGATTTTTCGAGGATTCTTCGTCCTCGTCATCCTCATCATCGTAATCATCCTCCTCTGAACGGATTTGCTTTTCTACAGCCTCTTCCACAACCTCTTCTGGCTGCAGATCTAGCAGATCGATTAATTCATAATCAAGCAGAAGGTGCTCCATATCCAGGAACTGCAGTTTGGTAGATTTGGAGTCAAAGGCAAAGTAGAAATCAATGGCCTTTTCCCAGAGAGCAAAGCGTAAGTTGAGAGCCAAAGAGGCCAAGGGTTTGGAGCCCTCCTCAAGCCCCTCGTCTTCATTTTCCTCGGAGGATTCATCTCCAGCCTCAATTTTTAACGTGCAATTGCCATCAAGAAAAGAAGCCCATAATTCATGGTTATCTAGGCTCAAAATATGGGCTAGAACACGGCTCTGGAACGCGCTCAACACTTCCTTAAAGTAATCTTTTTCCTGGAGTTTTTTTGCAAGCAGAAAAAGCCTATTTTGATCATTGACTTGAAACGGCGCCAAACGGTTCATTTTGGGTTCTGTGGCGGTGAAATCTGGGGGGTGTGTTCTCGTCCTCTCTGGAGGTATAGGAGAATAGTGGGGATGGACTGAGACTGAGAGGGACGATGGTGTACTGATTTGCAACGCACTATTAGGATGTACTGGTTAGGGGTACTATGCAGGCCCAATGGCTATTTCTATGCTGTGGCTGATCTGACTCCTCGTCTTGCTGGGAGTACTATGGCTGATGCTGTGAGATGTAATGGTGGTGAGTGTTGACTGGGTATGTGCAGGACCGCGCTTTACCCAAAACTAAACATCCTCAATCTGACTCCCATATTCCCATTATTTATCCATTTTCCATATTAACTATTACCATATGACTATTACCATCTTGGTGCTTATTCTTATTATATCTATACACCTGTACACCATCTCCGTGGCAGTCTCCAACTCCCTATTCCATCTCCACCAATGAACTTATTATCATTTCTTCATTACATTTCTTACAGCGCTTATTGACATTGATACCACTCATGACCATTGAATAGTATACTACTTCTTCTACTGGCTACCATGGACACTGGCTTTTTATGGCTACTTTTTGCTAATTTTTGCTACTTATTACTACTATACTGACTACTGACTACTGACTACTACTGACTACTGACTACTGACTACAACTGACTACTGACTACTGACTACTACTGACTCCTACAGATTATACACTATAGTATATGTGAACTAGATACAGACCACTACTTATTGCTACTACTATTTTGATTATTATACTGACTACTGAATACTGACTACTGAATACTGACTACTACTGACTACTACTACTATACTGAATACTGACTACTACTGACTACTACTGACTACTATACTGACTACTACTGACTACTGACTACAACTGACTACTGACTACTGACTACTATACTGACTACTACGAAAAATTACTTATTACTACTTATTACTGACTAATACTGAATACTTCTTATTGACCATTGCTATAATGACTATACTGAATACTGAATACTGAATACTGAATACTGAATACTGAATACTGAATACTGAATACTGAATACTGAATATTGAAGACTTATTACCAACTACTGACTACCACTGAATACTAATGACTACTGATTACTGACTACTGACTACTATTCTGATCATTATACTGACTACTTTTACTAACTACTAACCACCAACTACTGACTACTGACCACTACTTATTGCTACTACTATTCTGATTATTATACTGACTACTATACTGACTGCCATACTGGCTACTACACTGACTACCACTTATTTCTAGCGACTGACTACTGACTACTCACTGGTACCAAGTACTGACTACTGACTGCTATAGATTACACCATATAGTATCTATAGACTCGTGAACACTAGATTGTGGACTAGACTACTTGACTGCTTACTACAATCCAGTCTTACGAATGAGTCAGTAGTAGAAGAATATTCTAGTGGACTCCATGCCAGTCAGTCGATTGGTTGATAGTGAATGTAGTAGTATTTAAGCACTAGACAGCAGACCGTGCTAGACACTACTATTTCTTATATACGTGCTAGACACTACTATTTCCTATATACAGGGCATTACTCTCTTGGTACTACTTACTATTTCCTGGCCCAATACTACCCTCTGACTCCTCCTGAATACTACCCAATCTACTCTATTTATAGACTAAGTGGACTGGAATCCAAGAGTAATGTTTGCCAGAATGTGTATCCTGCATATAGACGGCGTTCTGTACACTACGACAGAGCAGTAGATGTAAATAGTAAGGTATTAAAATGTTTACCTGGTCATTTTCATCAATCATTAGACTGTTTCAGACTGTTTCAGAGATGTAAAGATGTTGCAGGCTGTTTCAGAGATGTAGAGATGTAGAGATGTTTCAGACTTGTTTCATGTTTGTTTCATGTTTGTTTCATGTTTGTTTCATGTTTGTTTCAGTTTCATTTGTCGTCCACACTTTGTCTATTGTTATCTCTGATTTTTGCACTTGGTTCGTATTCTTTCGCACACGAGGATTTACGGGTAAAAATGGCACACCAAAAAAAAACAATCCATGAAACAAAAGTGAAACAAATTTGAAACATAGAAGAAAGGATTTGATTGGTCAATCGTTGCATTGACTGTATACAAGCTCAGAGACTGCACAGTGTCACCTTCATACACTTATGTAATTCACTACATACACTACCAGATCAGAGTACACGCCTCTATTAGATCTGTAGACTCTTTGCTGCATAGAATTTGCTCTCTTTGTATCTTTGCTATCTTAGCTATGTAGCCTGACTCAGTCTCTCGACTGCTACTTCGAATGGCAATGACGATCCATTGATCTATTTAGATGAGGCCAAGCACAGCAGGTGCACCTAGACAGCATACTTCTTGGTCCACTCGCGCGCGTTGGTCTCGTACTTGGCTCTGTCCAGCTTGTACACGTGAGCAATCTCCGGCACCAAAGGATCGTCGGGGTTTGCATCGGTCAATAACGAGCAGATCGACAAGAGCACCTTCGAGATGGTAAGTGCAGGCGACCACTGCTCCTTCAAGATATCTAGACAAATGGACCCAGACCCATTGATGTTAGGATGGTAAATCTTCGTGGTGAAGTTGACCTTGGGCGCCTTGAAGGGGTAGTCTGTGGGGAAGTGGATCGAGAGAAAGAACACTCCGCCGGCGTATGGCGAGTCTGGAGGGCCCATGATCGATGCTTGCCAGTGGTACAAATCATCTCCAACGGGGCCTGCAGAGCACGACGATGGTGGGTCTCTATTGGTTAGTATCTGTGAACGTGTCCCCCTGAGCGGCTTTCTCCTTATCTCTGTCCGCCTTCAACCTAGTCTTTTACTGTTCTTGGGCCTGAACATTGGACATAGAGCCTAAGACCTGATTCTCCATCTGGATCTGGACCTGGGCCTTGGCTTTGGATCTGACTCAGTGTGCCGCCAATCGGACCGATTAATTCCGGTCTTGACCTGGACGTGTTCCCGAACTAAGGCCTACCTAAGCCTTGACATTGAACTTCAGCTTGACCTGTCTTAGGTTGGGCGTTACCCGATTCTCGTGGTTGGATCTCCATTCGAAGTTAGAGCCAAATTGAGGCCAGGGAAGGTCAAGGAAGGCTAAAGAAGGAACGGACGGGGGAGGAAGGAGGGGAAAAAGGGGGGTTTTCCTGGGGCCCCATGATAGCCGCCGGCTTACTTAATCAACATACCTTCCTAAGTCGAGCAACTCTTTGTTAATACGCTTTAAGGACATTTGGGGCTATTATGGTGTGAATTATCTATGGAAGAAAAAAAGTGAGGCAAACTCTCGGGAAAAAATCCGTTGCGAATCAGCAATACCGCCTGAGCTCCGTCCTGCAGACAAGCACAAACACTTGAGCCCCACTCTTCCTTTTTTCTCCCCATCTGGAATTCTTTTTTAATTTGAGCAAATTCGGAGATTACGAAATTACTATAGGGTTTGTGGGATGGAAGTTTGGGGGTGGAGGGCTTGAAAACGGCGAAACTGGGGGCGGAGTTGGAAACGTCTCACGTGACAAAACGTCACGTGACCTTCCATAGAATGCTGCGAATCGCCTTCAGTGTTTCCTAAACCGCTGGAAAGGCAAGGGAGTTGTGTATGGAGTTTGGGATCCGTTTAGGAAATTGTGGGGGCGAGGGCTCATAACAATCGTGCTTCATGTTTGTTTCATGTATGTTTCATGTATGTTTCATGTATGTTTCATGTATGTTTCATTGTTGATGCAACATTGTTTTACCCATTTGAGGCCACCATTCACCAGTCAAGGAACTGTTGGTAAATGTTTGAATTCCGAGATACCTGCGTCTTCTGGAGCAAAAGTCATTCACATGAATTTCTCGAAAATGTCATGTGAAAAGGACACGTCAACGCCACGTGAAGGGTTTGGAAAGTCACGTGTTGGGGCACGTGATACTTGCTCACGTGCCCCATATCACGTGCCCCATATCACGTGTATCACCCGCATCATCACCGTGATGCTTACGGGGCTACCATATGAAGGAGACGGCCGCTTCTATAGCCATGATGGATTCTAGGCTAGAAGAAGATCCCCCAAATACAAATGGCCTGGAAATCCTGGGGCACTTAGGAGTTCCCAACCCCGCCCCCGAAATCGGTCAGATCAACGCCCGCTTCAAAGCTACCCGGAAATCTAGGGATGGGTGTCAGACATGCAAGTTCCGAAAAAAGAAGTGTGATGACAAAAAGCCTGTGTGCAGTGACTGCCAGAGACTAGGCAAGGAGTGTGTATGGGTGGACTACTCCTCCATGGATAAGGAGCAGATCCGGATACTACGACAGAAGGTGCACGAGAAGGAGCGCAATTTGAAGTTGCGAAAGAGGAAGAAGATGGGGGGCTCGAAATTAGGTGGGAAAAGGGTTGTTGGTGGAAATGGAAGGATATTGGATGCAAGCAATTTGGGCGGTGGATCTACAAGTCTTCTGGTGAGTTCAGGCTCAGAATCGCCCCATAATGTTATTCGAATGGAGAACGTGGATCTCCATGGAGAGTATGGTCTAGAAGCGGGTCTAGAACCTGGCCTGATAACAGAGTCAGAAACGGGCCCAAAAACACAGGTGAAACATGAATTGGTATATCCCAGTGTCTGTTTTCCTAGTCAATCTTTTCCCTCTGACTCTTTTCCCTCTGAATCTTTTCCTAGTGGCTCTTCTGGTGCCTCTGGTGACTCACATGCACTGATCAAGCCAAAATCATCCCCAATTCCAAATGGTCTAGACCACTTTGATGGTGCTGACCCCACTCTCAACAGTCCGATGGTGTTCCAAGAACGACCGTTTGAAGAAGCAAACGTGTACTCACACGTCAATGAATATGACCTCAATCATAGACCTGCTTTAGGCCATGGTCCTGCATCCAACATGGGGGCTGCACACACAGACCGAATTGCTTCCTTTTCCAATTTTTTCAAGGCTGCAAATGGCCATGATCTGGAAAGTTCCCTGGCGTTTCTTCACTTCCTCAAGGACTTGTCCCAGTCCAATTCCGCATCCCCAAAACTTGCTATACAGGAAGTTCTGGATCCACAAACTCTGGATCACTTAAATAGTCTGGATCCCGGCCCAGTCTTTTCTCCAAATCAGTCTTTCTCCAGGCTTCCCTTGCTGCCCGTTAAACCAGTGTCCGATGCTTTCAACGGCATGCAGATTTTTGACCTAGCATCCGGGTTCATGTCATCATATTCCCCATCTCCTCAGCCATCGTTATCGCTTCTCCCAGAACTAGATTCCCAGGACCTCTATCTTTATAACTACTACTGCGAGACACTCTCCAAGAAAGTGTCCATTGCACCGTCCACTAACGTGGACTCCAATTCCTACCAGAGGGTGTTTCTCCCGTTGGCCCAAAAGGATAAGGGCGTGTTGTATGGGATTTTGGCGTGGGCCGGGTTTCATTTGGGGGGAAAGTGGATGGCTGAAGGGTCTCAATATGCAAAACTAGCAGCTAGCCATCTTAACGATTCGCTTGGGGGAGGGTTCATTGAGGATGAGGTTGTTTTGGATACACCAAAGGCTCCAAACCCGAAAAACGGCGTGAATAACGGCCACATCAACCGCAGAGCCATTGTCAACAAGCTAGCCACGCTTCTTATTCTCTGTGGGGCTGAAATATGCAGGGGAGACATCAAGTACTGGTCGGTGTTCCTCAAATGGGGAGCCAATCTCCTTAAGATGAACGGAGGTATCTTGAACTTCAACAACAACAAGGAGGAGCACTGGCTCATCTCCAACTTTGCTTACCACGATTTATTGGCCAGTTCCAACGTGGCGAGGGGCACATATTTCCCCACCGAAGTGTATGCGGAGATTTTCCGGGACAAAGCGGGAATTTCTCGTGGAAACATCAACCCGTTGCTTGGAGTGTCCAAATCGCTCTTCAAGGTCATTGGAGATATCAGTCAGTTGCTGAGGGTAGCCAAAAACGGCGAAATCAATGAGATGTCGGGGGCCGCAAGTGCTTATGACTCTACAGAGCCGTCTGCACTTGAAGAGGAACTCGAACCACCCACTGAGGGGATTTTGCCGAAAAAACTGGATCCAGAATTGCGTCGCAAGAGGTTTGCCCACATTAGCTTTATTGCCGAAAAAGCACAGCAGCTCGAAACCACGATCAATGGGCTCAATCCCGAGTTGGAGGACCTCGAAAACCTCTCGCAGTCCGACTGGGAGCTCCAGCTCACCACCTTCGAGGCCTACAAGTTGACCTGCAAATTGTACCTCCGACAAGCCGTATTGAGAACCAACCCATCGTCATTACAGAGCCGTATTTTGACTTGCAAACTCATAGATCTCATCAATGTGTTGCTCCATACTTCTGTGCAAGCCGGACTTGTTTTCCCGATCTTCATGGCTGGTATCCATTGTGTCTCCACGCAAGAACGGGACCTTATGCGGCTACGGTTTGATGATTTCATGAAATCCTATGGGCCTTGGAACGTGGTCCGGGTCAAGGCTGTGGTGGAGAAGGTGTGGATGACCAATTCCATGGGCGACCTTGCGGTGGACTGGAATGAGATGTTGGATGAAATGGGCTGGGAGGTCAATTTTGCATAGAGGTCTGCTTAAAGAACAGTGAGTCTGATTACTGTGACTGACTAGTTACTCTGACTCTCGTGGGTGACTCAATTGAGTATAGACTTTAATCGAAGACAATTTCTTAAATGGAATGGAGATAGAGACGCTAAGGTATGGGTCGGAATAGGCTACTTCCGGCCCTGGAGGTCACGTGATCATTTTATTAACTCGTATATCTTTTGGTACACACGTGATGCAAGCATCCCTCTAAGAAATGTTGCTGACGAAACTCAATACAATCCAGAATTTCTCGAATTGACTCTAAATTAGTTTTGGTGGGGAGGATAAAACAACCTGGGTCAATAGGTCGGAACTGGATATAAGCCCCGGAACTCGCCCTTCCGAGGGCCAAAGTCACGTGCCCGCAATCCCCAGCCTATATCACAACACACACCAACGAAGTCACTCCTTCCATCTAAAATTCTACTTACCGGAATAGAAGGCTATATACCTGATTGGATGAAATGTTAAATTCTCTCCTCGTGATATATCTGGGTGGATGTGAAGAAGCAGGGCTATATGCAGTACGAGAGATGATTTTGGCATAGGAACAGGATTCTCAGGTGGCATCTCATTGGCAGGAGTATGAGTCAGGAATCTAAGTGCTACTCGGGTTTATACTACTATATACCGGACCATGGAGCCGGAGTCGAGGGTCGAAGCACAAGGAGATGTTTGAGTCCAAAAGGGATGTTCAAGTCCAGTTTATGGTGTTGCACACCGATGGAGTGTATAGAACAATCAGTCAGTTGACGTTGATCTCCACTCTTTCGACCATGGAGATTTTTCTTCTACTTTTGCCTGGCCCATAATTCAACTCTCCAGGGTCTAATTTGAGCTGCCTCTAAGTCTGGAAACCATCGTTACCATATTTGGTAAATCCAGTTTGGGTTCGGACTCTTGCGTGTACTGTATATAAGATCAGGTGACATTTCAAGATCTAATATACTAAATCCACTTTAATATACGAGGGCAGAGATTAAGGAATATAAGGAGGATAAGGAATATAGAGTAATTGTCAGAATGGACAGTAATTGTCAGCATGGAGAGGACCTGGGATATACGGTAAAACACCCTATAGTGTCTATATATGCGTGGCTAAATTAAGTATATGCTTGGTCGATTTCAGGACAAGTTAGGGATTTCAATGGCTTAAGGTTAGTATTTCGTGATTTCCTGATTTCCTGATTTCCAAATTTCCAAATTTCCAAATTTCCTGATTTCCAAATTTCCAAATTTCCAAATGTAGTCTCCAGATTCCCTGATTTCCTGATTTCCTGTTTCTAGAAGTGTGCGTATTTCTACAGTAGCAGTGCGCGGCAATACTTTGTGGGTTTGGAATGCACCTGGGTACTTTTTGTGATTACTCCATCTCCATGTTTGTACCCAAGTCAGCTATGCATATAAATACCTGTCTGTGCCCCCCGTCGCCCGAGGTTTAAACGGCCGGCCTTCCCCCTCCTCTCCTTCCTCTCCACTTTTGCTAATGACGAGATCAAACTCCATCGCTACCAATACTGCCTACACAGACATCCTAGCTCAAAACCATGAAAGCTACTTGCAATTGCGGAGACAGCAGAGGACTATCTTGAGCCTGGCTCGGACACCCCGGGTGCGGAGGCGTGAGCTGAACTTGGCAGTGCCTTCGTTTTCCAATCGTTTCAAGACGAGGTACGTGCCTCTTACCAAACTGGTGTTGTTGCACAATGTGCTGCCCAACTCCAACCTTGGAAGACAAGCGCTTCATAAGGCGTTTTCTGCTCCTGTGTATCAGTCCCACTTGAACGGGCGGCATAGGCCCCGTCTGGTGGACCAGAAGCACGTGTTTCGCTATAAAACGCTCCGGGCAAAGAAACGCCCGGCAGAGTTGCTTCCAAAGCCCCCAACCAGAACCTTATCATCATCCTCGGCTGTTCCCAATACCACCTCGGTGGAGTTTGTGTCGTCGTCCTCGGTCTCGGTCTCGGTGCCGGTGATGCCCACCTCTCCAGCTGACCCCGTGGCCCTTTGTATCTCCAACATGCCGTCGGACCCCGAGGCCATGTCCCAAAGAGTCACGCTTTTTGGCGTTTCCGTCAGCTCGCTGGAAAACACCACGGGCAAGATCTGGTCGTATGCAGAGTACTGGCTCGAAACCTCCAAGGCAGAGCTCAAGAAGTTGAAAGAACCCTTGAAAAAGCAAACTGCTGCTTTGGAGAATGTGGCCCATAAGATGGTCCGGCCTACGTCTTCTGGATACAAGAAGGTCCGGGGGTACATGCACCGGGATGCTCACAAGCCCCATTTCCCCCACGTTTTCAGCACCGTGTTCCGGGGCAATGCTTCCAAAGAGGCTAATCCCGAATCCGACCAGATTCAAGTGGATGCTATGCCTACTTCCGAGACGTTGCAGGTGCCTCGGGCTCCTCCAGCCACTGGCGTCAGCTCCGAGCAGTTGTCGATGGTGCAGAATTCCCGCAATATGTTGGCGGTGCAAAAGTCCCAGGAAACTACTTCAGCGTGTGGATCTAACCATTCTGAGACGGATACGTGTGTGGCGTGCCAGTTTTTGGAGCGGGCCAATGCGCAACGGCAAGAGCTTTACGATACTGACCTGCGTCTGGGCAGCATGGAGGACTCATTCATGGCGAAGTCGGCTCCGGGCAGGTTGATACCTGTGCCTATGCCTTTATCCATGGAGCCTCTGATTCTGCCTCGTGAAGCTGGTATTGTTCTTATCCAGCAGGTTCTCGAGTACTTGAGAACTACAGGCAACGGAATCAACCTAAACGGTGTGAATGGCCTCAACAATATTAATGGGATGGCAATGGGCTTGAATGGTTTGGCTATGGGGAATCTCAACATGACTTCGAGCAACATCAACATGTCTTCGAACGCGACAAACATGACGAACATGGCGTCGAGCAATATCAACATGTCGTTGAACAACATGACTCTGAGTAACATCAACATGTCGTCCAGCAACATGGGGAACGCATCTGCTTCCGAGCTGTACTTAAAAACCCTGGGTTTCCAGTACACTGCTTCCCCCGGCAAAAGGGTGCGGAGGTCCAGCACCTCCAGCATGCTTCTGTCCAAGCACCTGGTGGCCCATGAGCCAGCCTTGGGTGCGTTGATCAAAATGCTTCTCGAAACGTTGCAGAGTCTCCCCAGTGCCACGAGCAATGCCCCCAGCCAAACAGCCACTACCGGTGTCAATGGCCCAAACACAGCACCATTGAATGTGCACAATGTGCAGAGTGTTCCAAGCGACCAAAATGGAAGCGGGTCGTCGAGCTCGCTGGATACGGCGATTTCAGAAACCAACCCCGAGGCCAGCTTCAATAACCAGGTGGTGCCGTCGATCTTCGGGTGCAACTACCTCGTGTTGTCGCCGATCCTGTCTTTTGATGGAAGCTTTAACGACGACACACCGGAACCAATCGAAAGTGATTGTGGGTTTTTAGACTTGCGGTCGGGCCCATCCAGGCTCCTCAAACTGGTGCGGTTCATTGTGGACGAAGAGTTTAATGCCCAGGATACGCTGGTCACGTGGTACCCCCATACCGGCAACACGTTGGGACTGATTCCCGACTCGGAGCTCCAGGGCTACTTGATGGAGCTAGGAGGGTCGGAGGAGACGCTTGTGTTGCAAAGTGCAAATGGCCTTGACACGTTGGGCGACCATGACAACTTCAGCGAGTTTGGCTACCAGATGTTGGCATCCAGCAACATGGCCTTTGCCAGCGACGAGCTGCTTGACTCGGGCTACTTCACCGCCAGGTCTTCCAAGAGCTAGTTTTACGGGAATACATCCCATCGCTGACTGACTCGACTCTAGCGTCCGCTGGTTTATTACAAGTTGAGGGACTTCTAACGAGACTCCCCTCTACACTACTATAGTCCTGGTCATGATCCATTCTAGGGCATATAGAGTGATACTCCAGTCAGGGTGCTAGACGAACTAGACTCGGAATCCCTACCTATTTACTACTCTCCTAGCTTTCTGCTGCTGTGGCTGAGACTAGAATCAACCGTCTCAGCACTACAGTGGTCTGACTAGTCTGAGTGGAGAGGGCAGAGATCCGACACAGTCCTATGTGGAGTAGTCAAGATTATATTAATGGTCCATAAGTGGAAATCCCAATAATCATGGTTTAGTGTATTCGTAAACTTGTCTACAAGTTACAAGTCTCTCTACAAGTTACAAGCCTCTCTACAAGTTACAAGCCTCTCTACAAGTTACAAGCCTCTCTACAAGTTACAAGTCTCTCTACTAGTCTACTCAGTCAAACTCGCCATTAGACAGTTTCTGGCTTTTAAAAATGTCCTTGGAGTAATTCTTTCAGTAGTCAAAACACGATGGAGGTCGTGGTATTTCACTGGCTCCGAAACTCCCACTTATTCTACACTTCATGCTTTTTCCAATGTCAAATGTCAAACTAGAGTCAATTCAAAAGGGTCTTCTTTCCCGTTTTTAATTTTCCAAGCGTTCCCTTGGTTGTGGTTTCGCTAGATAGTGTTAGGGACTGTGTGAATCTCGTTCATCCATTCATGCGCATCTCCTACTCAGTCTTCTCAGTCTTCTCTACTACTCAGTCTTCTCTACTACTCAGTCTTCTCTACTACTCAGTCTTCTCTACTACTCTACTTAGTCTAGTCTTCTCAGTCTACTTAGGCTAGTCTTCTAGTCTATTCAGTCTGGTCTACTCTACTTAGTCTAGTCTACTCAACTTAGTCTAGTCTACTCAACTTAGTCTACAAGTCTACTTATTACCAGTCCACTTGGTCTGGTCAGTTCCCTAGTCTTCCTCGTCTAGTCTACTCTACTCTTCTACTCTACTTAGTGTACTTCGTGTACTCAGTCTACTCAGTCTCTCCACTTCTACTTAGTCTACTTAGTGTAGTCTACTCCGTCTACTCCGTCTACTCTACTCGGTCTACTCTACTTTGTCTTCTCTTCTACTCTTCTACTCTTCTACTCTTCTACTCTTCTACTCTTCTACTCTTCTACTCTTCTACTCTTCTAAGTCTTCTCTGCTGATTCTTCTCTTCTAAGTCTACTCCACTTGTCGACTCTGCTAAATCTAATCTACTCTGCTAAATCTAGTCTACCTTACTTGGCCTAGTCTATAAGTCTACTTGGTCTGGTCAGTCTACTTAGTCTACTACTCCCCACTACTCTTCGAAGTCTATTAATAACGGTCTGTCTATCTAGTCTAATTAGTCTACTCACTCTGTTCGGTCTACTTGGGCTGCTACTCTTCGAAGTCTATTAATGATCTGTGTATCTAGTCTTCTCCACTAGTCTACTCTTCTAAGTCTACTCTTCTAAGTCTTCTCTACTTAGTCTACTTAGTCTTCTTAGTCTTCTCTACTTAGTCTACTTATAATAATCTGTCTACTACTACTTGGTCTACTCGTCTAAATCTTTATTTTTCTACTTAGTCTAATTATACTACTTATACTACTTGGTGTACGGAGTCTACTCTACTCTACTCTACTCTACTTGGTCTGGTCAGTGTATCAGTATTTTAGAGATCCATAATATAGTTCTAGCTGAGTGAGCCATGAGAGGAGACATTGGGACGGTAAATAGAGGCAAATATCCACTTCGACCACCCACACTTGCCTGTGTGTCTGTGTGTCTGTAGGTTTAGACTCGGTGGTACTGCATATAAGTACAGCTTTCTCCTTAGATAATCTTACAAGATGATCCATGATAAAAACTAGATATTTAATACGAACTATACTAATCCTCCTAGATCAATTCGAAACATACTGAGCATATTCAAGACGTACTGAGAGACTAGTCCGAGGATGGCTAGGAGCGTAATTCATGCATAGGTGCACTAATACAGCCAGGAAAAAAAGAGAACACCTTGGATGGATTCCTATTTTCTTTAATTCGTAATTCCTTACTGACTTTATTGCTACACTACACTGTAAACTACTCCACTGTACACTACTCCACTGTACACTACTCCACTGTAAACTACTCCACTTGTCCTGAATATTTCTTATGGAGATAAGGTGAATGCAGCAGGTTAAGGACAGAAGGGAGAATGTATTGGTAGGTAATTAAGAGTAGAGACGAGTATATGGTGGAGTGTAGACCAAGTAATAATCAGGTTGTCTTTGGTTATATATTCATCAGTCACAGTCACATTATACAATACCGAAGATCTCATACATATGGTATACTCTCGGGAAGACGGAGAAATGATTTAGTGTTCTAAACGTGAATAATGAGAGCTGCTATAGACACAGACAGACAGAGAAAAGAGGTTCCACTCATCCTAATCACAGTATCACTCCAGACATCTGGTTATACAAAGGCAGAGTCTGAGAGTCTGAGTAGATACAGAACCAGCTCTTTTTCATTGCCTGGGTCGATTTCAAAGACCAATCCTTTGTTAAATTGGTCAATTGAAACTCGTCGTTGAGTCCAAACGTCTCTTTAGAGTGCATTTCGTCATCGGATACCACTTTGGTCTCCTCAGACTTGGTGTCCAGAACACCCTCTCCAAGTCATCTTCTAGAATAGTTTCTTAGAATAGACAATCTGGTAATACTGGTAATACTGAGCTATACTGTTATAAGAAATCCTATTATAGTAGACGAGTCCAGTAGTACATTAAAATTGGCATGGAGTGTATAATCATAAAGTAAGCTACGTTGTACTCCAGGATTATAAGTGATGGTGGTGCATATAGACGACTCCTCTCTCAACTATACTACTAGACTATTATTTACCCGGTCCTTTATTGAGAATGCAATTTTCCCAGTCTCAAGAGTAAACATTGATGAAACATTGAAACATTGAAACATTGAAACATTGATGAAACATGATGAAACATGATGAAACATGATGAAACATTGAAACATGATGAAACATTGAAACATGATGAAACAAAATAGAGAGTAGCTCCACACCATCTAAACCTGTCCCAATAGCAAACTTGTCCTGAAGACCTGCTCTCTTTCATAGGGAAACTGCTTCTAAAACTTCCCAAATGTTGCCTTATTCTCCTTTTCCATGTACACTCCCAGTAAACCAAGACCAGCTCAAGCCGTAGTTTTCAGGTACGTGGGCTCCAGAAACCACAATCAACCCAACGGAAAACGAAGAAAAAACGATGATCTCGTGTGTAAAAGAGAAGATTTTTAATGAGATGCCAACAACAAAGAGGCCGGTGAAACAGTCGAAATCGTGGACCTGATATCGATACCCACAGATTTAATGATCCACACCACGATAAGGAATTCATAGATTTTGAAAGACTATCTGCAAGATTATACATCACCATTCCATCACTAGCACTGTAAAAATCAAAATATATATAAAATGGTTATGTTTAATTATATGGTTTGTAATTTGGCGGAGTATGGCATAGAAAGTGATTATTATGGTGCGAAATTGGAATGGGAAATTCCAGTGCGAAATGGGTGCAAAAAACGCGACTATCAAAGACACTCGCGAATTTAACCATCCACTCCAAACCTTTTCTCATCCACCACCACTACTAAATAATAACTACACTACTAAATGCTAAATAAAATACTAAATGCTAATTACATACTAAATGCTAACTAAAATACTAAATGCTAACTACACTATTCTCGATTGCTTGGTTTGGATTGGAAGATGAATTATTCTGGCGGAGGCTTTGATGGGTTGAAGGAGCCATAATTGGACGTTTATGCTGGCGAAAGTTGGGTGTAATTTGGGTCTAAATGGATTTCTCATCAAGTTCTGGTCAACAATTGACCTCAGTAGATTTCGACTCTTGAAAACTCTTATAAAGATCCTATGAAGTCGAAGCAAAAAGACCATGTACATAATAAGTAACTAGACGTCTGTGGAGAATGACTTCTTCGGGCCAATTCTGCCTTCCGTATGTCTACCACCATACTACTCAAAACAATACTGCTATAATTCTGAATAGGAACTAATCTTTGAATTATTGATTTTTCTATTGTATGTGAATGACTGGCCAATTCTTGATGATTCATTTCTTAGTCGTAAATTGATGTATTATACGTTGTTCCAAATATGGCAAGGATCGCCAATGGTTTTTCCTATTGCCATAAACTTACTACGTGGGTTTTACATAGGCCACCATACAATTTACGGATGACATCATTGATCTGAGAGAAGTGCAGGTTTCTCGGCAGAAAAAGACCAAAGTGGTCAGCAAAACGGGCCAAATCTCACACCAGGAACAAGTCTAGGGGCTGCATTTGTTAAGATCGAAGCTGGGATAAGTGCATCGTCTTTTGACCAATGAAAGAATCACTGCAAGTACATTTTTAAAATTCAGAAACTGTCTAATGGGGAGTTTGGCTGAGGCAGTACATCTGTTAAATAATAACGCAGATGTCCTAAGTGGGATCCATGGAGAATGGAAATCTCCAGTCGAAAAAAAGGGTCAACGTCCCTTGATTTTAATTTTCAGTGTGATTACAAATCATGAAAGTGTGGTTTATCGATCTTTTATGTTCACCTCAGAATTGACAGATTATACTGTATGCCTGATTGGGAAGGTCTGTGGAGCTGTATGCCTAATTAGGAAAGTCTATGAACATATGATTGAATGGTTAAAACTGATTAATAGTAGAGTAATACTTGAGCGCTTTATGCTGGTAAATATGAACTAGAACTTAACCTGGTGTAGTAGATAGTCTATTATTTGCACTGAGGAATTCTACTTCTGAAAGTGCGGTCTCTCCGGGTAATTAAAACGGCTTGCATGCCGGATAAAGACTTATATACCAGACCTGCTGTATGCAGGATGCTTTTGGGAACTGTGAAAGAAGGGCCAGTTGGGGAGCGGGCGGGGGGTTGGATGGGTTATGGATAGGTTAGTATTAATTTAATGAATATAGTAAAAATCCATATTTCCGACTTTTTTCATTTTTTTGGGCATTTTCATTATCTTGTGTTGTGGTCAAGAACGGTGTAATTGTAGATAATAACCAACATTCGCATTCACCTTGAAATCTTCAGTTCCTCCCAAAACATTTTGTAAAAAATATATGCAATAGGAAATTTTAGAAGGGAATTAAGGATATTGGGAATTTGAATAGGTTTCAAAACTTACAGATTGTTAGAGAACTGTGGGTTTTGTTAAAGAGCTCTAGTATATGCGCGTCCTGCACACAAGCTACCCATCATCACTGATTATTGTAGTAGTATCCAGTGAGAAGTATAGACTTTTTTTTCCTTAGTATGGTATAGAGGACGTGTAGTTAGTAAACAGTTAAGTGTAATTAGAGGACTGTCAAGAGTGGTATGTGCAGTACAGTGTAGAGTAGAGTGAGTGGACTTTAGAGCAGAGCAGGAGCCATTAACGGATCCAGACCTTGGCTATGATTTTGACTACATCATACCTTTTGTTGATTTGAGATATATATCGTACAGTAGAACACTACCACATGCAGAGATTTACTCTCATTCAAATGACATCCCTGTATATGAGATTATTACCCTACTATACTGCAGTCCTGCACACTAGACCTACTTTTAGAGTGGGACCACTCTATACCCTTTATACACAATGGAGAGGTATTCAGTGGCCGGAATAGTCCAATATCCTGTACATAACATTATAGACTAGTTTCATAAATGCTTAAAGAAGTATCTGGCATTCCTGCACATACCATACATTCCTATACCCCGTGTTGGCTTCGATGGCTCGGCAGATACAGCCTCTTACTCTTCCGAAACCCCACTCAAAAGAAGAAGCAGTTTTTCTTCCTTATTAGGCGGATTCGTCCTATTCAGGAAAATAGTATTACTCACCAGGCCATGAAGACCAAATGACGCATCACTAGAAGATACTTTGCCAACACTTTTTAAAATCAGCTTCCTTACATGTATCCACGAGGAGTACCGGGACTCAGAGGATGGTGATTTGGCGACTGGATCCAATGACTCATCTTTGATTTTCTTTTCCAGCGACAACCTGCGCTACAAGCACCTCAAACAGTGATACCCTTCGCCTGACGGTATGCACAAGGTACCAGGACATACTGCACAGTAGGTGGTTCACTAGTCTACTGTGCTAGTAGTAGATTTCTTCTTATACTCAAGATCAATACCTAATAGACTTCCAGTTCTAGTAGACTGCACTGAGTGCAGTACTGGGGCAGTTTCTGGGGATGTGAATATTGGGATTAGAACTTACGCATCATCGGATATATATTTTTCCATAGCCGTTCATTAATCTTAAAGACTTGACCAGTGTTTTATTGTATACTGTGACTAGGGTTCTGGATTGGAAAGGGTTGTACATGTACAATGGATGATGTTCTGTGTGCAGGATACACAAGAAACCATTTCCAGGGAAACCAAAGTCCGGAACCGTTTCTTCGGTTGCAAAAAAGACCCTAGGAGTTTCTTTGGTTGTCATCGAACTGAATTCCAGGCATTCGAGCAAAGCCGGAAAGGGGACTATATATTGAGACGTACTCTCTGAGATTCAGCATCTCTAGTCTACTGGACAGAAGTCCTGGTGGTGATTTATTAACGGAATACTGAGCTCCACACTATATTAGACATCAATTCAGGTATATAAGTAGCAATTCAGATATATAAGTAGCTGTAGATGTAGTGGTTTTGGCGTGTAGAGTCGGTGGATTCTAGCATTGACTATAGCATTAGTGCAGGTTGTTGTGCAGCAGCTTTAGTAGAGTGCAGTGTACAGTACAGAGAAGAAGGTCCAGATTATAAGGCAACTTTAAGGTAAAACACAGCCACCACTCTAATATGCACTACCTTCTAGTCTTATATACACTGTACTATATATAGTCTAGACTGAAATGCAGGGCACTGCCTGTATACTACATCACTACTAGAAGTCTATACTATACTATAAGTCTACACTATACTATAAGTCTACACTATACTATAAGTCTACACTACACTATACTGTACGTCTACACTAATCTATACTGCTACTTGGGACGCAGGCCAGAAGTGATGACTATGGTTGACGATTAACCACTAAATGTGGATGGTCATTTGCAGTCAGAATTGAGTGTAGCAGTAGAAGTAGTAGAGTACATGGTAGAGTAGAGCTGAAGAGCCCAGAAGTAGTAGTAAAGTAGAGAATATAGTATAGTATGTATTGGTAGAGTACACAGTAATAGTAGCAGTATAGTGTATTTTGAGAGTACAATTGGTCATACATCGATTCTGTACACTACACTCTACATATACTAGTACTGCTAGTACTAAAATGCTAGTACTAAATGCTAGTACTAAAATGCTAGTACTACTAGACGGTCGACAGGTACCACTTAAAAGCTAGCCAACAACATAATACTACTACTACTTTATACTATCACCTTCAAGGATTTCTGCGATACCTCGATCATTATTGCATATAGCCATTCCACCTCTGTATTCAATAAAACTCCAGATCAGTCCAGAACCATTGATACTAGCTGCAAAGTAAACATACCCTTACCCCTCCTTCTAGCAACTATCTATACTTCGATTTATCAAATACTATTTTACCAGTACTAATAGACTACTCAATACAAGTACTGGCCACTGCCATATACTCTACTCTACTGTCTACTCTCTTTGTCAATACCTTCACTATTGTTCCTATTTTCCAGTTTTTTGCGGTTTTTCCAGTTGCAAGATCATACCAGGCTTCTTTCTACCAACTCCATCAACAACAAGTTGAAAATACAACCACAGGATGCTGCAAAGCCAATGCCTTCATGGGAGAGTGAAGACCGGGGAGATTGAAGATCCGGGAGATTGAAGATCCGGGACCCTAAGGACCCAAGAAGAAAGCTACTCTACGGCTTCTTCCACCCATACTATAAGAACGACGCAGGCAGGGGAAAAGGTCTTGTGGGATGCGGTTCAGTCCACGTTTTGGCGGATCGGAATGTCTCATTTATATCCTGCTACTGATACTGAGCCTTTGAAGATCCTAGAAAATGTTTAGGAGAAGTTCCACGTCAAGTCCTTTTCCTCATTCTTTTCGTCTACTTGAAAAGATTCCACCGTCTTATCGATTCCACATATTGGAAACACTTCACTTTGGCTGGCCAGCTTCTTGGCTCCCTGACTTTCCATCTAGCTATCCAGCGTATAGTGGAGATAGGGAGGTAGGGAGGTAGGGAGGTAGGGAGGTAGGGAGATAGGGAGATAGAGAGGTAGGTTTCATTGGGTAGTAGTAGACCACATGAATCTCCAGCCGAACCGAATGGTGTAGGGGACCAAAGCTTGCAATGGCCAGTGAACGGATTGTCCGAGCCAGTTTCGGATCCTCAGACGAGAAAACCTCTTGAAGCGTCCAACTCGTAGGATTGGTGAAACTCGATTCGTCTAACGTCGATTTCAAGCTCATGCGGTTGCTTTGATCCATATTCTTATTCTAATTTCCAAAAATACTTCTTACAAAGGTCCTAGACTAGCTCTAGACACTGCATACCAGATACCAGTACCAGATACCAGTACCAGAGTTATAGTGTAGTTGGTGTAGAGTATACAGTTTATGGGAATGGTAGTAGTATAATACTATAGAGTATATAGTAGAGTACATAGTAGAATAGAGTAGAGTATATAGTAGAGTATATAGTAGAGTATATAGTAGAATAGAGTATACAGTATACAGTTTATGGGAATGGTGGAAAGTAGTAGACAATGGTAACTATGAGTAGTAAAGCTATATGTTATTTGGTCCGGTTAGAGTCTTTGTACAGTACTATTTCTGGGCCTATTAGCTTCCAAGAGACTATTGCTTCCCTAGTATGGAGTGTATAGTTGGACTTACAGTTGGAGTGTGGAGTATGCCTTGGTTCTTACCATACTAGTCACCACTATGTTCAAGTCTAGTGTGTAGCGATAGAGATTGGGTGCTGGTCATACGTATTACAATTCGATTCATTTACATGCTATAGAATGATGGGTCTAGTCCTTGGACTTTTTCTTCTTCTTCTTTGGCGACTCGTCGTCATCAGCCTTACGCTTCTTCTCCTTCTTCTCCTTCTTGTCTTTCTTCTCCTTCTTTTCCTTCTTCTCTTCCTTATCCTTCTTCTCCTTCTTCTCCTTCTTGTCCTTCTTCTCCTTTGGCTCTCCTGCAACTGGCTCGTCCTCGTCCACAACATCCATGGAGTCACCAACCAAAGCCAAGGCTTCCTTGATGGCATCGGAGTTCTTCATTGGCGCTGATCCGGTGTCGTAGAAGTTCAATCTGTCCTCGACCTGCTTCTTCAATATCTGTCCGAAAGCGGTGGTGGGCTCGTCAGAGTAGTTGTCGATTCTGGAAGCAATCGAACACTTGTTGGCCAAGTATCTGGAGATTCTTCCCTTGTTCTTGGTAGAGGCCTTACCAATGAACGACGAGTGGTAAATCAATCCGTACTTTGGTGTGTTACCCTTGGTCTTCAAGGCTCTGAACAAGGCCTTTTCAGCTCCCAAAATCTGCACCGTAGATGCGGCTTGCTTGGACAAGTTGGTCAAAGATCCGGCGTGCGAGATCAATCTAGCTCCCACAACCTCTCCAATCAACGTCGACAAGTTAGGTGCAACCGTGTGCATCTTGTCGGTCAAGTATTGGTACAACTTGGTTCTGTACTCGGAAATCGACACCACTCTCTCGGCGAATGTCGACACGTTGAGCATATCTAGCTCGGAGATGTCTTGACCCATGGAGATCTTGGCATTGTCAATGATTCTTTGAGCAATGGCCGAGTCGTCGTTGAACAAGGCAGCCACGTCGTGCACATCCTCATCGGTCAAGTTGGCCTTGTCCTTAATCAAGAGCGCAAGTCTGGCATAAGTGTAGTTGTCTGGGACAATCTTGGCCAACTCTGGGAAGTGCCATCCGTACCACTCCTTGACTCTCATGGAGAAGGTGTTGATGTCCTTGTCCAACTGGTCTAAGAGAGCAATGGCCTGGATGATGTGGTTGTCGTTCTTTTGCACGGAAAACTTCACCTTGGCTCTGGAGAAGGCGTGACCCAATCCCAACTGGGCTCTCTCAATGTCTCCCTCCTGCAAGTCCTTGAAAAGACGGGAGCCGTGGACACGGATACCTCTCAAGAAGTCCTGGGCAACTTCGTTGGAGATACAGTCCACGTATGGGAAGTATTCCTTGATGGATGGACCCAAGTTCTTATCGGAAACACCCAAGCTGACTCTTTCCTTCTTGGAAGGCTTTGGGAGGTTCAATTCCAAAACCGACTTCAAGTAGTCACTGACCAAACCCTCGGAAATGTCGTTGGCATTTTCCAAGGCTTGGGCAGCACCCTTAAATGGAGCAAAAGACACAAGCTCCACCATCTTGGAGAACTTGGAAAAGTCCAGCGAAGCCTCTTGGACTTCCTTCAGTCTCACGGAAATGTCATCCTGCTGGATCAAAACTTTGAAAATGGCGAAACCAGTGGCTTCTTCGAAAAGAAGATAGTCAAGACCGCCCATTGTAGTTAATAGAAGAGGTGCAACTGAGAAGACTTGAGAAGTTTTTTTCTGAGCGCATCATCGGGGGCGTGCACACTAAAATCTCAGTGTATTGTGCTCGGCACGACATCGAGATGCTGCCATTCCCCCCTATCAGCCCTCGAACCTCCCCCAACCTTTAATACCCCCACAAAAATCTACTGCAAAAATCCCCATCTAGATAAACCAATAATTACACACATTTATTGACAGCTCCTCAGAAAATACATTTTTTCGGCTTTGGTATAAAACTCACTACCGAAACAAATGCCAAGTAGAGGAGTAGTTAAGACGTGCAAGAATTCAGGAAGAACTTTAGAAAGCAGCAACCTTGCAGAGAATTTCAAAGGTAGGGGCTGAAAGTGGTGGGAAAAAGGGGGGGAAATACAGGGGCGAAGCGTTCTTTTATAGACGAAATGAGCATGGCTGCAAAAGCGCTCAGGGGCGATCACAAACACAGATACAGTCTATATAAATGTGCGCGGACCCCCATGCGCGCCAGTACATCACCACCGGATTCTTACAGCCAAACTTGGCCATACAATAAGTTGAAGCAATACAAAGCTGCACTGCACTAGTGTGTACAAACAGATGTTTACACGAAGGTTTACAGAAAGGGTGATTCCCAAAAGGGGCGTCAAGACGCTCAATATGGACTGGAAGCCCATTAAGTCCTCAGTGACCAATATCTCCAGAGCTGAAAACCAAGCCAAGGCGCCTATCTTCCGCAAGGTAATGTTTGGTCTCATGATTGCCATGCCGGTGATCAGTTTTGGGTTGGGGTGCTGGCAAGTCAAACGTTTGCGGTGGAAAGTCGACCTTATCAAGAGATCGGAACATATGCTAGCCGAAGAGCCACTCGATAGGCTCCCCGCCGAGATCGACCCGTCAGTGATCAAGGACTTTGAGTTCCGGCGCTTCAAGGTCCGTGGAAGCTTCAATTACGAGCAAGAGATGTTCTTGGGACCCAGACTTCGTAACGGAGAGCTCGGGTACTTGGTGGTGACGCCCTTTTTCAGAAGCGACGGCGGCAAACCCATTTTGATTGAACGAGGATGGATTAATAAGGACCATGTGATTCCCAGCACGCGTAGCAAGGGCTACTTATCCCATTTGGCCATGCCTCAGGGCGAAATCACCATCGAGGGAATGCTCCGGAGCATGCCCCTGAAATCGTATTTGCAGTACGACCACGAGGAAGGATCGAGGCTCTTCTTTGTGCCGGATGTGGAGGCCATGGCTGAGCAGTCCGGGTCGTTGCCCGTTTATGCTCAAATGATGTATTCGTTGAAAGACCAACCGGAATGGATGGGACCAGAGGAGTATAAGAAGAAGGAGGTAGAGTCGAAAGGACGCTGGTTTTTCCAATCAAGTCCAAAGAAAAACGAGGACCATTTGCCAACCTCCATCGAAGACTCTACTTTGGAATGGCAGGAGTCGGAGTTCATGCGGAAAGGTGTGCCCATCGCGGCCGTGCCGAAGGTGTCCTTCTCCAACAACCACTTCCAATACTTGATCACGTGGTTTGGCGTTTCCGTCGCCAGCACGGTTCTATTGGCTCTTATGTTCTACACGAAACGAGGTCTTGGCAGTGCAGAAAAGGTCATTGCTGCCAAGAAGAAAGACATGTCCAAGAACATTTAGATCTGTATATATTATTATGGGGAATAAGCTATCGTGTAAATATCATACCTCAGCCTATAGAAAAACTAACTAATAAAAATAGCTGTTTGTATTTGCTTTCGAACACACATTTGGCTTTCTGGAATGTGGAGTAGACGGACCCTCGGAATTTGATGACAATCACGTGACAATCACGTGCACAACCATGCCACGCTATAACTGCCACCATTCAAGAGATATATCATTCATAAGCAAGTGTGAAGATGACGAAATTGAGAATAGCGGTCAAGTGACTTTAGCTTGGCAAATTATGTTTTGGGGGACAGGATGAAATGACCCAAGTCAATAGGTCGGAACTGGATATAAGCCCCGGAACTGCCTATTTGGGACATGAGATGAACAAGGTCACGTGACGTAGACGTAAATTCCGACCATAGCTTCCCACCCACCATATTCAAGGATTCCGGAAAAGGTTTTTGGATTAGGAAGTGGCTATGGTTTTAATAGAGAAATTAGGGATTGTGAGAGATGAAATTACGGGGTTAATCCCGAAGTCCTGCATATAAACCCGGAAGTGATTCGACAGAACCACAAATAAAGCAAATGCCTTTTGTTACTGGTGTATAGCCATAAAAGTATACATATTATTATTGTTATGTCTGATTCAGTGGTATAGTCGGTGGAAGCTGTAAGAGTGACAGTGAGACATCAAGACTTTCTTGAACAGCTGCCAAATTAGGTGACTATATCTTGACCCACAACATTCATAGGAATACACTGACAAGGCCAAACATCAACACCACAAGCAGAAGATCACTTATCACAATAGAAGCCCCACCCCAGTACACCAAGAGAGTATTCACTAGAGGCTGGTAGGCATTGGCAGGAGGAAACACGGCCGAGGCCATGGATAAAAGCTTGGAAATCGGGTTATTGGAAGAAGCAACACGGAGAAGACCCTTGGACGACATCAAGTAGAAGTAGGCGGAAACAAAGGCGATTTCAGCGGAGACAAAGTAGCGGGCGTATGTGCAGGACACGGTATTTTGAGACCGAATATAAGCATATGCAGACGACCGGAACGATGGCTGAGTATAGTAATGGTAAATGAAGGTGGACACGTGGACCACGAGGCGAATCATGGCAAAGCGTGCATCAAGTTGTTTTTGCTGGTATTGTTGGTAAGCCACCATATTGGGCTGGCTGGGTGTGTGTGCAGGACTCCCCAGCATCTCAGCATCTTCGGCCACAGCCTTCATCATATTGGCAAAGAAATCGCCAGTTTCGGGCTGAGTGCCATTTGGACCATTGGACCCACTGAAGATTTGTTTCAACAACGTGTCCATATCCAAGTCCTCCAGTTCCGAGGGTCTGGAGTGTAAGACAGAAGAGATATCCGGACCCTCGGGATCGTCATGGACCAAATCCAGAGAAGACAAGTTTTGTGAATTCAGAGAAGACAAGTTTTGTGAATTCAGAGAAGACAGGGCCAGATGCGAGGGCTCAACAACTCTAATCGTCTCAGATACACTACTCACTCCAACATCAGTAGCAGTAGTTATACCAATGGAGTGGGCCAGATCCGAGGGTGTACCAATTTCAACCCCATTTTCAACCCCATTTTCAACCCCATTCTTAGTTTCCAACCCCCCGGTTTTTATGGCTCCACTTTGCCGGGTTCCCTCTCCACCTCTTGGTTGTTCCTGTTCTTTCTTCTCACCCAACTCGGGAACAGAACCATTGTTGAGGATCTTATTCAAACGACTGGATGCATTTCCATCCGCCAACTTGGCTTGTCTTCTCTCTCTTAAAAGCCGTCTTTTTTCCTCGGCCAGTACTTCGCTCATTTTGGGTTGAGGTGTTTGAGGTTGTTTGAGGTTGTGTCTTGGTTCGAGGTCTGTAGTGCAGTTAACATCCCTCGAGTGAGCACGTATGTGTAGGACTTCGCGCCTCATTCACATTCTACTATAGACCACTGACACCACTGACTATTGACTATTGGCTGACTATTGACTATTGACTGACTATTGACTATTGACTGACTATTGACTATTGACTGACTATTGACTGACTATTGACTGACTATAGGCTAGACTATTGGTTAATAGGACTGATGCTGTATACACCACTGGGACTATAGACAGACTATTGGTAAGTGACTACTACTATAGACCATAGACTACAGACTACATACTATTGTTTACAGAGTATTGTTTACAGGCAGACTATCGGTTCACAGACTACTACTATAGACTATTGGCTGATAGACTACTACTATAGATACCACAGACTAAGGACTATTGGTTTACAGAGTATTGTTTACAGACTACAGACTATAGACAGATTATTGTTTACAGACAGACTATTTTTTACAGAGTATTGTTCACAGACTAAGGACTATTGGTTTACAGAGTATTGGTTGACTGAATATTGTTTACAGACTACAGACTGTTGTTTACAGAGTTTTGTTTACAGACTGCTGCAGACAGCTATTACTATAGACTATAGACTACAGACTATTGTTTACAGACTACTATAGACTAGACAATATAGACCATAGCCTAGAGCCTAAGGACTATTGGTTTACAGACTACTACTACAGACTACAGACTACTCTAGGTATAGATCTATTCCAGTATATTGATAACAGATTATTACTGGATAGTGACAGATACTATAGGACTATAGATCCAGATTCTAACCAAGATTGACTGCTATACTACAGATCCTAAGACTATAGGACTATCTATAGGACTACGATACTTCTACCGACTAGAGAGTAGTACTGCAGGGAGCATATTGGGATGGAGAGACGGTTGGGGTACCACGAGCAGCTCCGGCGTGACCAGATCATGAACCTGCTTTTGAACCGAGACTACCTCTTGGTGATGGCTTCACAGCAGCAAAAGTCGGTTCTGCAGGTCAAGTACGAGCTTCTCCTCAAGCTCAAGGAATAGACAGAGGATGGAAATGGGAATACCCGTGCCGGAATGAAAAGACCGGGTCTACTATACTCAAAATATCTGGAATGATGTTTAGAGGCATTGACTAGATGATTGGGCAAGAATGGGGGAACTTTGCCTGTATGCAGGAAACAGGTCGATTAGGCATATGGACCAGACATACAGATCTGTCAAATATGTTGGTGACTAATACTGCTGAACCATCTGGTAGTTTTCAGAGGACCAAGACTACAATCCCCAGATCTACAGTGTACTACACTACATGTTGGTCAGCTGATTTGACTATTAATTTAGACCTGAGGATGGGCCTATTTTTGACAAGTCCAAAGTAAAGGAACCATTTTCCTGTTGGCGTGTCTACTAGCAAAAAGCATACTGTCTGTCTGTCCAGTCTGTCTACTGCATATTACATCTGTCTGGTCTGTCTACTGTCTGAAGTGAGTATCTTTCTCGTATTACCGGTGAAGGTTCTATGGAAGAAATACCAGGATTCTGGATCTCTTTTTGGTGGACCTGGAAGCGTGGCTAATGAAGGCTTTGTATGGATGCATCATGGCTAGTGCCCAGAGGGCAAAGGGTATCATCAGAGCTGCCCTAATCAAAGCAGTCTCTTTGAAGACAACAGAGAATTTGAAACAGTAATTCCTGGACATGAGACATAATAAGTAGTTATAATTCGGAAAGAACACCAAGAATTCAGGTGAGTTCAGAATCTTGGTATGAGTTCCAAGAGTTCCCCAATTTACCTGAATGGAGGCCTTGTATTTAGACGGCTTTGGCGGGCCCGCTGGGCTCTCTGTGCAGCATTACCCGATGGTTTCAGGACCCGATTCGGCTTACCCAAAGGAACACGTCTCTGGGTATTCGTCGTATTGGCAGATGCAGACTTATCAAAGAGGCCCCGCATGTAGCGAGGAGGCTGGTTCAAGTTGGGGTGTGCACTAGGAGTCTCCAAGAACGAGTCATTGGTGGAGTACGTGTCATCATGAGCCACGGAGACTTTCTGGGCCCTTAAGGATTCGCCCAATTTCATGGTGCTCGGTCTTTGGATAGACAATGGTCGAGAAATTTGACTTTGGGCCAGGGATCTTTGACTTTGGATTAGAGTTGTTTTGGGCACTGGTTTCTGGAATAATGGGTTCCGTCTCGTGGGCGTTTCAACCCGGGGCTCTCTGCCGTCCCTAGAAACCTCCCGAAGACCCACACGAAAGTCTCTTAGATCCTTTTGAGCATGTTTTAGACTCCTGGGCCGAACATCTCTCTGATTTTCCCTGTTTTTCCGCTCGACTTCCGCCCGGAGCTGCTGGTTCTTTGCCTTGGCCATGCGGACCCGGTCTTGAAGCGTATCTATACGCAGGCTGAGGCCCTTAATGCTCTTGTGTTCGTATTGCTCCTTATTGGGCGATTCGGGGAAGTTATTGCAGAACATGGTTATGAGCAACCCATATAGAAAGCTGGCAAACGACTCATTGAAGTGGTCCCCCAATGCACAATGTATTCGTGCTAGATGCAGGATGTGCCCAGATAATTGGCCCATTCCTTCCGCCAAGTGTCTCCATCGCTCCACACTCTCTTCCGTTTGGAGTGGGTTGATTTCCTTGGGGTAGTGCACATCATTGCTTGCATATGCCTTATAGATCCCGGACGACCGGTGCAGTTTTCTCCGTTCCGACATCCTCCAATAAGAATCGAGTATCAGTGGAATTTGTAAAGGAGTTTTAAGGGAATTGGTAAAGGAGTTTCAAAGGAATTGGTAGAAATTACGTGGATTAATCAGTGGTCCATGAATCCGATTGGTGGACACGTGACTGGAAAGATGAAGAACTGTAAAACGTTCTGGAACTTTGAGAGCCTGAAAAATGCTGCTTTTGGTGCTTTTGGTGCTTTTGGTGCTGATTTAGATGCTTGTTTTGGTGCTGGATCGGTGGCGGGAATGATGTTTGGTGGTGGATCTGATGGTGGATCTGATGGTGGATGTGATTGGATGAGGAAAGGAATTAAAGAACAATTTTGAGACTAGAAACTGAAACAGGACGTGCGTTTGGGGAGTGGATATAAGCGTGGCTTGAAAGAGTGGCATTGAGCTGGGCTCGGTGGACGCCTCGGTTATCAGTATACTGGAGATGCGGTGTTTTGCAACGAGCGTGTTTTGTTTATGTTTTTGTGGGACTGCATGCGGTGCGGTTTGCGCGTGTCTGAAGGGTCACGTGAAGGGTCACGTGCGATAGTATCTTATATGCACGTCACAATAAAGATCCATATACATAGATAGATAGATAGATATATATATATATATATATGGGGGCATATTATGTGCATAGCAGTAAAGTCTTTGGATTCTGCACCGGCATATAAGAGTCGGGCTAATCATCCTGGCCAATTATCTGCTGCCAGGTCTTACCCTCGGCTCTCAACTCGGCAGCCAACTCGTCCCTGATCTTGGCCGGTAAGCCTGGTCCCTTGTATGCAAAGGCAGTGTACACCTGCACAAAAGTGGCTCCGGCCTTGCCAAACTCCAATGCATCTTTTCCACTGGAGATGCCTCCACACCCAACCAACACCAAGTTGCTGTCCTTGGTGTGCTGTCTCAAGGTTTTTAATGCTTTCAAGGAAAGGGGCTTCAAAGGTTTCCCCGAAAGACCTCCCGTTTGGTGTACCAAATCTGAAGACTTGGTAAGAAGCGTGTTTGGTCTCAGAATGGTCGTGTTCGACACAATAATCCCGTCCACTTGTGCTGCTTTAGCTGAAGCTGCAATCAGGGCAAGTTCCGGCTCCGTTAAGTCCGGGGCCACTTTCACCATAACAGGCACGATTTTCCCAACTTTGTTGGTTTTTAAGAGCTTCCGCTCGTTAACCACTGCGGTTAGGAGCCCCGTGAGTTTCTGCTCACTCTGCAAATCACGAAGTCCTGGGGTATTTGGAGACGACACATTAATAACAAGAACATCTGCATATGGGCCTAGACGACGTACTCCTTGAACGTAATCATTCACCTCATCCCCGTTTTTGTTTTTGCCAAGATTAATAGCTAAAAGACGGTTTGGGCGGAGGGAGTTGTATGCAGGAACCCCGTTGTTTTTCGACAAAAACCCTTGGAACCGGGTAGCCAACGTTGCCAAAACATTGAAGTGGCCCGTAGAATTGAACCCATAGCGGTTGATCACCGCATCATCCTTTGGCAAGCGGAAAAAACGGGGTTGGGGGTTACCCGGCTGAGGGTTTGGGGTAATGGAGCCGATTTCAACGTAGGAAAAGCCCAAATTGAAGAGCGAGTCGATACCCTCTCCATCCTTATCCAAGCCAGCCGCCAACCCCACGGGGGAATCCAAGGTCGTGCCAAACACATCCACAGCAAGAGTGGGATCAATATCACTAGCAGGTAATCTGGGCATAAGGCCATACTTCATGAAGGCAATTCCAACTTTGTGTCCCGTTTCAGCATCGGTAAGCACACGCAAAATGGGGCAAATCACGTATTCATGAACGGCAGCCCGGGAGTCCAGCGCATAGTACGCTCCAGCAGAAATAGCAGCCGCTATACCCACGACCAAGGCCAGACGGGGGAGAATTGAGCTCTGAAGCACTGGACGGCGTATAGGGTGGTGTACGGGCCTGAAGCCCCTTTTTGCAGCAAATCTCCACATCTAGTAATTTTGAACTAGTGGTTTTACTGGGTGGAGTAGTAGTGGGGAGAAGTAGTTGAGGGAAGTTAAGGTGGAGTGGTTTGAGAGTGAGCGAGAAGACGTTGTATGCAGGCGACCAAAATGCATATATATTACTACAAGACTGCATTTGGAGTGTGTGATCCTGTGTATTGTAATCCTGTGTATTGTAATCCTGTGTATTGTAATCCTGTGTATTGTTGTTTCATCTCTGTTTCATGAGTGTTTCAGATTTTCCATGTGTTCATCTGGTCAGGTTCATGTGTGGATGGCTTCATTTGGCTGGGTGCGAAAGCGCATGCTGAGTGGGTCTGCTCACCTCTACACTATGCACTTAACCACCTTCCCAATTAGGAAACCCCAATTGCTTTTTATTACGTTTTCCTGTACAGTAATGAAGTTTCCTAATAGGGCCATCCCAATTGGGCATGGGGCCTCTACTGTGCAGGTCTCCCACCAGTCCTAACAGTACGAACAATTTGGTAAGCTCAGGCCAATCAAATTTGGAGGAATTGAATGCTAATGAGTCTTCTGAAGCTCTAGTAAAGTCTAGTATTACTAAAATAGAATACTGTATACATGTGGCGTAGATAAGGCTTGAATACATGTGGTACTGCATATAGCCACACTCCATCTATTCTATAACACTTCATCACTACACTCTATTACTGAAATGGCTACTTGTACTGCATATCTAATACTCTTATTTTCCTTTACTGGTTATTTTTTTTAGTATGAGTTTATAGTGGTACTGCATACTACAGTCGAGTAGGACAAGTATGAGTCATTACAAAGAGTCAAATGGTTCTGTAGTTTCAATAGTTTTCATCTTTTCATCTGCTTCTGTTTTTTGTGGTTTGGTTATTAAGTGATGGAGGACCCTCGGAATGGGCCAGACACCCGTGCACCAGGCTACCTCAGCTCTTTTTGGCCCAACACAAAAAGCATATTTCGGTCTCAAGAGAGTTAAAATTGGTATTAAAACAATGCTTGAATTCCGGACACTTCAACAGTGTATTTTGAGCCCGCTACCTCTAGAAAAGAACCATGAATAAGGAGTTGGATTATATGCCGGACCAGACTATATTCTCTATATTTTGTGTCCATGACTGTCCATTGCCGTTCTCTCTATTCCACTTGTTTCAATAGTGTTTCAATGGTATTTCAAATAGTCTTTGTATCCAATTACAAGTGCCTGCATATGGTCGGTCGGAAATGGCCAGCTCATGATGTGTAAAACAACACATACCATAGATATCGAAGTCAAAGTTGGGGAAGTTGATGTCCGGAATTGCAGGATTCCAAAAAGCCCAATTTCATAAACATTCCAGGAAAAAAAGGGGCTTTGCGTTGGGCCTTTTTGTACTGGGGTAGCGCGGTGTACGGGTGTTGCACCGCTCTTTCCGAGGGTTTGCACCCAAACCTCCAGTCCCCCATTCCTTCCTGTGTTTCTTTCCATGACATTGCTGTTAATTACTATTCTACTTCTTCTCCATTTATTTCTTTTGTTTGAGGACTGCACACAACATCTCATCTCTGTCCATTATCATTTCTTACTGTTCCACCCACTTATTCATCCATTTATTTTACTGGCCATTATTTTTTTTGTTCTAGAATCTAGTCATTTAATATTTCTATTTGTTATATGCCGTCTCCTGAAGATTGTAGCTACCAATTATGATTTTTGAGTCCGCTGGCCTTATTAAGAGTTGGTCCTGCATACAACACCACGACTACTACCCTGTTCTAATTCCACTCCACACTCTATACTGGCCTTAGTATAATACCAACGTATAAAGTCATCTTTTTCGTACCCAGTTCTTTGCATCATGCATGAAATATATGGCACAGTATCATGATCTTCCATCCAGACCTTATACACACTCCTACACGTTCAAAAATCCAGTCAGTATACACTCCAGACAGTACAACTAGTCAGTATACACTCCAGATACTATAGACGAGTCAGTATGCAGTCAGTACCATTATCTCGTTGTGGAATTGAGTTGGAGAGCGGTGGACACTGGTGGAGAACACGTGACTTCCCAATCCGGTAAGCGTACAGTACCTACCTCTAAGTCCAAGCCCGGAGAAGATCGGGAAAAATTAGGGGAAGATTTACTTTCAGGCCTTTCGAGCCTTCGGAGTATTGGCTTTAATATAATGAACATATGGCTTTTATGTCCATAGACTGGACTGTTTTAAGTACGGGTGTACGGGTTTTTTGGCGTGCAACCTTATCGTTTGGCTGGTGATGTACCCGATCTTTAAATATATGAATTTATTCTATCAGTGAGTTTAGTGTCAATTATTAATTGGTCTCTACCATTGAGAATAAATTAATTATAAATGAATAGATTGATAAATGAGTCAATGCATAAACCCGTACATCCCATGCTTATGGAAAACCCATACCTTCCACCATATCCTTCAGTGCTGGACATAGGAGTAAGATGTCAGTTTCAAGATTCAGGATCATCTCCAAACGGGATCATGATCATATTATATTTATTTAGTAGTGACCCGTAGCCATGATTTCCCAATCTGGAATCATCAACAGTTATGCGGAGAAATCTACCCATCTGCCAAACGTAAACTAGAATCGTACAGTACTAAAAAAGTATACTAGACTAAAATATGCTATGAAATTAGTACTACTAGCTTTTTTTTTGAAAAAAAAGTCACTCAAAGTCTATTTTTACCATCACTAGCACTTCCTCCTTTATATAACCGGATTTCAGATGACAATTCTTAGATGAAACGATGTTTTTTTCTGAATATTTCATAACTTTTATATACGGTTTCGTTTCTATCATTGATATACTTTTTTTAATCTTGTCAATCAGACTCCTGGGAGACCTGAAAGAGACTTGAAGATAAATTCATCTTCGTGGTGTACGGGTTTATCTGAGGGTCTACAGAATTACCAAAAGCTTTAGAAGAGATGAAGGTAAAGGTATCAAAATATCCCATTTCTTCTTGAAATATGCATCTTTCTGATAAATTCCCATATTTTGCTATACCAGATATTCCAATAACTCCAGTCTCTTATTCACCTGCTTATATGCAGGCTCAAAAATTTTAGCATCGGTCGTTTCACCCTCCACAAAAAGACAGATTCTATAATTTTGAACCGATATACATTCTATTATGTTCACATTGATCTTATGGGAATATGAACTCTGGATATGAAGTGAGTGGGTAAATACGGGAGGAAATGTGCAAGTCACGTGCCCCTCGGTTCTATTCCGAGGGTCCATTTCCGACCTACCTCTCGCTTCTACGCTCCACTAGTCATGTCCCAGAATAATAAATTAGCTAGTGGTTATATGCACCACCTATGGATAATCCACCAAAGACCTTAATGTACATGCACGTTTTTTTCCCTTGTTTGTTATCCTGGTTTTTTAGGTGTGGTGTACGGGTTTATCTGGGGTAGACTTGTAGAAATCCACGAATATATCGAAATCACTGACACACCATGTTATGATCTACCTCTTCTTCACATTGATATCTTAGTCTTGGTATACAGTGGGGAATAGAACTCTATCCAGGAGGATGGAGCGCAAGGCTCATAACCACAACCCCAAAGCACCCAAAAAAAAAAACAGAACGAAAGCGAATAAATTGATAGGACCAATTCAAACGTTTTTAGAAAGATTCTTTAGCAGGAGTGGTCCAAAGGAGAGGTCCAAAGGAGAGGTCCAAAGGAGTGTTCTGGTGTAGTCACGTGCGCGCACCACTCACTCTCACTCACTCACGCATCTCATCTCATCTCTTCACATTTCAACCCCAGCACTAATTCTTGACATGTCCAAATACGAACGGGAAAAAGACCGGTTCCCCTCCAAAGTGGCCAAGGCCAAGCTGCGTCGTGTGAACCGTAGCATCAAGAAAATCGATAGCGATTACCGGGATTTCGTCAAGAATGCAGAGGCTACCGACCTCTTGTTACAGGAAGAAGGCGGGTTCCTAGAGGCCGAAAACGAGATGGAAAAAACCCATAAGTTCCAGCAACAGGACATTGCAGATGCTGTGGATGTTAGTACTGGGCATAAAAAATTCGACCTCCAACTTTCGGAATTCGGGCCTTACACGGTGGATTACACGCGCAATGGGCGTAAGCTCTTGATCGGGGGGCAAAAGGGACACGTGGCTTCCATGGATTGGCAAAAAGGCACCATTGATTGTGAGCTTTTTTTAAATGAAACCGTACATGCCGTACAATATTTCCAAAGGGAGCTGTTCTTTGCCGTGGCTCAGAAAAGGTATACTTTTGTCTATAACCAGCAAGGTGTGGAGGTGCACCGGTTGAAGGAGCACCAAAACAATACGCTTTTGCAGTTTCTTCCCTACCATTACCTTCTTGTGGGTGCAGGATTCCATGGCCGGTTAAAGTACCATGATGTGACGACTGGAGCCATGGTTAGTGATATGCCCACCAAAATGGGCCCCACACAGGCCATGAAACAGAACCCATGGAATGCTATAATGCACTTGGGCCACGGTAATGGTACAGTGTCTCTCTGGAGCCCTACACAGGCCGAACCCTTGGTTAAGATGCAGTCCAACCGGGGTCCTATTCGGGACTTGGCCATAGACAGAGAGGGCAAGTATATGGTGGTCAGTGGGCTGGATAAAGCAGTCAAGATCTGGGATTTGCGCATGTACAAGCAGTTGGACTCGTACACGCTGCCCACGCCGGCAAGGTCGGTGGATATCTCGGACAACGGGCTTGTTTCATTGGCCTGGGGACCTCACGTGACCGTATGGAAGGACCTCTTCAAAGGTGAACATCAGAAAGACCCGTACATGACGCACATGTTACCCGGCAAAAAGCTCGACAAGGTTCGGTTTGTTCCCTTTGAAGATATCTTGGGAGTAGGCCACTCTAAGGGAGTTCTGACGATGATTGTGCCGGGTGCAGGAGAGGCCAATTTCGATGCCATGGAAATCAATCCCTACGAATCCACCAAACAAAGACAAGAAGCCGAAGTGCACTCGTTGCTCAATAAGCTTCCTTACGATACCATTGCATTGGACCCACTGTTTATTGGTACGGTGGATGCACGGGCTCGTAACCTCGATCTCCGGCCCAAGGGTCCCGAAACGGTGGTTAAGGCCAAGAATGTGGTTGACGAGAGACAGATGCGGACGGAGCGTAATATTCAGAGGGAGGCTGAACGGAGGGAGAAAATCAGACTCAAGGAGTTGGGGGTTCCTGATGAAAAGGACAAGTTGGGGCCTGCATTGGGACGTTTTGTATAGAAATAAAGAGGTTTAAGATCTATACCCGTTACTACTTCTTATATAGTAGGTACTGTATATAACACTAACATACATGTATTTTCTGTATATAACACTCGACATGCATGTTTTCCTGCACGCAACACCAAGTTCATCCCACCAGTGGAAACCAAGACTTGTAACCAAAATTCAAAGAATGATAATCTCTAATTCTCCAAAAACTAACTAAAAAAAGGGCAATCAGTTTGTTTAAACTTCCATTTCTAAAGCCAATCCATCATGAAGGCAGCTTTTCCTCTGGTGTGACTGGAGAGTCTGTATTGTGCATAGAAAATTGTGAGTGACAGAAAACTGAAATACAGGAGACACTTTAAGTTTTCATTTGGAGTGAAGAAATTTACAAACTCGTCACTTCGAGTCCTATAGATTTATATGCAGTACTTGCCTCGAATTGTAGTCACGTGATGTAAAAACAAAGGCTGTGGAATTTGGTTTAGAGACCATTTTGGAAATCGCCGGAAAGATGGGGGAAGTGACGAAAATTGAAAGAGTGCAGAACATTTGGAATTAGTTGGAATTAGTTTGTGGGGGGATGGCAGAAATGACCCCAGTCAATAGGTCGGAACTGTATATAAGCACCCCGGAACTGCACACAAGACCCCACCATTACCAGTAGAATAACAGATACAGCTAATAGAAGTATGTTAGTGTACTAGAGTGGTAGTGTGTAGTGTATATAGTGTATATAGTGTATATAGTGTATATAGTGTATATAGTGTATATAGTGTATATAGTGTATATAGTGTATATAGTGTATATAGTGTATTGTAGTGCATATAGGGTGGTTTTATAGTGCGCAGTATCGAGGTGGGACACTTTTAGAATGGACGGTTCAGCGGTTTTACTGGTAGATTTTCTCTGAAAAACAACCAGAATGATGTCCGGAATTCCACGATTCTACCAGTATAATATCACCTAAATATCTGCAAAAACGAGTGCTTTGCGTTGGACCTTTTTCTGCTGAGGTAGCCGGGTGTACGGGTGTTTGGTCTCGTCCAGCCCCAATTTCCGAGGGGTGGTGCCTTGTATGCAGGATAATGCTAGGGTGGTGTTAAAGTGTAAGTGTCTTATTTCAGTAAGATATAGTGGTATATGGATGGGGTGGCTATGAGTGGCTCGCCTGCGCAGACATTAGCTATGTATTTATGGTAGAAATTAGGATATTTAGCAGAGAGATAGAGTGGCTGGTCTTTAAGCCATGCTGAGACTTCTCAGAAGTTCTCAGCTTCAACAGACGGTAGACCGACTCGGAATCCGTCTTTCGAGTTTCAGAACCACCCACCTTTTCTCTCCTTCCTTTAGTGCTCGGGCCGTGCCTCTCCGGCCAAGGCTCGCATGGTCAATGCCAAGTCCCAGCGCAAGAGCCGTGCCTCCTTCTCTATGCTCTTGCCTGCCACTTGGTCAAAGTAAGAGCAAAGCCGCTCGTTCTTCTCGGTAACCTCCATAACAAGCTCTTCCCCGGCCTGCATCTCGTCGTGCATCTTCTTCTGCTCGTGTATCATCTGCATGCGCATGAGACGCTTCATCTCCTCAATCTGAACCAAATGGAAGTCTTCGCGGTAACTCTCGCGGATCTTCACGTCTATGTAGTACCGAATCACCTCCTTGGAATATTCATGCAAGCTTTCAAAGCGTTGCGTGGCCGCGTCGCTGCCCCATTTGATTTGTGTGAGACTCCGGAACAAAAACTCGAGAACCAACTCCATCTGTTCAGCTTCCTGGAAAAGTGCTAGCCTTTCTAAATTCACCACGCGGCGAATGGTCGCAAGCCTCTGTAGAACCATCGACTTGGTGCCTCGTGCACGGCCTTGCAGAATATGAAAGAACATCACCTTCTTCAACCGCAAACTCTGCTCATAAAGTTTTTCACTGACTCGGTATATCTGAAGCCCTTTCAAATCAGGGCTTTTGACCACCTTCACGGCGCAACTCTCCGGAAATTCGGTGCTTCCTTCTGACAAGTCGTCGCTATCCAGTGAATCAGAAAGTATACCGTTGCCCGACTTCACTCCACCGGTACTGATCACAGAAACAGACGGCAAGTCACAATCGAAGCTTTGGAGTTCGTTTCCTGGAGTCAACTCCGCAAACACATTGATCACAAACTCAAGCAGCGCCAAATCTTCAACGCTGATAGTTCTGGTGCCCATTAAAGATGAAAGCCATAAAATGCATGCTCGGGAAAAAGTCCGGCTCATTTGCCCATCCATTGTAAAATAGTGTAGTGTAGTGTAGTGTAGAAATGAAACACACAAACACAAGTAGTAGGTGCGAGGCACGTGATTCGGCGGAACACGGCCTTTCTTGCATATTCTGCTGCAGTAGCCCCACTAATGGGAAGTACGGGCCGAGATGGAATAGTTTGAGTAGTCCACAGTGATGAGGTCGGAGAAAATGGAGCCCAGGGAGTTCTGCGCCTGCGTCATCTGGGCAATATCCTCCATTTTGGTCCGCACGTACTCCATCACTGTGGCAAACTTGCCCAGCGACCGCTCATCATGAGACTCGAGCAGCTCTAGCAACGCCAACTCCTCCACCACCTTGGCGAACTCCATGTTGCGGTCGAGGTTGGCCTGTGTAGGGTCATCCTCCGGTTCGTCCCGATGCTGCAACATAATAAGCCAGGAATGGGCGATTTGCTCGTATGCCATGGCATGTGTGTACTGGAACTCCTTGTTCTTGAACTCTGGAAGTTCATGGAGCATATGGATGATGACGTTGATCACGACACACAGGTCGTGGAGCGTGGTTCCTACCGGCGGAAGCAAGTCAAGTACAAAGTCCGAGATACAGTGCAAGAACTCTGTCAAATAGGGTTTCACCCGTATATAGGAGTAGTCGCTTTCAGTCTCACATTTATAGGGCAACGCCTGGTGAATGGCATTAGCCTTGGCCTTTATTAGCTCCACCGACTGCGTCACCCCCGGACGAGGGGCGAGTTCCGCCACCGTGTGTGCTATCTGAGGGTGATGGGATATCACAGCCTGGAAAAGGTCCTGAAGCGATTTATGGTCTAGAACCTCCACTAGACGGTTGACGGGCAACTTTTGACCAGCAATGCAGGGGTTTTTGATGCGTTTGAAGCGGCGGTTGGCGGCGTTTGATTGGCTGAAATTTGAAGGGTGAATATGATGTTTCTGGGTGGGGTTTGTTGGGTCAAAATGGTGTTTTGGGGGGATATTTGCCGCTGGCGGCAAATCTTCATCAAGAGGGCGTTTTCTGGACGAGGAGCCGAGGACGGGGGCAACAGCAAGTTGAGGCATGATTTGAGCAGTATAATTAAGCTGCTACGTATGGGGTGCCTGATATAGAAGAGGTGGGAAGGAAAGAAGAATAGGCGGAAAAGTGTGATTTGCGATGTGAAACTCAAGCTAATACACAGGTGCAGGACCAGGCGAGGATATTTGTGTGCAGGAGTTTATGCAGGTACTGTGATCACGTGAGCAGCCAGCAAATGAGCAGCACGTGACCAGCACCAACACACACCAACCCCGACCTAGACAGCCTGGGAGCCAAAGAAATCTAAATCTCTGGTTAGCCGCGGCTAATCTTTTCAAATAAAGTGTGGATAGAAAGTCGTGTCGCGCACATAAGCCCGAAGAGCAAAAATTAAGCATTACTCAAGACTAGAATATTGGGGAATATATAAATTCAGAAAGCAGACTCTAAGAAAGATATATATATGATGTTTATTCATAGAAAGCTATGAATGGATATTATAGTACAGGCGTAAATATGATCACAGGCGTAAGTCCCAGTACGACAGTATATCCCGAGTCTTGGTAGTACTAGGATGTTTCAAACCAAATATTTCATTAACCTTCGAATAACCACTTGAATACTTATAGTCTCAGACATATAATGAGATATTTCAAAAATTGAAAATCCTTTCTAAAGCTATATAAAAGGCGGTCCTGCATACAGTCGTCTTCGAGTCCTCCTTCACTTTTTCAAATAGAAATTCTTTTGGTAACTTTTGTTTAATTTCGTTGAATTTTCGTTAATTTTATTTATTTAATCCAATTTTCATTGACTTTACAATTATTTTGTAGGGTGTGGGTGGATATTGACCAAAGTACGATTTCAAAAAAGAAGATATGACAGTTAAAAAACGAATAATAGAGATTTTTGAAAAAGAAAAAGACCCTGATGATGGTAAGAGAATTCTCTATTTCCCAAAACCAATTTGCCCTTTTTTTCTACTCATTTGGGCCGTCTGGGTGTCTAGTCTTTATTATACACTATGCGTTTCAATGTGAGGTGCTCGTAAAAAACCGCGGGTGTGCATATAACCCGCGCGCCATGGCTACTACTAATACTCTACCAGCCAAAAGACGACTCAGATATAATTCAGACCCAGAAAAAAAAATAAAAAATCTATAGTATTGTAGTATTATGTTCGGGTGGCGGACAACTGTGAGTTCTGGGACAGGGTATGATGACTACCTTTCCCCACCCTACACTACTTGCATCTGTACTTATCTATTCCAGCACATAGACTATTACTGTAAGACTAGACTATGGCCATTGGACAGAAGAGACAGACAGAAGAGACAGACAGAAGAAGTACTAGTCAGTTCTCCAATTCTTGGACAGGAAGAGTGTGGGAATAGAAGATTTGACCAGAACATAAGCACACATTTATGTCCATCTGTAAGCCCAAGTATAGCCAAGATTGTATGACTCTGGGAACACAAGACTTGGATGCAAGTTTGAAAATACCATTCTCTTCCATAAAGGTCTGAAAGTAGTCGAATCGATTCACAAGGTGCCCTCACTTCTGCAAAAAATCCCATACATAAACCACATTCTTGGGAAACACTGCTCGTTCTGTGGATCTAAGACTTAGTCCTCCTTCTTTCTCTTATGCCATTTGTTCATGTAGTGTGCTGTTGTTCAGACGCATGGCTTCTTGGTAGATCCTAGGAACCAATCGAGCTTCTCATCCAGTCAATTTTTCATGGTTCCTTCAACAACAGTTCATCATCTGAATTCATCTGCAAACTCCCCCACTTCCAACTCTTTATTCTCGACTCAACTATCTGTAGGACTATGACAATAAGAATAATGGGTCTGTTTCGGAGACTGGATCATGTGGTGTCAAGAACCGGTTGCACAAGTATAAGCAGAGCAAGCCATGTGATTTTGCTTTTGAATGTACATGCCGAAAACCCATTCCTTGTGCTTCTCCCTATAGTCAGCCAATTGGATTCGGAACTGAAGGTATTGCGAGTTGGAGAGACTCTTTTGCCATTGATGTATTGAACCCCAATTTATGATTCGACCATGTCCATGACCATGACTATGTGACCCTAAATAGACTTCAATATAGTGGCCTTTGGTTTGACAAAGTTCAGTAAAGGACCATTAAGCATATCAGTATCAGTATCAGTATCAGTATCAGAAGATTATATCAACATACGACTATGACTAGAAGACCAAAGAATATAAAGTATCTAGACTATACTTCAACTGGTACACCCCTCAGATTCTGGGACCAGAATTCTAAGACTAGGAATGTCTTTCATTACTATGCTTTATACATAGATTAGCACTGCAGTATTACCACTTGTAGTATATTATTCAAACCAGTGTGGTGTAATCATGACAGACTATGACTCTGACTGGGCTATTTTCAGAGGATCAGATCAAAATATGACTCGAAATATTGATGCTGATGGATGTTGCTGATGGATGTTGCTGATGGAGGTTGCTGATGGAGGTTGCTGATGGAGGTTGCAGATGGATATTTTGGATATTCAAAAGAAATCAAGGTCACATAGTAACAATTTTCAATCCTTAGTAGATCCCCCATTGTCTTATTCTTTAGCCAGGAAGGAGTTTAACTTCACACCTTACTGCTTGAACGATCACGTGATCCGGAGAGCTCTTCAGTCTCTTCAACCTCGTCTAACTCTTCAATCTCGTCTGATTCTTAAATTGAAAAGAGAAAAAAAGAGCTTCTTTGAGTGATTTCAACGTTGCTATTGATTCTGATTTGATTCTGAAATCCGTCTCTGAAATCTTCTATCTTCTGTTAATGCTTCCACTAATGGGGGTCATATCATCAGTTGGAAAGAGTTGTTGCATTAAGGATGCTCCAAATGGCCCATTCACACCATTGCCACTACTAAAGTCTCCCCCTTTTTTACCCACAACCTTTGTGCCCAAAATTATTGCTTGGAGAAGGAGAGGGGGGAATGCGTTGCCTTTATATTCCGCTGCGTGGCGCTCCTGCATGAAGGTGGTTGCAAATAAACTGGGCGGGGTGAGAACTGACAAATGTATATAAAGGCGAGGTTCCCGCGAGTGCACTTTTTTTTCTCCACTTTTTTTTCTCTTCTTTACTATTCACTCTTCGCCTTCACTAATCATGGTGTTGTTAGTGTGAGACATCTCAAGGGCCATTGAAGGGCTATTGAAGGGCTGCTATACTATACCATGTTGTATTGAGCTGCTATTAATGTCTTATCTCCAAGTTGCAAGGATTATCAATCCTCTAGTCTACCGGGTTACAAACATTACTGGATTACAAAGATTACTGACTAGGTGACCCCAGGCCAAAATGGTCCAACGCAAACCGCTTTTTTCTCCGTTGGATTCTCTTGAAATCAGGTTTTGTTGCTTCCTTTCTTCTTCGTGTCCACATTGACTGTGTTGACTTCTCCTCATCCTCAACGGCCCTACCTGCCTCACACGTCTCTTCTTATAGTCAATCAGTCAATCAGTCAGTCAGTCAGTCAATCATACTCTAGCAGGGAGCCAAATGCCGGTAGCCATTCTATTCAGATAGGCAATTAGTCATTCAAGAACAAGTCCAAGGAATGAGTGACATACCCGAGGCATACTGATAAATGGGCAAATGAACAGGACAAGGACAGGGAAAATGAATTATACTCAACCGAATGGTTTTCATGTATTTTACACATACTGTTTCTGCATATAGACCATTGTCTGGTCCTTTGTACAGGACAAAGTATAGCAATACCAATTATCAAGCTATAATCTTTTTATGTGCCTTGAATTGTGTTTTGGGTTGGGTATTTTGCCTGGCCTGGCCGGGTGTATCTTTGTTTCCCCTCATACGCTATTCAACCTTGTCTAATTAGACCTGCTTAATGAGAGTGAGCTCTACGACTCTACACTACTTCCACGTTCTCTGAGTCCTTGACTTATGCTTATTGGATTATTGGCGGAGAAATCTTCTTGTCCCACTTGGACCTTCCTGTTGGTCATGTCGTTGATTCATAGATTGGTCATTTTATTCATTGGTGGTTTTTCTTGGGATCTTGTGACATCGCTATCTCCATGGTGTCGTCTAGATTCATCATTGGTATCCTTTGAATAAGGGTCTGACATCACTCTGACTTGTCGATTCCTTGGTATGATCGTATGCCTCTAGACTGCATTATTGTTTGGTTTATTCCTCAATCTGGAGATTGCTTCTGGTTCTCTTTTTAATAGTAATCGTTGCTCTCGAATTCAGAGTCGCTGGCATTGGAAAAATCACTACCACTTTCACTTCCCACATCATAATCGGCCTCGTTGAATCCCGCATACCGGTTGCGCTTGAGCTCCACCTCGTCGTCCGACTCCTTATCGTCCTCGTCAGTGATTTCGTCGTCGAGTTTGCGAACATCATCCGAGCCCAGCACCTCGTCGTTCTCCTCGATCTCCTCCAACTCGATCTTCAACTCGTACACAATGTCAAAACACTCGGCCAAAAGCGCATTGAGCGTTCCCTGGCCCTCCGGTACCTGATTGTTGACAATGAACTTGCCGTCATGCCTTAGGTTGTCAAGCGACGCCAATTTGAATTGGAACGGGAACAATTCCCGTAAGTTGTTGAGCCCATCCACACGCTTGATCTCCAAAAGACATCGTCTAACGGTGGTCAATTGGTTGTGTATGGGCTGCAAGGATTCGGAAACCGGCTCCGAACTCTCCAAGAGCTTGTAGATGGAGGCATAGTTCCGTCTTAAGAGGTACAACACCAAAAGTTGGATTTTTTTCATGCGCCGGCCGTCGCCCTTGCGCTGGTCAATGAGCTTGTTGAGCTCCATGCGTTTATCGTCAATGTTTTTGAGCGATTTCTGGTACGTGTACAAGTCTGTTTCACGTAAAGTCCATCTTCGGGTGATCAAGAGGTTTTCCAATGTTTGCTTGATGGTGATCAAGTCTGTGTAAAGTTTTTTGAAACTGGAGATGATTTCACTCTGCTGCTCATCTTCCAACGATAATGTTTCAAACTGGCTGGAGATGCCATTGTCCTGCTGGATATCAAGGTCATTGACAAGGTTATTACAATCGTCAAGAAGACCATTGAGCACCATCTGGGCACTCTCAGATTGGTCCTCGGTACCCTGCACAGTAACAAAAGTACCGGCAGAGTCACGTTCCTTGCCAATCTGCTTCAAAACAGCCTTGATCTCAGTGATCTTCTCCTGCATGTCGTAGTTCTTAGCATCAATGGTCAAGTAGTTAAAGAGACTCTTGCGCACAGTAATCAACTGTAAGTAAATGGGCTCCAAATCACTGGGGATCTTCTGGAACGTATCCTCAAGCTCCTTATAAACACGCAAACACTTGGCCAACTTATTCCGCAAAAGAAGAGTTTCTTCCCTCCGATGATTAAGCGTCCCGTCCTCAACTTCATCCTCAGTGGTGTTTTCGTCCAGCTGGGCAATAATCTGCAGGATTTCCTCGAGCCGGGCTTGAATCGGGTTCAAATCTTCAGCTGAGTAAACCTTGCACTCCTTCAAATGGGTCAAGAGCTTGTACACCGTAGACAACGACGAGTACGTGGCCGGAGCAAACTTGGTAAGGCCACAGGTAATAAACGAAAGAGAAAGAAGTTGCCAGACATCATCCACCAATAAATCCACAGCATTGGGCAAGTTCAAAGTCATGCCCTTGAGTTCCTCATCCTTGCGAACGATGCTTAGCTCATGGAGATCCCTTAAAAAACGGTCGTAGATGGAATACACCAGCTTGGAGCTGATGTAGGCGTCGCGGTTGTTCTTGAGTTCCAGGAGGGTCTGGTATGTGGCGAGGAACGATTCATGGAGGCTTTTCTCGAATGACGGAACGGATTTCATTGGAGTGGCAAGGAAGAGGGAATGGGAACTTTGGGCGCGGGCAGGGGCACTGCATGAAGGCGGCGTGCATGCAGGAACACCACCTTAGGAAGGTTTAGCATCGATCAATTATACTTCAAGTATAATGTAAAAGTTGGTTAGTTTATGCTTTAGGTAGAGTATGGTGAGTGAGTGGTGAGTGGTGAGTGGTGAGTGGTGAGTAGATTGAGGTGGACTGTTTATGTAATATAAAGACCATATCAATTCCAGTTGGTTATACACGGGGACAACAAGATCATTATGACGTATACTGGTGAGTATGGAGTGCTGGTTGGGCTTTGGGGCTTGGGGCTTTGGTGTTGGAGTTGGGGCTTTGGAAGTGGTGGGGTCATGGGTTGGCCACGCCTAGAATCTTCCGTGAATAATCGGCCTCGTCTGCCAAAGAGCCCTCCGAAAGCCGGCGCCGTCCCATCATAGCAGGATTGAGCCGTGGGTCCGAGAGCTCGTCGCCCGCGCTCGCGCTATTGGCCTGTTTCTCCGCAAAGTCGTCCGAGGGGTGCACGAAAGGATTAGACATGGGCATGTCGAATACCGAGTTGAACTTCTGCGACTTGCTGGACACTCCGCGCTTGATTGTTCCTCCTGACGCGCCCTTTTTGTAGAACTCCTCCTCGTCGTCTTCGTCCTTACTGTTGTGGCGACGGATCAAGAAGAATGCCACGAACCCCAATATTAGGGCTCCGGCCAACCCGCCAACGACACCTCCCACGATGGGGCCAACGCTGCTCAGTTTCTTTTGTGCTTGTGGCTGCAGTCCGGATGACGACGTGGCCGAGGAGTCTGACCCCGACGTTTGCGTCACTGTTCGGTACTTGACAGACTCTGCCGAGCTGTCGTCCGTGCCGGAAGCGGTGGCCACCGAAGTGACGGAGGTCACCGCGTTATCAGAACTGGATGAAGAAGAACCCGGCGATGCTTTGGATGAGGATTGCGTGGACGAAGCGCCAGCGGTGGACCTCAGCGACGAAGCGGATGCAGACGCCGAGTCGGTAGCCGAGTTGGATGCAGCGTTTGGATCCGTGCCCAGGCCGGCGAACACCGTGAATACGGAAGAACCACCACAGTTGGCAGCTCCATACCCATTGCACTTGACGTTACACTGGGAATCCGCCACCTGGTTCAGCGAGGGCATGGACGTGAGACAGTAGCAGTAGGCACCGTCTCGCATGGCCACGTAGGGGTACTCGCTACCACAGGCATTGCTGCAGCTGATCTGGGAGCCGTAGGTCTGGAACCCCTTGGCGCTGCTTGTGTCGACGGAGGAGAAGCAGCCAAGGTCTGCCGCCAACGAGGTGGCAAGGAAGAGAAATGGTATAAGGGGTAACATTATTATGCAAGAGTCAATCAATCGAAGTCAGAGTCGAGCTAGGAACAAAGTGGAGAGAACTATTGGCTAGAATCAAAACAAAGTTCAATGGAAGCTATCGGCAATCAATGACCCAGAATCGGCAATCAATAAACCACAATAGACGGATCAAGTACGACTGGATACCTGGAAAGAACTGGATACCTGGAAAAGGACGGGGGAGTCTGACTGGATAGCTGAATACTGGAAAGTGAAGATTCACAAAGTATCAATAGAATAGTCGATTGGTACACGAGACTATGGCGTCAAATCAATAATGTCCCAAAAGGAATTTTGGAGGATCCGTTATAGGAGAGGGAGTGGAAGGCAAATGGCCGTAATAAAGGGCTAAAGGCAACTTCAATTGGTAACCCGAGGAAACAGGAACGTAACGCGGGAGTTAAATTGGGCGTAAAGGGGACTTGAGCTGACGGAAGTTGATGGAGTAGGGGATAATGGAGGATATGGGGAAATGGGGCTTAGGGGAATTTGGCCCAGAATAACCTTGCCTATGGAGGTAGCGAAAGTCAGGAGAAATGAAATGAGGATACACAGCCTCTAAAGAAAGAGCGGAAAAGAATGGGATATATTGAAGTGGGTAAAAAAGGGCCACGGGAAGAAAAGTAGGAGACAAAAGAAAAATAATAATGGAGAAAAGAGCCTCAAAAAAAATAATGAGAAAAAGAAACGCATTCAGGCACCTGCGAGCGACGCTGCAGAACTGGCGATCCGGCAAACAATGCGCGCCATGGCCCTATACCCCCGAAATGGTCATGGCCTATCCGGGGGGCAACATTGTGCTAGGACGGGGTGAGTCCATACAGGTCATTCCGGGGGCAACTCTCTGCTAAGCCGTGTCACTATGAGCCGTGCTACGTTGCCTTGTGTTAGGTCGGAACTGATGGCTACCGTAGTCCGGATGTACTGGGGTTTTCCAGGCTCGCGTGTGCACGGGGGCGTGGGGCGTGCATGCAGTCTCTACAACATACACCATGTAATGGATTACGTAATATAGTATGGCTTAGTATAGTATGGTGGTGTGGATGATACTATGGTACGGTCCGGTGGCGGTAGAGTCGAGGTACAGAATCGAGGGTTGTAACCGGCTGCGCCTGCATGGAGCGCGCAAATCTCGAAGGCACGTTGCATGTACGCGGCGCGCCTTGTCCCAGCTGGGTCTGGGACGAGTGGTCCGCATCCTCCACTTGCCTGTTTCAGCATGCTCGTTTAGGCTAATTGTATGGGGGATGTTTCAAATCCTGGGGAGACTGCACGTAAGAGAAGTGGCACTGCACCTGGGACGTCGTATCCTTCACCCGGCGTCACGCTTTGTCCCTCGGCTATTTATAGCCCATGACACGTGCGCCAACAACGCCTATTGTCTGAACCCAAAAGAGTTCAAAGCACGCTTGATTCGCGCCTGGTGCAGAGCCGGGGTCTAGATCTTGGAACTATTGACGCGACCGCGCACACACCCGTGCACCAAAAAAGCCGCACGCGCAACCTCCGTACACCAAACCCGTCCAACTCCCCCACTCCCCCACCCAAACATCCCACACCCGTACACCAGCCCACCAGCCCACCAGCCCACCGACCTCCTCTCCAACCAAACCTTAACGGATCCATAAGAAAGGTTCCTGCATCGAACACTCTAACTATCTAAGGAAGGGAATGCCTGCATGTTGGCACACTAGCCATACAACGGCGCCCACCGCCAAGCACACCTTCACGTGATAATCTCTCGGGCAGCAACGGGGCTTGGGCTTCTCGCTCTGGGTAACCGGATTAGGCAATCCTCTAGACGCTTCACGTCCTTCCCGTTTGGGAATCACCATGCACATCCAAGAAATAAAGTGCTCCGGATAAGAAGTGTAGTATGAATCGACGCGCGGGTTTATGCAGGCAAAATGAGAATAACCTGAAACATCTCCGCCGCACATCTTATACACCTGAAACAAGCACCGGAAGATCTGATACACCAACGTGACGCAAGCTTTCAATGTAAAACAAACGTGCATATTTCTGAAACGCCTCTGAACACCCCTGAAACAAACCTGAAACACCCCTGAAACAAACCCGAACCCAAGGCTCATAACCCCACATTAAAAGCTCATAACTCCCCCCAATTCCCTGCACCGAACACCATAGCCCTGTGCATAGTTACCGGGGCAAGTTTTGCGTGACTAAAAACCACTCTCCGATTTGATTGTTATGCAGTGTGACCAATCTCTCTATACTACCAAGAATATGTGTTTCTGTCTATTTCTGTCTAATGTCTATTTCTGTCTTTTTGTCTAATTATTGTCCAGTCTTGTCTAATTTCTGTCTATTGCCATCAGAATACCGTCTGTCTAATTGACTTTTTGTCTAATTTCTGTCTAATTGTCTTTTTGTCTAATTTCTGTCTAATTGTCCTTTTGTCTAATTTCTGTCTAATTGTCTTTTGTCTAATTGTCTAATTTCAGAAACTGTCCAAAATCCTCCATGCACGCCTAGACAAGAATCCCTACATTCATTACCTCAAACCTCCCTACAGTTGACTATTCCCTAATTCCACCAAACTATCACATCACTATATGCAGTACCATCATATATGCAGTACACTCGTATATGCACCACTTGATCAGTCCTCACTTCACCACTATACTGCCCAATAACTATCCTCTCTACTTTACTCCTCAGAATATAACTACCCCATTCTACTTCACTACACTCTAATATGTTGCATTTTAACATAAACGCTTACGTCATCTGGCACGTTCGTCTCGTTGGCTATCAATAACTCCTTTGAGTATGGAACTCCACTACTCATCTCTTTGCTTATATTCTTGTTTGTTCTCTAAGCAATCCGGAAATCATTCCTAATCTCAAGCAGAGCAAATTTTCTGGTGTCTTAAAAGTGAGCGGGAACTCCTTCTTTTATAGACCCAAGGTATGAGACGTGCGAGTCTCAAACGCATGCGACGTGCGAAGACGTGCGAGGCTCAAACGTTCAATCGAGAAATTCAATGCAGTTTGGGGCGCCTTGTTAATTAAATATAAATTAAGATTATCATCAGAGAGTAATGAATTCCTAAAGAGGAAATAAAAATTAGCCAAGGAAATTATAGCTTGGCTTCGGCCTAATAGGAGTAGCCATATTAAGAAAGTTCTTTACAACCCTGGCGCGCAATAATGGGTGCAGATGCAGATGGTGCGGATGGTGCGGATGGATGCAGATGGTTGCGGATGGATGCAGATATGGGCGCAAAAGTTATGGGTGCAACACGCAAAACATGTAGTGCTCGATGTACACCTCAAACACCTGAAACACCTGAAACACCTGAAACATGTGGGTGGCATACAGGATTTGCCCCCCAATCCCGCGACTATATAAACTAGTACGTACCCCTAGTCTTTAAAAGTCATCAGCAACACTCCCTGCAAACTAGTCAGCAGTAGTGATGTGGTGGTGGTAATGGTGTGGTGGTAATGGTGTGGTGGTAATGGTGTGGTGGTGGGAGAATCAATTTGTTGAAAGATTTCTATCATGGTATGAACCCCATAACTCTGTCCAATTTCAGCCGAATGAGTCATCTCTTGAATCACCTTTGAAAGATAGACTCCGGTTCTTTCTGAAGAATCCTTTTGTGTTCCACAGAAGAATTTCCACAGACGAATTGGTTCCACATCCGCCAAAAGGACTTTCACATGATAAAATACCAATCAACTTTAATAAGTTTGATTGGGTATTCTCAATGACAACAGCAATCGACCTTCGAATCAAGTTTACTGGATCTTTTCTTGTTTAGAGAACTTTAGTTCATGGAGCAGCACATAATGGACACTTTTGGCGGGCGGGATTGGATCTCGTGGCATGATTTCTTAATCTTGTTTTGATTTCAATTCTTGAGAATACATTCATGCTTGAAAGTTGAATACGGATGAACTGGGATTTTGGTTCTTCCAATCTTCAATCCAATCTTCCAATCCAATCTTTCAATCCAATTTTTTTATCAGTCATTACGATTGGGGAATAAGTTTGGGCTTGCCAAGGGTTCGACTCGTCTCCAAGTGTTTCAGTTTGATCCACCAACATAAGTATATTTCAAGAATCTGGAATGTGAAGGGTATCTTACTACTGCTACAAACAGTCACCATCACAGGCTACTACTACATATACTCCCTCTATTCTATCTCTACTGGATCACGACTCGCCTAGAGCCTACGCTTATCACTCCCTCTATCGATTACAGATATATACGGCTCTATAAGGTCTACTGGTCCACGGAAAGCGCGGCCACGTCCTTGTCGAGAGCCGCCACGTCCTTGTCATTTGCTTCCTCGTCTCCGGCCTCGTCCTCATCGTCTAGCGCCAACACATCATACACAGACTTCTGTGCCCGGAACAGCTCCTTGGCCTCAGGCTTGGCGGGCTTGGCCCGAGGGGTTTTGGCTGGCAATGCTTGTCCACGTTTCCAGTCAAACTCCTTTTCTTCTCTGCGTTCGCTTCGGTCATCTCTGCGTTCACGCCTTAATCCGGATCCACGGGCACTGGTCCAGTCCAAGTCATCCTTCTTGGGCTCCCGAGGCTCACGTTCTTTGAACTCCCGGACGGGTCTTTCTCGGGAGACCAATGGTGCGTTGGTACGTGCTGAGTCCCAATCCAACTCCACCTCATCCCGTTGAGGTCTTCTCTCGGCTCTCTCTCCAAAACGGTCTCCTCTCTCAAACCCTCTCTCTCCTCTCTCTCTCTCCTTGGGCTGATCGAAAGTGTTTCTGGCAGATCCCCAGTCGAAATCGGCCTCTTCCCGGCGCGGTCTTCTTTCCCGGTCTCCTCTGTCTCTATCGTTTCTGAGAGGCCCTCCGGAACGAGCCGCTCCCCAGTCCAACTCCACGTCTTCTCTCTCAAACCGGTCTCTTCCGCCCGCAGGCCCGGTTCTCAGCGACCTCCAGTCGTTATCGAAAACATCCGCCTTTTGAGGTGCTGCCACATTGACAAAGATCTTGCGCCCGGTGAACTCCGACATGGTCAACTGCAAAGCCTCCTCCAAGACATCTTTCCGGGTGAACGTCACAAAGGCAAAGCCCTTGGGGCGTCCGGTCATTTGGTCCATAGGTAACTTGACCTCCTCCACAATGTCGTGTGCCTGCAACCGGTCCTCAAAGAACCGAGCCAAGCTGGACTCGCTGGCCTCATAAGGCAAGTTGGCAACCCGTGCTTTATAGGGAGGGGCATCGGGGACAGGGTACTCCACACGGTCTCTTCTGGGCTCACTGGTAGCGAACCCTTCGCCCCGAGAGTATGCTGTGGAGATGGGGGCGGCGGTGCTGGAGGGCACACCCACGGACGAGAAGTCCACGTCGCCGTCGGCCCACGACCCAAGACTATCGTCGGCCAAGAAGGCCCCGAGATCCATTTTCTTTCCTGCTTTTTTTGGTGCTGTCGTTAGTATTTGACGAGAGGAATTTCACACAGACACTCCACAGCCACGAAATAGGCCATGCCATCCATAGAATCTCGGCAGACTAGAGACTGGCACTAGACAGATGGATTGGATAGACTGATATCATGGGTCAAGGGAAAAAGACATGAGCATATTGGAGGGGGTGGAGACTGGAGACTGGACTGCAAACTGGAATTAGGACCAGCAACCGGGTAAATCATGACTTCGGATTGAGGACACAATGGACGGATTAGGTAAATGGAAGGAAGCAGACTGGGAAATTAGACTAGAACTAGAACCAGGGCTGGAAATGGTATAACAGAACAGAACAGTCTGAAACAGTCTGAAACAGTCTGAAACAATCTGAAACAATCTGAAACAATCTGGAACAGGAAATGGGCCTGGAACAGGAACAGGAACGAGGACTGAAGCCTTGGATTGGACTTTAACCTTTAAACTTTGGACATTTTAACATTTGGACACTGAAAATCGAATTGACATTCGATTACATAATCGTAGAAAAGTCTTTACCGCCGTTTCGCCCTCCAAGTCTATTTGCCCCTGGGAAAGTGTGAAGAGTGTCATTTCAAGGAGGCGGTTAAGAGCCCTGCAGCAGGGCCAAAAATGGCCGGATTTGGATGGGGGTTTCACGGTTCGATGCAGAATCATCAGCTCTACCCATTTCCACACTCCAACCCCTCCGGTCGTTATACATACGCATGTTGGAATAAATCAAGTGTTTCTGATTCGAGTAGTTGAGAAAAAATTTTTTAGTCTTCGCACCGCGTTCTCTACGCTCCTGATTATGTAGACTCGATGCCAGAGCAGACGCTGAATCTGCAGAACAAAAAGCCAAAATCAAGGATTGAAAATCAGAATATTCAAATCAGACTATGAAATCAAAACATGAAACAATTTCTGAACAAATTGGAGGCACCAATTGGGGGAAGTGTCCAGATCGGGGACCCCGACTCACTGGTTGTGGTTTATATGCAGGCCACAGACCATAAACATAAAGACCACCGAGTCAATAATGAAGACAGTTAGTTCAATGGAGATGAGTGAATATCACAGATATTCCGACGGTTCCTGCACACAGTGGGGTCCGTCCATTTCCCATTCCTTCTCATTGTTTAGGTCCCCGGATCTTCATAGTCTTTCGGAACACACGCGTATTTCCCTTTGGATCTTTTCATAAGACGGAGAAAAAGTAGGAGAAAATAGAACATAATAAAGATGCCAATGAAGAATGGACTGCATAATAGGAAACTGCATAATGGCGCTGGATAAGAAAGAACTGCATAATGGCGAATAATGGAGATGTTACACCATGTGATGAAGTCTGTCACGTGACACAGGTTCCTCCAGCGTGCTATAAGCAGAAGCTGGTCGACTCGGAATCAACTGGAGTTCCACGTCATTCGACGTAAACTGGTTCTCGCCTCCATTCTGAGCTTCACTTCCATTTTGGGCTTCACTTCCATTCTGAGCTTCACTTCCATTTCCATTCGCTTCACTTCCATTTTGGGCTTCATTCGGACCTTCACTTTGTCTTTCCTCTTGAAACGTTTTGAGCACAGCCCAGTGGTAGAGATCGTCTTGTGAGATGCCCATGATCCGCCAGAACATCCGCTTGAACATAGTCCCGTACTTGCGCCGTGCAATGTCACGGGCCCGGGTCTCGAGGTCCAATTCGGGATGTTCGTCCAAAATCACCCGAACCCGCTCGGAGATCGGCACCAACTCGTTGAAGAGCGCCTGGATGTTGCTATCGCCCCGGATAAATTCATAGTTGAGGTCATCGATGGAGTCGTGATCCAGTTCCTCATTTGCATTTGCATCTCCGTTTCTTCTTTCTTCGCCATTTCCTTCACCTTCATTTCCATTTCCTTCTCCATTTCCTCTTTCTTCTCCACTTCCACTTGAAGTTATTCCTTCGTTTGAAGCTCTTCCTTCGTTTGAATTTATTCCTTCATTTGAAGCTCTACCTTCATCTCCTTCTCCCACCTGCAAATTGCCTTCAACACTCTCTTCATTCCCTGCTTCGCTTTCGGCCTGCGCTCTGGCCTCTTCGCCCGAGTCTCGTTCCTGGATTATGGGGACAGCTCCAGGCAGCCCCGCCTCGTTGGAGTAATAGTCTCGCTTGCATATAGGACAGCACGCCCGTCTTCGTATGAGCCACGGGTCCACACACTCCGAATGGTACACGTGTCCACAGATAAGCCCACGCACGGTATCTTCGGGTTCAAAGACCTCGAGACAAATGGAGCACAAGCCGGAATCGAAATGAAGCTCTCTGCGGCCCTCTTTCTCCCCGCTCGTGTGCAGGTGCAGATTCAGACTCAGGCTCAGCACATTAGTACAAACCACGTTCAAATTCGTAGTGATTTGGTGGTTCAGACTGGTGCTTTTATGCAGTACAGTTGTACTGACTTGATCGGTGGTTTGCTTGGACACGTCCACCTGCAGGTCGCTCTTCTCAAGTTCCCCTTCATCGTCAACCTCCTCCCTCTCAATGTGTACTTCCTTGGAATAAACTGACTCATTGTCCGATTGGAGCCATACTGCATACAGACACGGCGGAAACAACTTCTCCACCTCCTCTGCAGTCAACTTCTTCATCTTGGAGAACCGACCTCTTCTTCTATTGCGTCTTCTGCGGTTCCGTCTTCTGCGCCGTGCACTCAGCGTATATATCCGCCGCTCCAAGAAATCGTCCCGCAAAAAATGGTGTGTTCGGAGATAATCCAAGTGCTCATAGATTTCCCGGTCCAGGTACGCCACCATATTCAACCGGGAGGCTGCACGTGGGGCAAAAAGCATCCCTCGGTTGGAGAGCGAGTAGATGTGGACCCCGTACCGTGAGCGGACAAAGTATCGGATGGTGAAGAAGATGAAGAGGGCTGCAATAGCCACTCCCACGGCCATGGCCAAGAAGAAGAGTACGGCCGACGGCGTGCTGCCCACGAATGTGGAGTTGCGAGGCAATGCTGTTGGCGATGCAGATGCAGAGCTCGACATTTCCGGAATGGAGTTTGGTGTTTGATCTGAACGAAGCCGATGTTAATGATCTGATCTGAATGATGGTCTAGATTCTGGATTCTGTCAATACTCCAGGCTTTCGATTCTGTAGTCCTTAAGTTTCAAACTTGTTATACTCTAGATTTCGATTGTGTTCCTCTAAATTGCTCGACTTTAGATCCTGTACTCCAGATTCCTTGATTCTGTAGTATTCTAAATTCTGCAATCGTCTAGACTGTAGCTTATGTTCCTCAGATTCCTGATTCGTTCGTCTAGATCCTTGATTCTAGACTTGTCCTCTGATAGAGTATGCTCTTGGTGGATTTGCCGCTTCAAAGAGCTGAAGAAGCGTATGACTTGATTCGCCACTCACAATGAACTCAGCAAAATCACCAACTAAGGAAGTATCCGAATAAGGGGTTAATCGAATCGTTAAGCTCCACGATCAATCGATTCAGGACTAGAGTCTCTAGTTCCTGGTTTAAGTATCAAGGTCCTGATTCAAAGACAATAATTGAAAGTAACCAATTAAGTCACTGATTCAGGTCTCAATTTAAAGTAGCCAAGAGTCACGGTTAGAGTATCTATTGATAACCACCTTGATAACCAACGAGTTCTTAAGATACAGAACCAATAGTCGGGATTCGATGGTTCCTGATAAATCCCTATAGTTCTGACCCGGCACTGTAGTAAAGTCCCAGTAAAACCCTATAGTTCTGATTCGGCACTGTAGTAAAGTCCCAGTAAATTTGGTCTAGACACCGTGGATTTGCCAGAAATCCTAATGCCAGAAAACGAGGTTGGACGTAAAACTGGATTCAACCAGAGAAAGACCTTCAATGCAAAGTAAGATCCTAAAGACCCTTGATCCGCTTGGGCAAATGATCCGCTTAGGCAGAAATTAAAAACTGTTGGGGGCAGAAATGAAGAGATCCACTGGCAGGGGATTAGAATCGGGTTATTTCGGCGAAAAAAGGCGTGGAAAAGCCAAGGTTTCGAGCCTCCTGATGTAAAAAACGGCGTAGTTTCGTCTGGTGTCACTAAAAAGTAGCAGTTTTGACTTCCTGAAGCTGAAATCAACGGATGTCGTGCCACAAGTGGTTTTGGCGATTAATGAAATAACGCCAGCAGATACAAGCACTGGGCTTTAATATGGGGTTGCGTGGTCAATGGTGGCGGAGTATGCAGATGTCTTGGGGAGTGCTCTGCGGAGCGACGGGCTGTGGACCTGTGTGCAGGAACAGAGCATTCTTTTAAAAATGGTTACCAGCCAAGATAAAATTTTGATGCATTAATTTGGAAGAATAGAGGCGAGAGGCGTTTTGGGAAATATAAGGTTTTTTGAATATGGGAGGGCTGTTCAGGGATATAGTGCCGAAACAGGCAAGTGCACTTGCTCCTGGTGTACGGATGTGGGGTTTGCCCTCGGTGTACGGGTTTCTTGGAGGGGTGCGGGAGGGGAGTTTCTTGGTGTACGGGTTTGGCGGTCACGGTGTACGGGTTTAATGCGTTCAATCTACAACCCTACATAACTTCTACACAACGTGGTACGGTTAATCTTATTCGCGTATACTGCCCATAGCAGGCTACAAACCAAACAGAAACCTCGGGCACTTAAGCCTTGGAGGACTCCTTAAAGGAAATAGCAGCCTCCTCACCCATGGCAGAGATCACAGTGATGACCAAGTCCTTTCCATCGTCAAACTCGGACTGGATCTTGTCACCAATGTCGCCCTCAGGCACCTTGACATCGTCCTTGGTGTCACCGTCGTTGGTCATCAAAGACAAGAAACCATCGTCAATGTCCAACAATTGGAACTCGGATCTGCGCACGTTTGGCACCTCCATGTTGTGGGTGGATGGAGACAAGTCCTCCAACTTCTTGCCGGTGAAAATGTCAATAGCAACCAAGTGAACCTTGGCGTGTCCGTGCTTTCCGGTCTTGGAGGTGGACATGTCGACGATCTTACAAGGTCTTCCCTTGATAACAACGTGGCCGTTCTTTCTCAATGCAGAACATTGCATTGGGAAAGTCAAAGCGGCACCAGCATCGGCGGTCTCAAAGGTGTGCTGAAGTTAGTATAGAGTTTAGGGAAGGCAATGGGGAACGGACAAATTGGGAATAAACTAGACAGACAGACAGACAGACAAACAGACAGTTGACTGGACAGACTAGACCAACTAAGGCAGGACATTTGAACAACTGACACTGGATCGTTGCGGATTAGACAGTTGATAGTTGTCGAATAGGTGGTTGGACAATTGGAGAGTTATGGGTTGGCGATTATTGGCGGAATTTCAAAGCAGGATTGAATGGACAATGGTGGATTTCGGATCTTGACAGTTTATGGCAGTTTTAGGCGGTTAAAGCGTATTCTGGCCAATCTCGGCATTCGGGAAATGCACATGAAACACTTGCCTTGATTCACCTTGATCCGCCACCATAACCCGCCAATATCTTCCCAACCTCCTCACACTGACCCCCTCAAATCCAAAACCCCTCAAATCCAAAACCCACCATTTTCCAACCCCACCATCCCAAAACCTCCACAGCCACCCACAAAAGCCAACCAGTCTACCCTGACTTTCCTGTTTGGTCTGTTTGGTCTGTTTCATCCAATGTCCTGTTTAACGCCTTGATTCGGTCAAAAACTGGGTCGTTTTTGACTTGCTCCTGTTTCTTTGGTTCAAATGCCTTGACCTGTCTCCATCCGTCCATTTGTTCCTTTGGAGTTCCCAATCAAGCCATGGAATCTCTGGAAAAAGACAAAACCCAAACACCCCTGAGGGTTGGAGCCAAGCCCCAAAATGAAAATCAACATACGTCTTCGTCAGCCATTTTTATGATTTCGATTATATGGAAAAGAGGGAAAAAAGAAGATGAGGAAAGAAAAAAATTCCAGTGCTGAGGCCGCGCACTGTCGTCGGATTTTTTTGCTGTGCGCACAACTCGGAGACAAGGCTGAAAAAAGAGGGGAAAACGAAGGGGGATTTTAACTGATGAAGTGACACGACAGCGGGAGGCACGGATGTTCCATGGGCTAATATTCCTTTAAAATTAACCTTTTTTGCCATTTCATTTGGCCTGGAATTACCCTTTGCTGCGCGCGGTGTAGGGTTACCCGGAGCTGGAAAGGTGTAATGTTGTGCATGTCGTGTGCGCACCGTCGTGTGCTTACCATTTGCAAAATCATTGCGTCGTGTGCGCCCCAATTCATCCCCATGTCGTGTCCGTACCAACCGTATGATTGCCTAGTTTGATAAATAATACTTGTCCATTGGTTCGCCGTGTCCTGCATAGCATCGCCATTCCTTGGCTGTATACAGAACATCAGTACACCCCACATTCTGGATCACTCTGAATTCCGCCCTCATAACCTACCGTACTACACTGTGTTTTGATATCCCGAACCTCCAATTTTCGTCCAATTTTAAAATGGTTGCCACCATTGGACTCTCCGGCTTCGGGGCTTTCGAATACACCAATAAATTAAAAAAATGGCCGTATATCCTGTATATAACTTGATATATCTTGATCTTACATCTACAAGTGAAATACTTAGATACATTTACTTCTCTTCTTCGCCTGTATATTCTAACTGTTCTGACTATTCTACCGTTCTAACACCGTTTGGATTATCCGCTGACATCTTGGTTTGATCTGACTTCTGAGTCTTTTGACCATCAGATCTTTTCTTCTGACTTTGACCATCACATCTTCTCTTCGGGCTGTCAGTTTTGTCTTTGTCTCTTCGGACTATCTGACTTTTTTGACGTTTGTGCCTGTCCTCTGACTCTGTCCCGGACTGTCTCAAACCTCGACCTTTCCGAAATCCTTTTTGACTTCGATGCCCGACACTTCCGAGTCCTCGGGCGCCTGGCTGCCCACTCGAGACCGGTTCTTTTCCTGCTTGAGGTTGTCGATCAACTGCTGCCACTTGTCCAAAAGCTCATTGCACTTCTCATGCAACCGGAAACTGTCGGGGTACTCCAAGTCCTCGTACTTGAGGATACACCGTAACACCTTGTGGATTTTGGTTTCCTTGAGAAGCTCCACGTTGACTGGGAAATCGGCAAGCCGGTTGAGAATGATGCGGGCCACCAGTAATTCGTCCACCGTAGGTGCCGGGTACCGCGTGGGGTCTTTGGGGGTCACGGGCTGGTTTCGCTGGATGAGCGATCGTTGTAGCTTGATTCGGCAGAGCCAGAGCTGGTGTTGCCGGTCTTTTTCCGACATGGCACGGGGTGACTCGCCGTTTTTGCCTCTTTCGTCCGCTTTGTCCAAATCTGACGTCACCAAATTGGAAGTGTTGGCCAAGTTGGACGTATTGGTCAAATCTGTCTCGGCCAATTCGGCCTCGGCCAATTCAGTCCCGGTTAAACTGCTCTTGACTAAATCGTCCTCGATCTTATCCGTTTTAGACTCCGATTCCGACCCACTTTTTTTGTTTCGGGCTCTTTTGGACTGTAGTGGGACTTCAGCCCTGGTGCGTCTCTTCCTCCGGTCTGCATCCTCTATCTGAGAGTCACCAGACTCGTCTTTGGAATGTCGAGCAGGCCGTTTTCCATTGTCATTGTTGTTTTCGTGATCCTCATGAATGTCTTGACCTGCATCATTTTCTATCTCTTGTTCGTCGTTTTCTATCTCGTCTTCTTCTATTTCATCATCGTCATTATCGTCCATTTCTTCGCTGGATTCCTGCATGTCCTTGTTCAAGTCGTCCATGAAATCATCAAAATCCAAGTTATTTGCAGCCACTAAAGCCTCGGCCACGTTGGTGGTGCGTCCAGACTTGTTTTTGGGCCGAGGCTTCAACTTATCTTTGGGGATTTTGCTGATTTTTAGGTTGAGCTTCTCTGGAGTCAACGGCTCGAGCGACTTCTCGTTCATCCAGTTAAAATCGCCGTCGGGGATGAAAATCACACACATATTGGTGGTTTTCTTCTTGGCCTTCATGATGGCGCCGGGGATCATTTCGGACGGCATCACGAACAGCGGCCACGCGGGGAATCCCGTCATTTTTGCAAGCACCATTTCCTTGGGTGCAAACGTCGCCGTATTGCTTTTCTTGGGCGGCATTGTAGAGACCAACTGATCAATTAGATATGGGGCGAAAGGGAAAAGTACCTTGCAATTAGTGTTTTGTTATTAGTACCTTGTAATGGGTACTCTGATTAGCTGGACAGTAGATGTACCTCTTCTGAAGGGCAATAGATAAGCTTTCTGGTGAGCTATCTGGAGCTGTTAATGAGTAGCTATCTGGAATCGAAGAGCCTCTGACAGTAGCTATCGGAAACTCTAACCGTAGACCTGGATTGAGTTGCTGTATCTGAGCAAAGATCCTCTGTTTGGTTATCTGTACCTCTATGGATCTCACTGGGTACTTGTAACTGAACAATAGACAGTAGTTCGAGTCTCTAAATGACTTTGATTGGATACCTGACTCTTCTTGACAGCAACTGAATTCTGGTGACTGAGGTATTTGCTATCTAAACTTGAGTTCCGAACGGTCTAGACTGTAGTATAATTGGCTGTATTTGAGTCTTTAGAGCCAGTATTGGATCAAGCAAGCTTCTGGTAGGCAATGTAAGGAGAGTATCGCAATCTTCCGCCTGTATGTGCAGTTTCTGTGCCTAAACGGAATCTGGGGCTGTAATTCTGCTGAATTGTGCTGTAATTTTGTGGCTGTAATTCTGCTATAATTCTGTGGCTGTATTTCTGTACCTCTAGCTGGCCTGGTCACCTGAGAATTGTCACCTGACTTGCTTTAGCCACTAATACCAATTGTATACCGATTATATATCTCTGACTGTCTTTACTCGGCTACAACGTAGCTTCACTGCAAGAGCAAACAGATGCCTGGAGGGGAGAGATGCGGCTAGGGCGGGGAAGGGAGGAAGGGGCGGCCGGCGACGACGCGGCTGGTGTACGGATGTGTGGCTGGAGACGAACGGGTCTTTGTGTGCCGGAAAGCAATTCCAGGGCGTAGAATAATGGATGCCGGCGGGGCGGGAGTTTGCGGAGAAATGGACTTTGAGTGGGAGTATTTGGATGTTGTTTTTGGCTCTGGTGTGCGACTGGGCCGGACACGCCGCGCGGCTCGGTGGGCCTGTCTCCGACCTCCCCGTCCCGGGGGATTTGGTGTACGGGTTTAGTTTGGTGGTGGTGTGGTGTACGGGTCTATACTCTTGCGCTGCGCAAACCTTGAGATTGCGCTCGTCAAATGCGCGCACCCGTACATCCGCAACATCAGTACATCAGTACATCCGCAACACCAGTACACCAGTACACCATGAGTGTAGATCCGTACCTCCGAGCACCGTTTCGAATGCTATTGTTTCTTTTGAAACCTCCTGAAGGTCTAGAACTTTTCGCTGATTGCTTTTCTTCAATACTGATCCAAATTCCGACCATTGTTTCTTTGCTGCTTCGCAACTAGTGTTTCATCATTGTTTCACTCTATTGTCTGCACTCTCATAAATATTACTGTACATTTGTTTCACCTGTGTTTCACATTTTCCCTACTAATTCACTTCTATTCTCTCACCTTATTGTTTCACTAGATTACGGTTACTGTTTCATCAATGTTTCAGCCTTGTTTCATGTCTGTTTCATGATTGTTTACTGCTGTCCACTTATTATGCTCGACATGTTCTGCGCGGGCCTTGGTGCGCGCACGCCCCTTTTTTCCTCTACCATTTTTGCACCCATTACTACTACGATCCTCACCATCTCCATCCCGGTTGCCAGTTCTATCCCCCCACCCTTCCAGAGCTAGAGGCTGCATATACTGCAGGCAGTTATCCCCAGCGTGCAGATCTGAAACATCCCTGAAACACCCCTGAACCTCCTCTCCCTCCCTCCCCCGGTGCCCCCTTACCTCCCTTCCTTGATTCCTTCCTTCCGCCATACCAGCCCCTTTATACTATGATATCGCTGTCCCCGCCGCAAAAACGGCGTTTGCCACATGTTCCCACTCCCCATGAACTAGCCCGTCTTTTTAAGCGCCCCCGCCTTGATCAGCTCCCGCCACCCCTGAATTCTGGCCTTCCAAGGGCTCCTCCCACTGCCGACATGCTGGTGCTGCCGAAATTACCCGATCCGCTAGTGTTTCTGAATTTGCCTCTTCCCCACCTCCTGCTTTCCCGTAGCTATGCGCCCGTACTCCATAGTATACCGCAAGCAGCTTTTCCTATTCTCGAGGATCCTTACACCGTGGCGGATTTCTTCAGTGACATGGAGCCAAAGGGGTCCCATGAAACCACACAGCATCTCATGTCGGCCAAGAGCTTCCCGCCGCCCATGCCGCCACCTGCGTCGCTTTTGAACGTGGCCAATGGTGAAAGTCCGGGGGTCATGGTGCCCTTTGTGTACCCTGCACTCCCCAGCCTCCAATTCGATCCCTGGACTGTTTACCCGGAGGGTGCCGTGCATCCCGACGCCAAAAGCTTGTTTGAGCGAAATCCCGACCAAAATACTGAACCGCTGCATGCAGAAGATACCAAAGTGGGTGTTGGGCATAAACGACCAAAAAGACGGCTCACAGAACCCGACGTGAAGCCTCCACCAGACGATTCGCCTTCAAGAAAGAACGATCTGGACACTTTTCTGGTCGTGGCCCGCCCCATGATGGCTCCGTTGCCTTTTCCTCCTCCAAACTTCATGCCATACCCCATTATGGCCGACCGGGCCCCTCTTATTCCCGATGAAGTCTTTGCCTCGTGGATCGACGCCTCCAAGAACCTTCCCCGCGTTGATATGGTGCTAGCCAGTGCTGCTGGGTCAATCTACGATATGCACTCCCAGGCCATGGCCGAGGGGGTCAACACAGCCACACTAGACGAAATACTCCGCATTGGCAATCTAGATCGAGTACCAGAAGTACGGACCGCTCGCTTTTCCGACGACGACTCGTCTTTTGCTGATTACTTGACGTATGCCAGCAACGTGGACACCACCATCGTGCAGGATCCCTATGCTACGCCGGTCCCTGACAATTATCTTGTTGTGCAGTCTGAATCCAGAATAAGAGCTCTTCAAGTACTGCAGCGAACTTCAAAGGATGGCGCAGAGGAAGAGACTGCAGAAAAGAGGATAGAGGAAGGTCTCGAGGAGAAAGACATGGAGACGAAAAAGACTAAAGAAGCCGAGTCTGGTGCAGCTGAAGTACCTAGCTTCGAGTTCCCCAGCAACAAAGACCTTGTGATGCCCAGTGGTGTGCAGAGAGGCAAAAGAAGACAAGCATTGGCAAAGATGATGACGGAACTCGAAGACCACGAGCAAATGTACCGGGCCGAGATCTATGCCCAGAGAAAACAGCAGCTTCTTGCCCGGCTCCAGTCGCTCCAGAGCTGCAAAATCTCGTTCGAAAACGACCCTTCAAAGATTGTCGATGCAGAGCTCCGTGATTTCGCCGAAAGAAGACAAGCACAGCGAGACGAAGAGTTGCTCCAGCTCCAAGCAACGTACAACTACGAGAAATTGAAGAACGTGCTCAATTTTTACCAAACGTCTCACCGTCTGTACAAGGCCATGAACGCTACCATGATCAACAAGCTCCAGAAACTCCGGAATTTTTTGGAGCACCAGCGCCAAATCTTGGATACAGCCACGCGGACCGCAGACTCGGACTCCAAGAATATGCGGTCCAGAGAAAGTGAAAAGTTGTACAGTGGATTCGTGGAGCAGGAGTACGGAAACGAAATCAAAGAGGAGTTTCGTCTGGCCATTGCACGAGAAGAAGGCAATCCCTTGGACCAAAACAAGACATTCGATGCATCGCTTTTCACCAAAGTTTACAAAGGCCACGAGCACTCGGCCACCGTCGAAGATTACATGCCTCTCGTGACCAAAGAGGAGTTCAAATTGATCACCGGCGATGCACCAGCCAAAACAGTCAATAAAGATGCAGGCAACAAAGGCAAGAGTGCACGGCATCAAATCTTCCAGAGCTTGCTTTACGACCGGGCCACATCAGGCTCGGATACAGAAGCACCGGTGGTGAAACGGAGGCCGGGACGGCGTGCGGCACCCAAACCCACGTATGGAGACGAAGCTAAGGTCAGTAATGATGCAGCTTTGGTTGCCAAGATCATGAAGCAATTTGTGGGGCCGGGATCCGCCAACCCCGAGGAGCTTGTGCAGGATTTAGAGTCCATTGGAATCAAGACAAAGTGGCCGGTCAAGTGAGTGTCGAAGATTGTCTCCAAGATTGGATAGTCATTCCAGTCTAGACTGAGTTCAAGTCTAGTCACGTTTGTCTAAGGCCAAGTCTGAGCCAAGTCTAAGCCAAGTCTGAGCTTAATCTAGGTTGAATTCAAGATCTAGAATCGATGGTGAATGAAGCAATTGAGTTTGAGCCTAGTCTATGTGACTCCAAGTTTAAGGAGTCCAGGCTGAGTGTCTAGACTCGAAATTCAAAGCAATTCGAGATGTGATCTGAATCATGGATTGGAGTTGGTTCCAAAGGTTCATGATGCATGACTAAGAAGATCAATAGTCAAATTCAATGGTCAAAAGATCAAGCTAAAAGGCATGATGGAAGAGAAGGTAAATGTGGTGGAACTTCACTTGATAGTGCTTGATCTAGAGTCACCCTGGTAACTGAAAGGGAGTTCAAACGGAGAGTTTCTGATCAAGGAATTTTCCCGTTTTCCCAAGACACAGTTCTATTTTTAGATCTTGTTGTGTTAGTATTAGCCGATGTTTCAAGTGTTGCTGGACGGAAACATTCATTGGAGAGTAGTTCTCAAAGAACTAAAGACCAATCCACCAATGTTAGATAATGATGTTAGAGTACAAGAGTCATATAGTAGTAGTAGTGTAGTAGCAGCAGTACATTGTCAATAACCAATTCTGGACTTGCGCTGCCACCACTCGTATACTCAACCACACTATTAGCAAACCAACCACTTCAATGAGTATATGATGTTTTGAGTCAGTATTTTAGATTCACAGTATATAACATTCTTTCATACTGCACGTTGCTTGTATAGCTGATTGTAATGGTTGATGGTGTGGAGCTCATAAGCTAGTAATGTATAGACTAGTAATATATAGACGACTAATATATAGACTAGTAATATATAGACTAGTAATATATAGACGAGTAATATATCTAGACTAAAATTCTGTCATCAGCAAGACTGCACCACTAAAACTCACCATTTTGAGTGATACACTGTGCCACAATTGGGAGTTTCGTGATCTCTTTTTCAAGACATAATCAACACACACATTCAACTATTAGTTCATCACAAATAATCAGCCCACCATACCTTAAGAACAAGTCACATTGAGATTCGTATGACATGAGTAACATCTATATCCTATAGTCAATCTCTTAACCCCACGAGCATTAATCAACAGACTCTCCCATACGAAAGTAATCCACCTAAGTAATGACAACATCTCTCCATTGTTCTCTCCAATATATTAGTTCATCACATGGAGTACTAATCCTATACTCTATCATTTGGATGTAAGGATTGGAACAGGTGGACCAAGTCATAATAACTCAAGGATCACGCTTGAAACCACTCAGCCATGGTTCTGAATTCCGGTTCATCTATTAGTTATTTTCATTGTATATGAAGCGTATAAATTTGCATTATAAAAAAAAGGTGGTAATTTCAATTAGGGGAGATAAAGGGGTATTTATATTACTCCTTTCGTAAACCTGAAACAAAGGGTTGATGCGTCACAGTCGCAATGCGTCAACCGTTGCTTGGCTGCAATGCACTAGATGTTTCAGCATCAACCCTCATGCAAGAGCCGCACAAGAAGTAGCAACCAAGAAACCTGCCCTCGCATATATAAGGACCCCCGCCCCCCTCATAAATTGTATGATCACAAATTTGGGGCTGTTAAAAAGAACTTCACATAGGACCATGATACAAACGATTTGATCCAATGCATAAAGGTAAATGCACCTTTCTTAAAATACCGAATAGAATCACATTCTATTTATTCAATAGAATAGGTTAGTCTTGAGTTTACATTTATATCATTAAGATTTCATTATTCAATGAACACTTCAGAGTATCAAATAAATGACGATATTAAACGGGAAAGACTGGATTCTCGTGAATGGGAGGTTCTCTAGGCAAGCAATGATACAATTATTCAAAAAGTGAGCTACTCATCCTAGTCTTCAAATGGATAGGATTTGGCTAGCTCATTATAGAATACAGGGTGTCAGATGAGAAGCCTACTGCGTCTGAATTATAAAGTTGGAGAAACTGGACATTGGTCATTACTGAAGGTTTCTGTTATGGTCATGACTATATGAAGGATTTCTGTTATAAGTGTTACTGATTCTTTACAGGATACTGGTTAAACATATTACTGGGGTCCCTAGTGTGAGCATCACTGGAATTGCTGGAATCATTATTGGTGTCACTGATACTACGGAAATAGTATCACTGGTACTGGTCTACTATACACAAGTACCAGGTGATAGTCCACTAATTCTATACCAGATCCTTGACTAGTCGTTGTTAGTCGTTCCTGTTAAGACTACGAACTAAGTGGATGTGGAGTCAAGTGATTTCAAACCTTATTCAAAGTCCTAGTGTCCCAGTATTAGTATGGTCATTATCTCTACTTTTCCTGTGTCTGGGACTATAACCTAGGACTTATGCCTACATCTTCAGTCCTGCCAGTCCTGTCCAGTAATAGACCATCCTCTATAGCGGAGTGCTTGGATTGACTGTGACTTCTAATTTGGCCAATAGTCTAGGCGGTTCTTGGATCTCTCAAAGAATACATCTGTGAAGACTATAAACAGATGCTCAAACGGAGGGAGAAGATGTCAGAAGGCCAATGTCCCAAAACGGCAGTGGGAAATGCCAAGGCGTTGCTCGACAGGCCGTCAAGAGCTCGCTTCAGAACATTTGCGTGGCTTGAATCACCAAAAACCGACATCAGTGACCAACAAATCCAGAAAAGCCTCTCAACAACCGGTTGTTGCTTCCTTTTTTTCGACCATCTGAGGTTCAAGCCAGAGGAGGTACGACTCTCATGCACAGAGCAAGAGAAGAGAAAGTGAAGACCAAGTGAAGACCAAGTGAAGAGTGAGACTTGAATAGGTAGAGTGTTGAACGGGCGAGATGTGTAACATCTGGCATGGGTCAATATGCAGTTTCCAGATGAAACAATAAAGTGCTACGCGGAATCGATCCAAGGAGGTATCGATCCAAGGAGGTTTCAAGGAAGGGGCTCAAAGAAAGTATGTCGCGAGATCTGCCTTTGGAGATTTTAAGGGGTAACTACGTTATGGTCCAGAAAGGGAAAATATCCATATACAAGGAGATCCCGCTCCTTGAGTTTACGGGGATCGAATCAGCTCAGTCAAGGAGAGGAAATAGCGATTTCCTAGAGTTAGTCTAGAGACAGACCAGAATACAAATAACTGAAGTGGCAACTAAAGTGCCCCGCTGACTAGAGTATAAGAGACCGATTACGTAAGAGTTCCAGCTTATGAACTAGCTAAGGTACAACGTTCAACAAAAATGAACGCCTTCAGTGCAGGAGACACTGTGGCACAAATCCATGCGTGTTTTAACAATTCCATCACCTATGGGTGTTCAGTCAAGTTAGCCAAGGCGTATCCGGTCCCACAATATCATATTTCTTGAACAAGTCGAAATCAAGCGAGTTAAGGTCAAATTGGTTGTGAGGAAAAAAAGAGTTGCATGGAGATTTATGGGGAACCCCCTATTTATATACTTCGCGGTGGCAAACACGTGACGGTGGCAAAATGGTACAAAGAGGCCTGTTTAGGGATTAGCTGACATTTTGTGGATCTTGGTGTTTCAGAAGGTGCGGCTGCATATGCACGTTTTGCAGCTCCTCAAGTATATAAGAGGGTGTCCCCGCCGCGCAGCACACCATCTTCATTTTTTCAAATACTTCAAAATTAAAGCTTTCAATGTTTGGTTGCCGTTTGTATTATGGTTGATTCTGGAGATCTTAGCATATGGAAATACGCTATACTTCATTACTGCTGGTATAATAGAGACGGATAAACCCACATTCTTGTTAGAACTTTAGCAGGACTGGGATTTATAAAGTTATATCAGTTGTATATTCGAATACTAGAATTAAACTTGGAGGGATGTCTGGGGATTTATCTAGTGAGGCGAACCTGCTAGTTCTTATATACGTTTCTACTGCTTCGGGTAACCCGGGAGGTATTTCCAGCCCAGCTGGTCTCTTCAATCCATTAGCACTGAGTACTCGATTCTAGTGCTTGTAGGATTATGCTAACGATTTTCAGTCTAGGCACTATATACAAGAGGGATATTCCAAAAACTCAAGAAAGAGTCCCTTTGTTGAGATCCACGAAGACCTTGGAGTGGGTAGTTCAGTTGTCACACGTCACTGTGGACTTGAAGGAGTACTTTATTCCACCTCCAATGGAATTCCGGACGCTTGAAAATATGTTGTTGAACTGTCCAATGAAGCAACTCATTGAATTTTGCAACTGCACTGTGGGCACGACAGAATTTGAAAATGTCAGTTCCATCTTGCTAGATATTTTCCAAAGTATAGGCGTTGAAGAGCAATGGTTCAAAGCCTTGATCGAAGTGGAGCTTATTACAGTCGACAATATCACCAGAAAGAACTACCTCAGCAAAACTACAAATTCTGCTCAAAGCAACAACGTGTTCAACACCTTGTTCAGAGACTCTTCCATCTTCACTAAATCTTCGAAGTACATCTTCAGAATCGGATGGGAATCAGGGGCAGGAAAAACAACACTCCTCAATAAGTTAAGCCAGAGAATTAATGTGGGAGTGGCTACAAAAAGATATTGATTTATGAAGACCTTGGTTAGTTCAGTTGACATTCACTTCAAGTCGGTGGGCCATGGGGTTTATGTTGGGCCATGGGGTGTTGTATGCATGCTCGGGCTTCTCTCAAGCCACTCCACCCACCTGCCTCTAGTCTACTTGATTACTTAATTTCAACCAGTCTCCAGAGTCCTGCTATAGCAGTGGAGAGGAGTGACGGAGTGATAATGAAGAATACACAACCCTAAAGCCTGGAATTCTTCACTCGAGAAAAAGTCCCTATACCATTTTCTCTAGATCTCTAGATCTCTATAAATTTCCATGCTTGTCACTCTCAAAACTCCACTAAAGTCCACTTTCTTATGTAATCCTGTATATTGACAACCAGTTGTCGCCCGAAGACTCTGGAGTACTGGCTCCCACACTATGTGTTGTTTAGTTCATCCGTCGGTCTTTGTCTCGTTTGTTCGATGGCGGTCGTCGCCGGTGTAGGCGCAGTGTCTTGTTCCTGGTTCGAGTTGATCTGTGAACGGGTTGACTGCGTCGTTGGCGTTGGTTGAGTGTCATTTTGGTGGTCATACTTTGGCCTAAAATAAAATTCTTACATTTACTTTTCAATTTTTAGCATTTAAAATATCACTATTGAAGTAGTGATTGTGACATTTGATATTTAACCCAATGGGTATTTTGGTTTTGGTTTTACTTTTATTGGTTATGTAATACTCCTTATTTATTTTAGTGAATAATTTAAATGGAAGATTTAGAAATCATTCAATACAAAATGCTAGAGGTGTGAAGTATTAAAAAATGCATTCAATAAATATGGATTGAATGATTTTATTGATAAACCTATCGAAAATCTACTATTTGGGTAATATTATTCAATACCTCAGCTTTTTGGAGCTGGGCATATATAATGACGTTGTTATTTTTCTACTATGGGTTTATTATCACCTGTACAAAGGATTGTATGATTAGTTATATTATTTGTTAGGAGCCCGAAGGGCGGAAATAAAAGGTTGTCGAACAGCTTATTTATCTTGCCAGAGGATGTTTCTTTAACAATATTTTTATTGAACAATTGTGGGTGGGCAAACAGCACCCAAAAATGTTAAAATGTTGGCGTTCTGGTAAGAAGCAGCAGGGGAATATAGAGATGTACTACTGGACGCATTACACATGAGCATTCAATGCTCAGAAGTCTCGAGTTGAAATGCATGCGTTCCCACAGTCCGATATGGATGGAGATCCGTGTGATGCACCCATCAACTTCATTTAAATAGGTGTCATTGGACTATAAACCCGTACACCCCTAAATCCTGGGCATTATAATCCTGGGCATTATAATCCTGGGCATTAAAGCATGGGAGTAATTCCATGGGCACTTTCCTGGATTCATGGCCGTTGTCCCGTTCTGATACGGTCGATTGTGGAGCGAAGCAGTATACCCGAAGGTCTACCACCGTGCATGATGCCCGACCACCATCGATCCTTATCCCGGAGTGACGGGTCAATTTGCCGACTTCCCTTACCTACTTTTTCTATCAACCAGAGGCCGTTAACCTTGGCCCTGCTGCGGATATGAGTACGACTTGTGGATAGATGACAAAACGAGTCGTTTCCTGTCACGTGAAACACCCATGACCACACATACCATATATCGTCTTGATTACTTACGCGGTGATACTTAGGCGGTGATACTTAGGCGGTGATACTTAGGCGGTGATTACCTAAGCATGACTGTACTTCTGGGATTACATCAATGCCTAGTTGATTGATGTCAGTCTGAAGATCAAATTGATGGTCGTATCTACGCGAGAGGAGCTTTTTACAAAGTTTCGTCTCGTCGATTAAGGAGCAAACGAAATTGGATGTTGGAGTAGTAAGCGAAATCTGGCAACCATCTGGAGCAGCCGCCAAAAACGCCAACATTGATGTCGTGCCCAACCCCGTAGCCCATTGAAGCCAAGAGACTGGAAGCTTTGAGTTTGGACGCATTGGAAAGGGAACCAAGGGAGGAAGACGCTCGTTTGGCAGAAGTTGCAGCTGCCGGTTCTGGAAGCAACACCTTAACTGCTAAGAGCGGCGGGTTGGATCAGGGTCCGAGTCCAACTTCTCAGACCTCCAGCTTGGCTAGGACCTGGAAAAGCAAAGTCCCTATTCTTGGCCCCGTTGAAGAATCCTCGAAACTCAATGAACGATAGCTTAATTGTCGGCGTTGAAAGTGCGTTGGACACCCGTGCTTCACACGATATAACATGTGTTTCACTGTACTCGAAGAATGGTCATGAGATGTGTCACAAGAAAAAGTTGCTGTCAACTTGTACTTGGAGAGAACCTTGGCATTATGGGACGTGTTCCATTACGATATACCAAGAAGTAACACAAGATTCAATCGTAAAAGCCGGCAGTTCCATCCCAACCAGTGACCAACACTCATCACTAAGTACTATAAGCCACGAATGTCATATGCGCGTCTGCTATATAAGTGGAGAGTCATCAAAGGCCCTACCAGATCCTTACCGATATCCAGGGTACGTGGGGTTGGGGCAAGTTGTTTGAGGTGCTTGGCGACAGAAAGCCAAAAGTCCACCTTGGAAAAGGCCAAGGAGACTGCCACCGGCGCCGATGACGGTTTCGCTGCCAAGAACGTCCCAGACAGCGAGAAGTGTTTCGGCCAGACCATCTCTGACAATCTAAGCAGGCCGTGATGATGCCAAGCAGGCCGGGGAGGAGAACAAGTAAATGGTCAGCTGTGCTGCCAGATATATAGTTGAATAAACCTGTAATGAAATCTCATGTAATGATGAAAACTGATGATTTATCATCGTTCCAATGAACACTGGTGTGGTACATCAATGCGCGATAGAGTAGTGGGACGTTTCAATGCATCGATCATTTACATTGAAGTTATTTTCACTCCACGTACTTTGTTATGTGATTCCTGTATGTTGACAATCAATTCATTGGGGTCTGGAGAAATTCCTGTATATTGACAATCAATTCATTGGGCTCTGAAGAAATTCCTGTATATTGACAATCAATTCATTGGGCTCTGAAGAAATCCCTGGTTTTGTATATGCAGTGTCTTTGTTTTAGGTGTACTGTGAGTGTGGAGGTTAGTGAGGACGATTGGAGTGAGAACTGCGAGTGTATGAAAAAATGAGAATTGGACTGAACGCAGAATATTGGAGATACTTTGAGGGGCCAAAAATCACCAAGGCGTTTTTATGGAAAAAGGAGACCTGGGATGTTTTGATGAGGATATTTTTGAACCAGAACCAAAAATTCATGGGGTGTAAATCCTGGAAATTTGGGTTAGAATCCTGGGAATTTGGGGATTGGCGCGTCCGGCATACAACACCCACGCTGCCATTCACCATCCCACCCTCTATAAAAAGGATAATCTTCTGCTTTTCTTGTCTAAATTCAACGGGTTCCAACTTAGGTTATTTATAGTGTCCTGCACATAACACCCCTACCAGTACCAGTCAGTACAGTATCTGTATTTAGTACCAGTCATGCAGGAATAGATTGATATCTGTATTAGTATAGTACAGTATTGTAGTATGGGTATGGTGATATTTTCTAGTGTTGCTTGGGCTTTAGTCACGTGTATGGCTAAGTAAGAGCACTCAACTCCACTCACTAGTCCCTCCGAGTACCATGATATACTAGTCTAGTATCATTCCCTGGACTATCCACTGGATCTAATCTGATTCCACGTTCATGTATATACCATTATAGTAGAGTAGTCTTGATATTTAAAGATCATCTATCTTGTTATTGATATCATGGGATTTTATATCATCACTTCTTTCCATTAAGTTATGTGGTATCTTCGAATGTTGTATTGGTTGGGTGAGAAAAGGGATGAAAGGGATGAAAAAAAGAGTAAAAAAAGAGTAAAAAAAGAGTAAAAAAAGAGGATGCGGAGGGAGAGGGGGGTTCTTATATATTCGCAGATTATGCATGCGGGTCGGAAGGGGGGTTTCAGCTTTTGCAGCCGTGCGAATATAAAAAGACCCATTCGCACCTCACTGGAATAGTACCCATTTTTTGGGTCCCATATGAAGCATGTCGATTTCCTAATCGGGGCCCCAGGTTTCTCTTATCCGACAGAGTATAAAGTAGAGGTCTCCAAGTATGATACGATATTGGTCATTAGTGCTTGTCCAATCCAGTGTCAAACTGTCCACTCCAAAAGTCTAATTATACAGTATACTTTAGAGGAGACTATAGTAGAAGATCATAGTCTTCCACAGAAGTACACGGTAGAGCAAACCGAATCCACTCTTTGAATTTTGACTCTTGACTCCTGACTTGACTTTTACTCGACTTTATGCCGCAGTGCTCCACCCGTACCTCACGCTTTGGAGAAACCCCATGCAAGATCTCCGAATAGCCAAACACATCTTAAGCACCCAAACCAGGAGCCATAAACGGCGGGAAATAGATGAACTGAATGAAGATGGTAAATGGTGGTCTGTTTCACAGATCTACTCAACCTTCAGAGTAAATGAGAATACATCCATGGTCTCTCCAGTAAACACAGTGTCCACGTAGTAGAAAGTGGTCTAAGTGAGTATTCATCCGGGATGGACAGCTCAAAGCACTGGTCTAGAAGACAGACTAACCCACTCAACACTTGTTGCATTGACCACTTCATCACTGGTTCCACTATCCGGGACCTAGCACCAGTACTATAGAACCAATAACAGTACGTAGACTTGTACCAACACAGACTCCTAGGCTAATCGGTATAATAGCAGACTATTTACTCTGCTCCACTATAGTAAATAATTGGACGACTGTACCATGTGCTATTCGATCATCTCAAAGACTCCAACACCTTTATATTCTCTCCTTTAAATAACACCTAGAATTCAGTCAATAGTTAGACCAGAGTTAGACGACACTCATCCACCTTGTTTTGGAAAAAATAAGTAAACCACCCTTTGGGGGATTTCGCACTCCTTATATATTTTTTTGGAATTGCAGCCAAGGCTCATGCATGTCGCCACCAGATATGCATCTCCTGAAACCCCCGCACCAAATTGCAACCATCAGAATATAAAAGCGCGTGTCCCCCCTTCATTTTGCCTACTACTTTTTTTTCTCTCCACTCACAACTCTAGGATATTACTTTCTTTGTAGGTCCTATTCCTTCGTACGAATCTACTTCTGCTTGTCCGAATCTACTTCTTTTTAGTGGATTCTATCTTTCTCATTCCATTAGGCCAGTGGTTATTATACAAATTAGCTATACTTACCTTATTTCACCAATGCCTACTTCATTATTATTGACTAACTACTAGTACAGTACAGAGGTATAGTACAGGGTACAGAATAGAGTATCATAATACTAACTATAGTACAGTACTGGAGGAGCTGACCTACAGGGCTGCCATGGGATTCATGGGTCTTGTGTATGGCCTGAGATGACAACGTTGGGGTCAGACCTCAAGACCACTCATTATCATTCTTATATTTTAATGGGTGGTATTGCATATTTTAGCTGCTCAATATAGAAATAAGTGATTCTGATTTGTTTCTCTCGGAAGATCCTTTGAACAGAGCTTCTCCAATGCCAAGGTGAATTGAAGGCCTCGACCCTTGCAATCGAGTCTTGCAACTTGATTCTCCCCGACTCTGTTTTGAACTTATAGGGCTAGTCGGAGACGTTGCTCCTTTGTGAGTTTGTTCACATGTACTCGAGGCATGCTGCAGTCCTGCAGATAGCACAATTGATCTCTAGTTTCTCCAGAATGTCCAGCTGAAGAGCTCGGGTGTATTTTAATATCAGCACAGCATTCCAGATCAAGCTGTTTGCAAATTTTGCCAAATTCTTCGGACTCAGTCCCAAGCTCAAGTGGAGTTTTCCCAGACTCTTCAGTGGAGATTCTAGAAGTGACACCACAACCCAGGATGCCATGAATTTTTGGTAAGGAACGTTAATTTCTGGTAAGGACGTTAATTTATTTTGAGGAATTTGAAAGCTGTGGATTCATCCAACTATCAACAACTTCATACTAAAACCTAAGACCCATTGTGTGGTTATGGACTCAAAGGTTAATAATGATTGATGCATGAGGTCCGTTAATACACCAAATTTATTCATGTCTTATGATGTTTCTTCAAGATTAAAAGTTGATCAAATTATAGCCTGATTCCCAAAGATTTAAGTGCTATACCTGCTATAATGGTAAAGGCTCGAACTGGTCTAAGGTGCAGGACTGAATCAGGAGTGACTGGACCTGTGGTGATTGAACCTCCACCAAACAATGTCTCCGAAGCGCTAGAAATTAATACCGGCAAACAGTCCACATGAATCAAAATGAAACAAGAAACCAGTCAGAAACCAGTCAGAAACATGAAACAACTCTGAACAGGAACCAATCTGAAACAACTCTGAACATGAACCATTCCGAAACCATCGTGAAACTTCAAACAAGCTTTGAATAAAAACTTTTAATGGTCTACTCTTGTTTGCTTTCAGATGTAAGAGGGGGATCTTACGTTAGACAAACCCCCCAGCTCAGCTCAGACTGTCAGCTACGGTACACTAGCTGTGAAGATCACTATCATTGGGGCCGTCCTGCATAGAACGACCATATCTATACATTGGACTTTCCCCAAACAATCTTACAGTCAGAGTGGTCACTGATATTTGGGATCAAATAGACGATGATCCGGCACACAAGACCACAGCACATCCTAGTTACTCCATCTATCAAAGTAGTCAAGCATTATACAGGAAGACTGTATACAAGACCGACTTCCTATACAGTCGTATCCTATTAGTCAGGTGATCAACCTCCAGCTACACAATGGCATTAGGTCAGAATCAATTAAATAGAACAAGGTAGAGGAGTTGATAGCAGAACATTATATTTAACAAGCGTCAGCGGAAGAGAGAGCCGCGCATTCAGAAGTCTTCAAACTGCGAGTAGAGTCCAACAATAACATTGGCTGCACCCACCACAAGCGGGAAGTTGCCCAAGCTCACCACAAAGGTGTGGTAGATGCCCAACTGGATGAACACGTGGTTGCGCAAAGCTTGCAAGAGACCGCGGTAGCTGTCGAGCGAGGTCAAGGCGCCGTTTTTGAAGATGAAGTAGAAGATCAACACCTTGGCCAACGCAAAGATGAACGGATCGTACTTATAAAGACGAACCACAAACGAGAGCTCATCCTGCTCATCGTCAGCATCCTCAACCACAACCACTCTCCGGGAGAAGTTGAAGTAGTAAGCCACCAAGAGAGGCAAGCCCACAGCATAAACGAGCCAATTGGCAAAGATGGAGGCCACGCCATAGTTGCACAAGGCCGTGACATCCGGAAGACGGAATTCCACCGAGTTCAAACAAGGCAAATTGTCCCGGAACACCTGGTGCACGGACCGGTTGTCCTTAACAGCCACCAAAGGCACATAATAGTACAAGAAGTACGCCGCCTCAAGCGAGGCTTCAAGCCAGTTCAAAGTCACGGTTCTCAGCAAAGCTTCCCGCAAGTCCTGGTTGGCTTCAGCCGTGGTCACGCCCAATTTGTCCGAAACACACAACACCTGCGCATAAGCACGCTCAAACACATCAATGGCCGGGTCCACTATCCATTCCTTCAAATTCACAGGAGGAGGAGCATCATAATCCTTATCTTCATCATCATCCTCGGCCAAATCCACACTGGCAATTGATTCAGCAGCAACCGTCTCCACATGATCGTCAGAATCCTCATCTCCAGAGTCCTCGGACCCGGACTGGGAATCGGACTCGGACTCCGATCCGGACTCCAGGTTCGTATTGGAGTCAACCGTCTCCTCCACCAAAGTCACCACCTCCTCATCATCATCCACGTCTTCAGACAAAAATAAGTCCTTGGCGAGGTCAGGGCTTTGTTCAATAAACAAGTCGATTTTCTCGAGCAACAGTTGCTTTGTGTCTTTAGCACGAACGGAAATGCCGACTTTTCTTGCCACCTTGGCGAGGTCGGCTTTTTTAAAGCTCCGGAATTCCGACATGGCTATAGTAATGAGTTGTTTGTGAGGCGTAAGGTTTAAGTGCGAAAGGTTGTTTGTTTTGTGGAGTGCGGGCGTGGGTTGCTGGCGGGGGATGCGAGGCTGTTTTTAGCCGGATTGTAAATACCGAGGGGAGTCCATGCAGGACTCGCTCCTTCCCAGTCACCTGATGCAAGTCACGTGTTCACTCTAGCCTCTACCCTCATACAACTGACTACTAATTGACTACTGTATACACTTCTATACAATTGACTGTATACACTTCTATACAATTGACTGTATACACTTCTATACAATTGACTGTATACACTTCTATACAATTGACTGTATACACTTCTATACAATTGACTGTATACAACTCTATAAACTGACTACTATATATAACTCTATACAACTCACTACTGTATACAACTCTATAGTATTACCGGGAAATGGAAGAGAGCTAGACTTGACTGAGATCTTCCCCGGCCTGGATTACTGGACTGGACTCAGGGGTTTGGGCGGAGTCACCGGACTCATTGGGGTGATTGTATGTACACCACTCCTCCATTCCACCATACTAAGCAATAGACCAACTAAGCAATAGACCAACTAAGCTATAGACCAACTAAGCAATAGACCAACTAAGCAATAGACCATCTAAGCAATAGACCAACTAAGCTATAGACCAACTAAGCTATAGACCATCTAAGCTTAGTGGGATAGATTTGATTCTAGTATACTAGACTAATAATGGAACTGAGGTGAGCTCGTGATGCATCGATGATAAAAGACTCGAACTCTACCAGACATAAGAGTCCAGAATGCCACTATAAAAATCCACAAGTATGGATTCGAATGGATTGGGGTTGAATACTGAGAATATATTGGTATGATAACCTCATGGACGGTTGCTAGAAGTGTATGGTAGCATCTGGAGATTAAAAAATGGAGTGGAATGATCAACTTCTTTGATTCCATGAACTCCTTTGATTCCATGGACCTTTAGTAATCTATAACACATCATGTGTTGGGCGTTGCTCACAATCTTTTGATAAACTGGACCCAGGATGTAATGGTTTTCATTAGTGTAATAAGCCTGGAACTTCGGTAGTCATGTAAATCTTTGGACCGGTGTGGTTGCTAAAGTAATACCCGGAATTTTCTTCTTCTCAAATATGCGCACCTTGGCCTTTATATATTTGTGAGGCTACGTTTTTGCAACCATCTGCAAGCCCCTGAACGCTATGCGTTTGTGTCAGGATTCGCACTCCTCAAACTATAAAAGGATGCCATTCCCCCAATCAATCCCTCCTTATATTTTTCCTTTTGGACCATAACGTGGTTACTCCTTAAAATCTCCAAAGACAGATATCCCCTCTTTAGACGGATTCTGTGTGGCAACCAATCCCGCGTGGCAACCGTTTCATCTCAACAATGCATACTGAAACCTCCTTAGATCGAAACCTCCTTGGATAGATTTCATGGAGCCCCTTTCTTGAAACCTCCTTGGACAGATTTCATGGAGCACCCTTATTGTTTCATCTGGAAACTGCATATTGACATATTCCACATCTCGCCTGTTCAACAGGAAAGTCAGTTGGAATTATCAGGTGCGAATTCCTTAAATAACAATCAAAATTTCAATGCCTTAATCGGTTCATTCGGTGACTTTTTGTGTTGGATACCAGAATGGCTTTTCTGGGTACAACCGTATACCCTTTGGATACACCCTTCCTTTCCTCCATCAAGAAGGCTTCTATGATAAGGTTGGTTAGAAAAAGAATCGATGACATCTGGATATTGGCCCTAAAGAGGGGATAGAACCAATTTCCGTCAGGGTAATCCAGCTCATCATCCCTATTCTCTGCATCTTTATCAATGACTCCAGAACTTCCGTGCCAATTGAGAATAGACCTTTTCCTTGCCAGCACGGAAAAAGTCCAAGACCCATGCCTTGAGCTGACTAATCGACTTGGTACCAGCGTATATTGGTGCTGTGGAGAACCAAGCAACCTTTAATCTCCTTATCCAAATTATGCCCATTGAGAGGAAAACCGATGATCCATATCGACATCCTCACACCCTTTCTGTGGAAAATTCAAAATAGGATGGTTTCCAGAAACCGGCTGTGTACTCAAACACAACGATTTCTTGGTGTTGACTGAAGAATTGGATGCCTTGCAGAACTCCTCGAGTGCCTTTGCAGCCACGCGTGCATCTTTTTCGCACCCAATAAAAATATTCAAATCGTCAGCAAACGCAAAAACTTTAGTGTTAACAGTCAAACCGAGTTGGTTCTCGATTTTCATGCCTGAAAGTCCAACGTTAAGCTTGTATAACAATGGTTCAATGGCCAAGTTAAAGAGAAACGGGGAAAACGGATTCCCTTGCATCGTCCCTCTCCTCAACGGGAAAGGTCGTCCCTTTGTCCGGTTCATATAGATGCAAGCCTCTTGATTCGTTAGAATGGTCATGATCGCAGTACGGAGCTTCTTTGGTATGCGTCGTGAGATCAAGACCTTTTCAATGTATTCGTGTGAAACCGAATCAAAAGCCTTTTCAAAATCAACCATTGCAATGCACCCGTCGACATAATCGACTATCCTCAGGTACGCCTCCGCCATTTCCCATTGATCGTCGGGATCCTCTGTATTTTGCCAGATCCTCACAAGTTCCTTGAACTGCATGATTTTTTGATGGATTTGTCGTCCAGGTATAAATCCAGTTTGATATTCACCGATCAATTCATCAGCCACCAGTAAAAGCCTGGTATTGATTGCCCGACAAATGATTCGCAAGCTGGTATTGATCAACGAAATCGGCCTGAAGTCCTCGATATTTTGCGCCCCGTCCCCTTTCGGTATCAATGCAATAAGAACCTGACACATTCGCTTAGGGATATGTCCATCCATCATACCATTCGCAACAGCAGCCAAGAGTTGGCCATGCACATCCCACGTCTGGTCCCAGAACGAGTATGGAAAGCCATCTTCGCCCGGGCTCCCTTCAGGGGCATCTTTAAGAGCCAAACCAAGCTCTTCTTTGGTAAATGGCCGGTCAAGCTCTTCAGTATGGCTAAGGTTGGATGGCCACGAGTCGAGGTAACCAGAATCAACGAATACTGGAGCCTCGGTCCTTTTGGACCAAAAGTCCCGTGCACTCTCCAACATTTCCGCGGTGGTAAATGTCAACTGGCCCTGATGCCTAAGCTCTGTGAACACATATGCTGGAGCAAAGATGCGTTTGATTTGATTGCTGATGTGATGGCCCGAATTCTTCTTATACAGCTTCGGCGGCGTCGAAAATGAAGCATTGCGCATAAGTTTGTGGCACTGCCTTACCTGATCATCCCAATTCCTGGTCCAGATGTGGATTTTCTTCATGATTGGCTGGCCATACAAGGTGGTATTCACAATGAATCGTCTTGGGCCCATCTTGGGCGGATTCTCCAAATTGCATAGCTCTTCATGTGTGGACTGGACATGTGGCTGATGCTGCTCCCCATATAGTAACACGTGGTCCATAAGTCGTGAATCCAATGAGCGGGACTCCCTTCTTATATAGTCGCACGGGTTCCTCACGTCCAACACTATCGACGGCTCGCCATTGTCCGGCCCGATTGGGACTGTGCGGTGTCTTCCTCCCTATTGTGCTCTATAGACCGGACCGCCCGTCACAATCGCAGCCCAATCGGAGATCTCTTATGCACGGATTGCAAGCTTTTATCCAGGATCCTTATCTAGGACTCTTATCCAGGACTCTTATGCAGGACCCTTGTCTAGGACTCTTATCCAGGACTCTTATGCAGGATCCTTATCTAGGACCATGTTAAAGTCTCCGTCGCCCCCAAGAATAACCGTGCCGAGTTTATGAAGATCACGTGCCCGCTTGAACTCTTCTAGAACCTTGTTCTTCATTCAAAAGGTTCCTGATACAACCAACCACTCCTTTGCCTTATACCCTCCTTCCCATATTCTCATTTTTGACCAATTTCGACATCCGGTTCCTTTCCTTTGCCTTCACAACTTAGGGTTGGACAGAATCAGTGGCCTGAGTTCTAGATCCGTGGTTCTGAACCCCTGCTTGTGTATTTGATTGGCCAAGCTCGTGGAATCTTTAGGAGAACCTTCTGTTGCAAGGATAATCAAAAAATGAAACCCAATCCAATGAAACTCTGCTTGGCGGCAAGGTTGGATCTGTTTCGATTATCATTGATGCAGGACTGCTTCCCTGTATTGAATCTTCATATTGGGGAGTGTCCCATCACTGACTTGGGGATGGTTCTGGGTCTGAGTCAATTCCGATTGGATTGTCCGGGGTGGCTTTCTGTTCGTGCAACAACAGGACTGTCAATCTAAAGGTCTAGACCCTGCACCAGCCAAACCTGGAACACTGCTGGAACACTGCTGGAACACTGCTGGAACACTGCTGGAACACTGCTGAAACACTGCTGGAACACTGCTGGAACAATGCTGAAACACTGCTGAAACACTGCTGGAACACTGCTGGAACATGAAGTATCCCTAATAATTCGGGAACATGTGTGCCGTTGCTTGGTGCAGTCTGGGCCAACAATCCGGGGTGGCAGTCCTGCACGCAATGCACCTGCGATATTTACAATTCCCCCGGTTCTGGCTTCCCACGTCACGTGTGCCGCACTCCTCCTCTTCACTGCCGTCTCTTCTACCTACACTCTCCTTTTTCGCCACTACTACCATAACAATCATACCCATCACAGGGTCAACAGTCCCTCGTTATTTATTACTACGCCACTTTTTCGAGCCACTTTTTCCAGCCACTTTTTCGAGCCACTTTTTCCAGCCACTTTTTCCAGCCACTTTTTCCAGCCACTTTTTCCAGCCACTTTCTCCAGCCACTTTTTCCAGCCACTATTTCCAGCCATTTTCTATTCATCATCACAACTATAACAACATGACTTCACTAGCGCATGTGTGGCGGCTACGTCGGAACCTACCGTGCCGAAACCCCAGACGCCCCTTTTCCAATAACTCCCAAACGTCCAGTCGATCGAAACAAAGCCATTTGAAACGCCCTTCCAGCCTGCAGACAAGCACAGGCCCCTACAAGGGCCAAACACGCTACAACTCATCTGGTTTCCAGGAACAGCCCCGTGTTAATCCCTTGGGCATCCAGTACCTTTCACACGACTTGCATCATAAAGTGTTCCCCAAGGTGTCACTGGAGGCATATCTCAAGTCCAATAAGGATCCTCTAGTGGAGCTAGCGAAGAAGCATTTGGACTATTCTGGGCTTCTAGGGAAGAAAACCCAGATCTCCGAGCCCATCAACATTCCCCATTTCCCCGAATTGGTTGGGAAGTCCTCTCTTAACGAGCACTTTTCCCGCATTGGTGCCAAGTACTCCGAACCTTACTTGTCCATGGCAAAAGATCTATTTCTGCAGCAATCGCTACCGCCGCAGCCTTCCTCGTGGCTTCTTCTGTCTGGCTGGACCAGATATGCCCCTGGAGAAGACCCTCAGCCCGTGCCTTTTCCATGTGAGGATGAGTTGGTGTTTGATGTGGAGGTCTTATATAAGATATCGCCGTATCCAGTCTTGGCCACGGCGGTAACTCCGAAGGCTTGGTACGGCTGGGTAAGTCCTGTTTTGGTGGATGCTTCCAACGGGAAAAAGAAGCTCGATTTCAACCATCTTATTCCTTTTGACACCCAGAAGTCTCTGAAGCTCATGGTGGGCTACAACGTCAGTTACGATCGCGCCCGTGTTCTTGAAGAGTACAACATCAAGCTGTCGCAGGCTTTTTTCTTGGATATCATGGCTCTCCATGTGGCCATTAGTGGCTTCTGCTCGCATCAGCGGCCTCTTTGGCAAAAACACAAGAAAAACAAAAAGGCCGTGTCCGAAGCGTCCGAGGACTCGGAACTGCTGGCTGCGTCTGAAGATGAGGAATTTCTGCCCGAGTTGTCCGCACAAGATATTGCTCAGGAACTCATGGATGACCCATGGCTCAACAAAGGAGCCCCCAACTCTTTGGCCAATGCTGCAGAGTTCCACTGTGGCATCCAGGTGGATAAAGCGGCACGTGACTACTTTGGAAGCGAGGACGTGAACGAGATTGTAAACAATTTCCAGCTTCTCATGTCCTACTGTGCCAAGGATGTGGACGTGACTTTCCAGGTCGGCCGTAAACTCTTCCCCGAGTTCCTAACCCGCTTGCCGCATCCTGTGTCGTTTACAGCATTGAAGCTGATGGGAAAACTCTTCTTGCCCATCACCACCAAATGGGAGCAATATCTCGAGAGGTCTGAGAAAATATACGAAGACAACCGGAAGGACGTCACCGATATTTTGGTCCAGCGAGTGGAGGATTTGCTCAAAGCGAAGGATACCACTGACCATGAGTCGGACCCGTGGTTGAAGCAGATGAACTGGACCGTCAAAGAGTTTCGGCTCAAAAAGGACGGCTCGCCATGTGCTAAGCAGGCCTTTATGACGGGTCACCCGGAATGGTACCGCGAATTGTTCAAAACCAAGGACCCAAAGACTGGCGAGAGGAAAATGAACTTGACAGTTCGGACCCGGATCACGCCTTTTCTTCTCAAACTCAAATGGGAGGGATACCCGCTTATCTGGACAAACTCGTGTGGATGGTGTTTCAAGATTCCGCACGAAGAGGAGCTCATCGAGGAGATGCTTGCCAAAAACTACTCCAAGGCCATTTTGAGCGCGGAGGACATGGAGCTCATGTTGCCCGAACTCCGGGACAACGGAGAAATATACGAGCTTTTCAAGGTACCTCACCCTGATGGGCCCAAGAAGCGGTGTGCGCTCATCATGTCCAAGTCGTACTTGAGATACTTTGAAAGTGGAGTTCTCACATCCGAGTATGAGGATGCCAAAAATATTCTCAACTTGAACGCTACAGCTTCTTATTGGATGGGCAACCGTGCGCGGATCAAGGATCAGTTTGTGGTGTATTCGGACCCCAAGTCAGAGAAGAATCAGTTCTTTAAGACCAAAAAGGAGAGCGAGAAGCATCCAGATATAGGCATAATCATTCCCAAGTTGTGTACCATGGGAACCGTGACTAGAAGAGCCACGGAAAACACATGGCTCACGGCTTCCAACAGCAAAAAGAACCGCATTGGATCCGAGCTCAAGGCCATGGTACAGGCCCCCAAAGGGTACGTTTTCGTGGGTGCAGATGTGGACTCGGAGGAGTTGTGGATTGCTTCCTTGATTGGAGACTCTCTCTTCAAAACTCACGGGGCCACAGCCTTGGGCTGGATGACGTTGGAAGGAGACAAGAACGAAAAGACGGACTTGCACTCGAAAACGGCATCCATCATGGGCATTCTGAGAAACGACGCCAAGGTGTTCAACTACGGACGCATCTACGGAGCAGGAGTCAAGTTTGCTACACAACTTCTCAAACAGTGCAATGCGTCCCTCGACGATGCCGAGGCCGAAAAGAAGGCCCAGGCGCTTTATCAGCAAACCAAGGGTAACGTGGCCTCTCACAAGAAGAAAAAGGTGTATTATGGCGGAACCGAATCGGTGATGTTCAATACGCTTGAGGCAATTGCTCACGAAGAGTCTCCCCGAACACCGGTGCTTGGAGCTGCCATAACTGATGCTTTGACGCAGAAGAACTTGAACAAAAACTCGTACTTGACGTCGAGGATCAATTGGACCATCCAATCATCGGGTGTGGATTACTTGCATTTGTTGGTTGTTTCCATGGAATACTTGATGGACAAGTTCCAGGTGGACGCAAGGCTTATGATCACCGTGCACGACGAGGTGCGGTACATGGTCAAGGAAGAGCAGAAGCTTCTTTGTCTGCTCCTATTGCAGATCAGCAATGTGTGGACACGTGCTATGTTCTGTGAGCAGCTTGGGCTCAACGAGCTTCCACAGTCGTGTGCGTTCTTCTCCGAGGTGGACATCGATTTTGTTCTCCGTAAAGAGGTGACGTTGGACTGCGTGACACCATCTCATCCTGAACTGATTTCAAGCGGTGAATCTTATGATATCCGCAAGCTCTTGAGCCTGGCTGACTTCTCCGAGATTCTCCGGGAAAAAGCTGGCACGTTGATGAAGCTCCGAGACCCCAAATTGAAGACTGGCAAACGCGTATATGAGCGCTTGGACGATGATATGAGTGACGATATGAAGTTCCTCAAGTTGAAGATGCAGACCTCCATCAACGAGACGGAGTGGTCGCGCAGTTTACATGCGTTCATAAAGCGGGAGCTGGGGTTGAATTTCGAACCCACAGAGGCCAAGAAGCCGTCAAAGGCCAAGCCGTCAAAGGCCCGCAGTATCCGCAATCGGGCGGTGGAAGAGCACACTTTGGGCGTGGAAGGAGAAGCTTTGTTGAAAGAACAAATTAAGCTCGACTCCGTGCGCTTCAAGAGTGAAAAGGCATCGAAGAATCCAAGTCGTTCAAGTGCAGGGCGTTCAGGACTGAGTTCAAGTCAGAGTTCGGGAAAGAACCCAAACCTGAGTTCTATAAGTACAGGACAAACACCGAGTTCAGCAAATTCCGGACAAAAACCGAGTTCAGCAAATCCAAGACTAAGGATTGGGTCTGCACCGAAAAGGACAGGAGGGTTCCAGCAACTGGCCATGAAATCAGGGACCAAAGCCGCACAGAGGATGTTTTCCGAAAGCACGTATGTGGACGGATTCGGCCGAAAGTTCCCAGAGATCAAGCCCAAGGCCCAAGCACCGGAACAACGCCAACAGTTTGAGTATACCAAGGCACGACGACGAAGCACGCCATCAAAGTGATTCGTACCGACTGTCCAGGATCGCCTTGCGCTACCCGAGAAGATCAGAAGCGAGAGGAGATTAGAAAAGAAGAGAGAGAAGAGAGAGGAGAAGAACAGAGAGAAGCAAAGAAGAGAAAAGAAGAGGAGATTATCAGGCATCAAGAGATCAGAATCCGACTACAGATCCAGACATCAAGTCAAGAGAAACGTTGGAACAAATTCAAAATCCACCAAAACGGTATGTCAAACAGACAATCGATCAAAGCACGATTAAACGCGATCCAGAGTGCAGACCGTGAGTCCAGTCCAAAACAAGATTGGATCCGCATGAGTGCATGGAACCATTGCACGATCACGAGCACCACACGCTCCTGTGAAGCTTCAGGCAAGTCTTTAAAGGGAGCGGGTGCCTGCACCTTCAGCATACAACGCATCAGATTCCTGATGTGCAGTCATAGAATCAGCATAAATAGTATTAAGAATACTAGCGACAAAGGTGTAGATATATAAGTGGGGGAAAGGAACCCTCGGAATTGAATGGGCCGGTCACGTGACCTGCACCCATCAATCGACTTCCTCCCGTAATTCCACCCACACACCCGACAAACTGTTCTGGTTTTGATATGTTACTGCTGAGACCAAGACAAATGTATATACGTTTTCAAATTGCAAATCGGGGGTTTTTTCCGGAGGATACAATGACCTAAGTCAATAGGTCGGAACTGGATATAAGCCCCGGAACTGCCTCTTTGGGCACGCACCCTCGGAACTGGTCCAATTACCCAAAAAATACAAACAAATCTATATATATGGAACTGTTCTTTGCCTACATAAGTTAATGATGAGCCGGTGATGTTTATCATCAATACCTCTGTTTTTATGGCGGTCCTGCATATAGACCCATCTTCCAAAAGCACCTTTTTATATATATAACTATGTTGACAGTGAGGCTTGCTGGTTATGAACCCAGAATACGACTAGTTTGAAACCGAAGGTTTGGTGTTGGTTGATTTCTACGTCGTAGTAGTGGGAGGTCACGTGGTCCTGCATATTGGCTCCAGTTTCCCGAAACCAGATCTTATCAGAGTATATACAGATCTGTATCAGAGTATATACAGGTCAGTATTCACAGTCCCCAAAGGTGGTCGATACCATTTCTCATACATTCCATGGATTAGGGCTGTTTCAGTATATATAAAGGGCATTTTTAGTTAGAGTGGTTATGAACCGCGCACGACCGCGCACCTTACATGACCATCGCATTCTCTACTCCACACCAATGCACGCCAATGTCTCTTGATCACATTGTGAAGCTCCAGATTCCGTTTGTCAACGCCCGCCAGGCTCAAATTGCCCAGCGTACAATTGCAGTGGATCCCGTGCTCAAAAAACAGGAGATTTCTGTGTCGTTTTCCGCGTCAGAAAACGTCCTTTTGGCCCATTTCGCCGGCGTCAGCGACAGAGTCATCCGGGTGGCCATCAGCAGTTGCATCGACAACATCAAGACGATTATTGAGACCATGGATGAGTTTGACGGTGAAAAAGACACGTTTTGGCGGAGTCATGAGGATATAAAGTGAAGGCAGAAGAGGTCAGAAGGAGTCAGAAGGAGTCAGAAGAAGGAGAAGATCACATGAGAACAGAGAAGCGGAGAAGCGGAGAAGCGGAGAAGAGGAGAAGAGGAGAAGAGAAAAGGTCAGAGAAGAATAGCGGGAGAAAAGCTCTAAGGAGAAGAGAAAGAAGTTAAGGGGCTGGGGCTAAGGAGGAGGTTTCAACAGGGTCAGAATCAAGAGGGGAATGAAAATGAAGAGCTGATAGGAAAGAGAAGCTGGTAAGAAAGAGAAGCTGATAAGAAAAAGAAGCTGATAAGAAAGAGGAAGGAGGAAGGAGGAAGGAGGAAGTTGTCACACTTACTTTTGTCTCCAGCTTTTCCACAGTGTTCAGGGGGTTCTGGGTCTGGATGGGGCAGATGTTTACTTGAATTGTTGCAGATGTTTACTTGAATTGTTGAGTGATATGTGGAAATAAGAAATTACTCATCATGTTCCTGACGTTTCCGACCAATGAAAAGATCTCTGAAGTGGTGGTGCAGTTAAATACGGTGTGGAGGAAGGAAGAGGAAAACTGAAGAAGGAGGAAGCGGAAAAGTGAAAGAAGGAGGAAGGAAAGGAAGAAGCCAAAATAGGGCTTGTCTGTTCAGTGACAATTCGAGAAATGGAGTCCAAGAATACATAAAGCCAGTCCATGGTTTCGAAGTCATTCAATGCTTTTGATGGAAAACTCCCTTTGGAGATCTTCTCCCAACGTTTGTCTGTACCTTCTGATGGAACCCTTTACGATAGAAGACGCTAAGAAGCAAAGAAGCAAAGAGCTAAGAAACTGAGCCAATAAGAAAGGAGCTTTTAAGCTTCTGTCCTGGAGCATCTCAGTGTCAGTGTCAGTGTCTAGAGTCTTGAAGACGAAAGAGGCTCTCCTTGACCAAACCATCAAGAGCACAGTCTAGACTATGGTGGACGGGGAAAACCATGAGCTCCAGCTTGGGATCCAATCAATACTAGTATTAATTAGTACTAGTATTAATTAGTACTGCTAGTATTCAAGACTCCGGGTCAAAACCAGGCCTAGCCTTGATTCTCCAGTGTCTGCGTCCATGGCCCATTTCTATCTTCTACATTGCTGTTTAACTACAAACGGCCAGTAGCAAAGATTAGGTAGTATAAGAATTAGGAATAAGATGGCCCAAGCGGCCGAATTGCAAGCTTTAATTTGGCTACTCCAACTCACTAGCCAGTGTACAGGATCACTAAGAACCCGAACCAGAACCCGAACCAGAACCAGAACCCAAACCAGAACCAGAACCCGAACCAAGAAACCAAAATCAGATAGAAACGGATGGACTGGTTGGGGACCGGTTGGGGACCGGTTGGGGACTGGACTGGAAAAGTCGTGCGCGGCCCAAAAGGTGGGGAGTTATGAGCATCGCATTCTCTCCATTCGTCCCCATGTTCCGTCCTCTCCGGCTCCGACCCCAACGGTCCCTTTTCCAAAAGGTCCGTCTTCCCAAATCGCCCTTTAAGGAAGAATCGTCTTCGGAAAACCACGAGTATTCCATTGGTCCCGAGACCTTTGCATTCAAGGTCATCGACCTGACCAAAACACCCGATCATGGAATCTCAGTTTCAGGATCTGAAAAACTCTCTGGGTCAAAGAAATCCGGACTTGAACTCTCTGGGTCAAAGAAATCCGGACTTGAACTCTCCAGTTCAGAAAAAACACGATCAGAACTCTCCAGTCCAGAAAAATCTGCATCTCAAAATCAGACCCTGGAACCCGTCACACGCAAATTCAACATCATCGACTATGTGTACCGGAATGCCACCAACTACCCCTTCTCCGAACAGACTCCCCAGCAGGTGTTCGATAAGTATCCCAAGACCAACTCGGCCCGGTTGGCCCGGCAGAAAACAAGGCCACGCCAGACCAAGATGTTGGTGTCGGACTTCATCGAGGACTCGTTGTATAATCCCCATTATGGGTATTTCTCCAAGGAGGTGGAGATTTTCCACAACGAAAAGCCGTTCGATTATAAGAACATCGACGACACCGACCAGTTCATGGTGGCCTGGGAGGCTGCATACTCTCGCTATGACCACGAGGGACACGAGACTCTGGCAAGGGCCAAAGAGACAGACACTCCAAAGGAGAATCCAAAGGAGACTCCAAAGTTGAAGTCAGAAAAGACAAAGTCTGGCACTGCATTAGCAAAGGCATCCACGAGATTCCCCAATGGAGTCAATGGTAATAAAGCAACTGGAGTGAATGGAGTGAATGGAGTCAATGGAGTGAATGGAGTCAATGGAGTGAATGGAGTGACTGTGTCCAGTGGACAGAATGGTGGAATGACTGGGGTTCTGGGGAAGGCGAAAAAGCCAAGGATGGCTGGGTATGCCCAACAGATCCTTGCTCAAGACCTTGCAGCCCTGCCGTTTCCCAAATCCAGGAAATCCACCCAGTTATGGCACACACCCACCGAGCTCTTCCTGCCCCACTATGGCGAGGCCCTTGCACGGTACATCCTCGTCAACTATAAGCTCAACCATTACCCGTATGAGGACTTGGTGATCTATGAGATGGGTGGAGGAAACGGAACTCTCATGTGCAACATCCTCAACCATATCCACAAACACGAGCCGGATATTTATGCCCGGACCCAATACAAGATCATCGAGATCTCATCGCAATTGGCCATCAAGCAGTACTCCCAGGCTCTTGAGCGGAAACTCGTGGTCAGTGGCTTGGACTCCAAGAAACTTCAGATCATCAACAAGTCCATTTTCAACTGGGACTCCACCGTCGACTCGCATTGTTTCTTCATTGCCTTGGAGGTGTTCGACAACTTCGCCCACGACTTGGTTCGCTATGACAATGCCACTGGCCAGCCACACGAGGGCCACGTGTTGGTGGACGAGAAAGGCGACTTCTACCAGTTCTTCACGCCCCTGTTGAGTCACTATACCAATGCTCTTTTGAGGATGAGAGAGCACGGCAAGTACCCTGTTTTACCCCGGCTCGATACGCTCCATGGCCAGTGGCAGCGGTTCAAGTCCATCGTGCCTTTTCTCTCCGACAAGGACTCCATCCACCCGTTGCTCCACTCGGCCACCAAGCTGCACTGGGCCAATAAGATCAATCCGTTGAAGGAGAACTTGTCCCGAGGCGAGTTCATCCCCACGCGGCTCTTGCACTTCTTCCAGGTCTTGAAGCACCGGTTCCCCAACCACTCGCTCATCAGCTCGGACTTCCACAGTCTTCCCAACGCCATGCCAGGCTACTATAATGCTCCGGTGGTGCAGACCATCATCCAGGACAAAATGGTGGATGTTTCCACGTACATGTGCCACCAGGGCTTCTTTGATATCATGTTTCCCACGGACTTCAGCCTCGCCAGCGACTTGTACCGGCTTTCCACCAACAAGCACGCCAAGGTCGAGCTGCACAGGGAGTTCTTGGAGCAGTGGGCCGACATCGACGCCATTACCACCCGAAAGGGAGAACACCCCATGTTGGACTTCTATAAGAATGTCAGCTTCATGACCAGTTAGAGCTGGTGATTCTCATCATGGTTTGATGGCGGTTCACATAATGACTTGATTAGTATGAATTCAGAGAAATGAAGTTGGAGATCATTCTCAGACCCATGGAAAGCCCGCTTTCAATCAAGTCGGCCGAAGCGGTAGTCCGGGCCCGGAATGAGTCCCAGACTTCTTTCATGTCGACCAGCAAAAACTCCTTGAGTGCCCCCATGACTCTCTCCTGGAACAACCTTGCATGCGCCGCCAACAAGGCCGAGATGTTCTTTCTGGGGACCACCTTTGCAAACACCTTATTCTTAGGGCGAGTAGAGAAAAGGGCCATTTTCAACCAGTCCAAGATCCGGACTGCATTGAGAGTCAAGCCCAATCCGATTCCAACCGCAAAGCTCACCCTAAGCCAGGATTTGTCATTGGTGGTTCTCACATCATTGAAAATGTGTTTCTCCAAAACATCACCAAAAACACTCAACCGACTTAAAACACCCGAGATTTTCAAAGGGTCGATGCGTTTATGGTAAGAAGAGGCCCCGAATTCAGATACCCACAGTTTTTCAAGCTGCTTATACTTCCTCTTCTTGCGCTTTTCACATTCAGTCTTTTCACCAGTCTTTCCACCACGTCTATCGTCCGAACGGCCTGCGTTCGAAGTCTTGCTGTGGCTATAAATGGTCATCTCCTGCGTGATCAAGTCATGGATCTTATCAAGCACTTTTCCGCTGGTCAACGACGATGTCTTGAAGATCTTGTGTGGAGTACAGACATTGATGATATCCAACAAATTGATGAAGTAGTTGGAGTTGATCAAGTTGATCACCACAAACCGAGGCACGGCGCTGCACTCCTTGAGCATCTTCAAGAGCTCGGGAATCTTCAAGGACCCATCGTTGACAATTAACACGAGGTCGGAGGCCAGGGCCATCTGGAGATCCGACGCCGGGGCCGGGTTGGTTTCATTACCAGGTTTTTCCAAGCACACCTGCAGCAACTTAAGCGAGAAATGGGCGGATTTCTCAAGCCCTTCGATGTGCTGCTTCAAGAAGTTGGCCTCTTGCAAGATAAGCGAGCTGCTGGAACTCACAATGGTCAAGTTGAAGTGGTCCACGGACTCGGTGAACGAGAGCCGAGGCATGATGAATGGCTGCAGACTATCGCAGAACAAGGCCGATTTGCTTAGGCCCGTATTGGAAATGAGAGTGCTGGCGTCGTCGCCAAAGTCAAGCGTCCTGCGCTTGATGCCAAACCTTTCGGGCTCGTCCTCCTCATCGGTTTCAAAGAGCAAGATCTGCGAGGGGGTTCTGAAGGACGGAATAATGACCATGGATTCCGCCCTTTCGTCGTCGGTGGAATTCGAGAGAATGGATGCGCTGGAGGGCCGCAGATTTGCAGCAGATTTTCCTGGCACATTTATGAGCAGGAATTCGGGAGTATTTGTCAGAAACTCGGGACCATTTGTCAGAAACTCGGGACCATTTACCAGAAACTCGGGACCATTTTCCAGAAACTCTGGTTCGTTTTGTTCATTCACAAACTCGATTTTACTCAACTTGGGCTCGTTTCCCCTATCACTATCGCTCAATTCGCCATTGATTTCCTGCCAGGACGAGAAAAGTGGGAATGCGTCGTCAAAAGGAGGAACTGGAGAGTCGAAAAAGGCGGAGGGTTGTGCTTGGGCCGCTGGAGACCGTTCTGGTAGTTTCCCCGGTTCTTCCTGCACAGACCCAGTGGGTTTGTTTGGGGACGCAGGGCCGCTAAAATCAAGCATGGGGTCAGTGAGCGTGTCGTATACCGATTGGTGGCAAGGAAGCCGATTCAGGTCAGCGGAATCGGCCATTGCAAGATGTGGGGTGTGGATTTGTGGTGTGGTCAGCTCAGGGGTAACGTGTGGCGGAGACGCGGCTGGGATGCACCAGAGGGGCACGTCACGTGGCGGGGTAGGTCACGTGAGCACATACTTTTCTGGTGTAAGGGTTTTTTGGTTGCCCGTTTGGTAGTTTTGTTGGGAATTCGGGCTCCTAGCGCGGGGTTGCGATTAGCGAGTGCGCTCCAAGCATCAAGTTCGCACACGATAAATGGTCCCGGACATGACATCCGTACACCATGACATCACATCCGTACACCAGATACGATACACCCGTACACCAGATACGATGCATCGGTACACCACCAACAAAAACACCTAAAGCGGTACACCCGTGCATCCCACGTACCCCCAAATTCTCCTTTAGGCAATTGCAAGTCCACTTTACCCCGCATAAATCCAAACGTGGCCGGAAGTAATGCGGACCCTGGATCAGTGGACCTGGGTGGTTATAGAGCAAACCCCGGAATTGATGACCCAGCCGCAGCACCGCATCATCCGCACGGCTGGCTGCATGCAGTCCCCGGTGCCCCATATAAATACATGGTCACATTGTTCAGCTGCACTCCTATTGACTTGCAATTACGGCTGCACCCCAAATAATAGATATAATAGTCCCATTGATCCTTGCTGTCACCTTCGGAGTTATTAGGGGTTCCCACTTAAAGTCGCCAGTCAGCATCCCAGTCTTAGTACTCAATCTTAGTACCCAGTCTTAGTACCCAGTCTTAGTACCCAGTTTCATAGATATCTTCATTAGCAGATCTTATGAGTGCTCCCCCACCTTACACCCAGACCGTAAAGGGACAGGCCCAAGTCCAGGCCCAGGCCCAAGCCCTGGCCCCGACACAAGTTCCCCACCGGAACCAAACATTTGCCCTGATGGAAGACTCGGAACTCAGTGCCCTCAAAGGCTATGATATAGCGTATCTTGTTGATGACAGCACGTCGATGTCGTGGAAAGAACGCTATAGTGGCATCGTGCCCTGGCCCCTGGCCCGCGATGCTCTTGTTTCCTTCAGCAACCTTTGCTCGGAATGGGACCCTGATGGACAGGACCTATACTTCATCAACCGGCAGCAGAACTACCTCAATGCCAGCCCGACCCAGATTGCAGAGGCCTTCGACTCAGTCCAGCCTTATGGAAGCACCAACATGGGCCGGAGGTTGCAGCAGATTGCATTGAACTATTTCGAGGATTTCGACCCCATCAACACCAAACCGCTCAATATCATTGCCATCACCGATGGAGAGTTCACCGATGACGTGGAGTCCGTGGTCAAGTGGATAGTCAAGAAGATGGACCAATTGGATGCATTGCCCAATTCGTTTGCTGTGCAGTTCGTCCAGATTGGAGCAGACCCCAAGGCAAAAAGGCACTTGGACTATTTGGACGATAAACTCGACGACTTATCGCGTGATATCATCGACACCGTGCCGTGGTTGGAGAACAAGGTCGACGGCAGAGGCTTCGACGGCAGGTACCTTGCTAAAGCTGTGTGTGGAGCCATCAACAAGCGTTTGGATGATGATAACATGGGCTTGAAAGGCAGCACCAACAGAGGAAAGCCAAAGGCCCGTGCGCCGAAGAAGAAAGGCTTTTTGAGGCGACTCTTGGCGTAGGCCCAAGTCAAAGTTCCTGGAGTCATTGTGATGGATTTGAAGCAGTGACTCCAAGATGAGCATTACTATGTTGTTATTTCATGGTGCGCTCGTCATTTCGATCGTTCATAATCATTTCTTTTTCAACCAATAATAGGATCAAGGAGTTATAGAAACAAGGAGTCATAGAGTCGTAGAAGTAGACTTTATAGGAGTCATCGGAACCACAGGAACATAGGGTTGGGTATCATGAAATTATTGGAGTCACATTCATGGGAGTCATGAGCCATGATATCATAGGAATCAAGAAATAATGGGACCATTGAAATCATAGGAGCCATAGATATCAAATAAAGGATGAAACATGGTATTTAATAAAGTTTATGGAGTCATAGGAATCATAGGAATCATAGGAATCAGGAGTCGTAGGAAGTATAAGAATCTTAATGATTTTGAAGATCAGGGAAATTCAGTAATTCATAATAACTCATCGTATTCATAATAATTCATAAATCATAGTAACTCCTGTAATTTGAATTAATCGACAATTGGAAAACTGAGGTCTGGGACTAGGAAAATCGTAATTCCAGTTAGCACATAGTCACTTCATTATCCTATATTCATTTTATCTGATTTCATTAATCACCTGAAATTCCTGTTTTATATTCATTTTATCTGATTTCTTCAATCCCCTGGAATTCTTATTTTCCCATATTCATTTATCAGGCTGATGATGAAAACTGACTCCTTATAATACCTGGCTGCAAACGCGTCCGTCTCCAAATATGACCCCTTCACATAACATCAAGCCTTCATTAGCCCTTGTATAAATAGCAATACAAAAGACAAACAGAAATGATGAAAAGAAATAGGGGAAAAAGGGTGGGAATAATACGGTGGTAAAGAGGCGGGGGGTCCCTCCTTATAGTCAGCCAAAGCTCGCATTGCAGCAAACCTGAAACATGCATGCACCCCCTATTGCAGATCGCTTTGCAGCCAGCTTACTATATAAAGACCATGCCCCCTCAAGATTTTACAGGGCTCTTTTTTGGGGGGCTGCAGTTACGATCTTTTTTGGGGACCATCCGTGCGGGGTTCCGCTTTGGTGGCTTATACTTCGTATCCGTTGCAACGCGCCTGCGATTGGTTGCGAACACAGCCTGTTTAGGTTGTTGGCATGTGTCTATTTTGGTGTACTGGTGCGTGGATCTTATTCACTTCCACTCCAACAAAACACTGCGATCCCACACTCAGGTTATTAAGTTGGCTACCAGAACACGTTCCGTTTGAAGCCTGTCTTGAATTCACTTATTTCACAAGTTGGCTACCAATAAACTTTCTGTCTCAAGCTCGGTTTATATTCACTTATATCCCGGAGACATTCTATTTTTGTGCTGACCAGTTCTATTGAGTTCTTTTCCTGTTTTTGCAAAGCTTCTTCTGGACTCTATCGATTGATCACAAGTTCAAAATGGTTGCTGACAAGTATATCGGGGTGGGCCTTGCCATGTCGTCGTCGCTAGCAATAGGCACGTCGTTCATCATCACAAAAAAGGGCCTTATGGATACCAGCCAGCGTAGGGGTGCCGACAACTCTACGGGCTATCAATACTTACAAAACCCGATCTGGTGGGCCGGTATGTTGACCATGAGCATTGGTGAGGTGGCCAACTTTGCCGCCTATACGTTTGCTCCTGCGGTGTTGGTGACTCCCTTGGGGGCCTTATCGGTGATTATTGGAGCCGTCCTCGCTGCTATTTTCTTAAAGGAAGAGTTGGGCATTTTGGGCAAAATGGGCTGTGCTATCTGTTTGATGGGCTCGGTGATTATTTTGCTTCATGCTCCAGCTGACAAGGACATCGAGACTGTGGATGAGATTCTCCTGTACGCCGTGCAACCGGCATTCATGTTCTACATTTTGATGGTGGGGGCCTACTCGTTGTTTACCGTTTACAAGCTTGTGCCAAAATATGGCCACACCAACCCAATGGTCTACATCTCGATCTGCTCAAGTGTGGGGTCGATCTCCGTGATGTCCATCAAGGCGTTTGGAATCGCGTTGAAATTGACGCTTCTGGGCAATAACCAGTTCTTCCATTTCTCCACATACATCTTCATTGCAGTTGTGGCGCTCTGTATCGCTATTCAGATGACCTACTTCAACAAGGCGTTGGACCAGTTCGATACTTCCATCATCAACCCCTTGTACTACGTGTCGTTCACGTCGTTCACGCTATTGGCCTCGTTCATCCTCTTCAAAGGATTCAACACCTCGTCTACCGTGGACATTACCTCGTTGTTGATTGGGTTCTTGGTGATTTTCTCGGGTGTTTACTTGTTGAATATCTCTCGCAAGGTCATGGATAGCCTGGACAGGGAGATCTTTGGCGTGCACAACTCCAAGGATATGGCGCCCATGGACAACGGTATCACGGGCTTTTCGTCGGTGAGAAGATCCATGCAATTGTCCCGGGGAGACTATGAGGATGATGAGACGCACGGACTCAGAAACTTTGACTCATTTGACCTTTCCGATGAGGAAAGCACTGGGTCTCGTCACAGACACTGAGAGAGTGAAGGAGAGTGAAGGAGAGTGAAGGAGAGTGAAGGAGAGTGAAGAGAGGGAGGAACTGCGACAGAGGAGAAGAGAACAAAGAAGACAGGAGAGACTGGATTTTAGATGGAGAAGAGAATTGATTGATGATCAGCACATTCCAATCAAGGCTGAACCTGGTGAGAACATGGTGCAAACCTGGGCTACGAGGAACGCTACAGAAGAACCATTAACTGTGGCGGAAACCAAGCCAGGAGCTCCATCGTCCGCTATACATCGATGAAAGACTTGCGGAGAAACCTCAATGGTATATTATGATGCATTATGACGCAAGTCTCTAGCTATGCAAAATGCCTTCGCCCAATTGGATCGAGTCAATTGAGGTGTTGATTGAGTGGATACCAGCCCATTTTGGGAATAGAGGTGCACTCAATAGAAGCCTTGCTTCATAAGTATAAATGACACTGAGCCTTCAAGTATAAATGAAGAATCCAAGAGTATCAATCTTTAGTTTAGATAGGGGTTCGGACTGCATACAAACCCGGTGGAAGTGGTTATAGAAGGATACGGATCTTAGGATTAGTACTTGTTATATTATGTGATTATATACTAGTGTAGAATTGGTAATGTCAACGCGGCTTATGTGCAGGACGCCCCCGAATACGTCTATAATTCGATTTGAACAAAATCAAAGTGGCAGCTGTTAAAGAAGGAGTAAGTCCTGAAGCCTTTTTTCGGATTGTGTGCTTGATGTGTGTGGCGGATGTTATAGGGGTATAAAGATGAGCACGTGACACTCACGTGACCGGCCAGTCCGAAATAGGCAGTTGCGGGGCTTATATCCAGTTCCGACCTATTGACTTGGGTCCATTCATCCAGTCCCCCAAAACATTTCACATATTTTGTAGTATTTTGCATTCAGGGTGAAGCAGAGACCAACATATCTTTGTGGCAAGCATAAATCTTGGCTGTGGAAGGATTTGGAGCCCGTCACGTGACCATTCCGAGGGTGGAACTAGTAGACATAGAATATACAGTATCCCACTACTAGACATATTTGGCTAACCATACCAGTCATCCTTCTTTATCCATGCAGTAGATGAGACCACCATAGTACTGAATAGACTAGACAATAAACAATGGTGATATATGCAGGAATGTCCCGATGTGGTTAATATTGAAACAGGATTGAGGATATGGATGTTTCTGAGCTCATGTCATGAAGCTTTTAATCCAATGTGCATTGTTAAGTATAAGAGATCAGTACCTCCTGGTCCAATCAAGGTCAGAACAATTCCATTCAGTAGTAATGATTTAGTGGATAGGGACTGATGAGGTAGATTAGACTGACTGACTGACAGACAGACAGTGACAGTTAGACAGATTAGACAGAAGACGGAAACAGACAGACAGACAGACAGTAACAGTTAGACAGTAACAGTTACACAGTAACAGTTAGACAGATTAGTCAGATTAGTCAGATTAGTCAGCTAGACAGTGACAGTTAGACAATGACAATAGTGTTGGGCGTTGTTCACAATCTTTTGAGGCCCCAGGATGTAATGGTTTTCATTAGTGTAACAAGTCTGGAACTTCGGTAGCCATGTAAATCTTTGGATCGGTGTGGTTGCTAAAGTAATACCCGGAATTTTCTTCTTCTCAAATATGCGCACCTTGGCCTTTATATATTAGTGAGGCGACGTTTTCGCAACCATCTGCAAGCCCCTGAATGAGGTGCGTTTGTGTCAGGATTCGCACTCCTCAAACTATAAAAGGACGCCATTCCCCCCAATCAATCCCTCCTTATATTTTTCCTTTTGGACCATAACGTGGTTACTCCTTCAAATCTCCAAGACAGAGATGTTCTTCTTTAGATGGATTCCGCGTGGCAACCGGTTCATCTCGTCACTGCATATTGACACAGGCCAGATTTGTCAATGTCACAGGTTCAACAGATACACTCTCCATACCAATACACCCTCCATACCAATATACGAGTATGTATAACAATATACCCTATAAACAGAGATATGTATTAACAAGAACCAAGTACTGCCTAATAGTAGCAGTAGTACTAAGAGTATAGTACTAGTATGGTGGTAGTGGAAGTGGTTCTAGATCCCCAAGTCAGTAGTAGTGAATAGTAATCATATAGGAGAATGATGTATTGGTAGTTAGTTTGGGATGGTATAACTCTGATTTTTAACAGAAGTCCGTTGGAAGATACTCTTTTGGGATCAAATTTAGATTTCTAGACTGGAAATTAACTGTTTTTAGTTTTTAACACTGACACATTGTAAATTGTAGATTATGGATGCACAGTCTCGTAAAATTGTAGATTTTTAATGCACAGTCTCGTAAAATTGTAGATTCCATGCATAGTCTCGTACAATTATACATTTTTAATGCAAGGTCTCGTAAAATTATACATTTTCAAATACATACACTCGCAATTGTAGACTTGCAATTCGAACATCTGTAGAATTGTCTTTAATGTCCATAGGAAGGTTTGCAGATGATCGGATTTAGGTCGTTTTTTGACCCTAAACTCCATTTATAGTCGGAAACTAGTAGACTCGTGGGTTTTTGTAGTCGATAAATGGAATTGTAGTTTTTATTCGTAAAATTATGGGTTCCTCGTAAAATTATCGTTTTCTCGTAAAATTATGGGTTCCTCGTAAAATTATCGTTTTCTCGTAAAATTATACTTTTTCCTCGTAAATTAACCTTTAACAAATCTTCATTGCAAAAAGCGGTGCATTCAGTACTTTCCACTTCCTGGAGTCTGGAAATTTGTCTTCACTTTTCTGGATATTCTCGTCATTTTCGTATATTTTAAGAACCTCCCGGTGGCCTAGCTGGTTAAGGCGCAAGACTGTAATGGAGAGATATCTTGAGATCGGACGTTCGACTCGTCCCTGGGAGACTTTTTGCCATGTGTTCTGCTGGAAAGTGCAGGTTTTGCTGTTGTGGAGTTGCACTTGTGGATGTTCTGCAACAGACTGCAGAAAAGCGTTTCAGTACTGCAGAGAAGAGGCGCAGTACTGCATATAAATGTGCATGTCTGTATATAAGTAACCGCATACTGTATATAATCGTTTCATACTGCAGATAACCCAATAGCCTACCTTACACTAACTTACCAAACTACACCACCTTCTATAATAAAAAGGATATGCGGTTACATTCAAAAGGTACCTCAAATGTCTAAAACTAAAGCGCTTGACGTATCTGTGGAAATGTTCAATGGTAAGCCCGGAATCTGTAGATTCGTAATTTTATAGATTTCTAGAATCGTAAAATTGTTTAATTCGCAGACGTTTTTGTTCTTTTGGAGTCGTAAATTTGTTTACGTGCTCGTAAAATTGTAGTTTTTCTCGTAAAATTGTCGATTTCTCGTATATTTGTCGATTCTCCTCGTAAAATTGTGGATTTCTCGTAAAATTGTATAATTTTAATTCCGTAAACTATTGAATTTGTAGAATTTGTGTTTTCAAACATTGGGAATTTTGTAGGAAGTTGAAACTAGTCGTAAAATTGTTGTTTGTCCTGCATCCAGTCGTAAAATTGATTAATGGCATATTTGGGCTCGTAAAATCGCCGTAAAATTGTAGACTCGTAAATCAGTGCGTTTGCAAAAGGCAGCAAGATTATCTTTGTAAAATTATACTCGTAAAACTGTACGTCTTATACTTGTACGACTTTTACACCAGTACTGCATATAAGCGATGCATCCATTTAGCACCATATTCATTTGAAACACACTTGAAACACACTTGAAACACAGATGAAACACAGATGAAACAATTCGGAAACACTAATCCATCAATCATTTGGCCAGTTAAAATTTAAAGCGTTTTACCCTCTTTGGGCGCGTCCTGCATATACGACCGGGTTTGGTACACCAGTACACCAATATACCACTCTGAAACACACTTGAAACATCAATAAAACAATTTTAGACACTCATAAATTGAATTAACTAAAGAGTGGTTTTTAATTCTCGAATTTTCTGCACACTTTCTTTCCTTTATGAAGCATCCTGCATATAAGCACTTGTGTAAATAAACAATGAAACCAATCTGAAACCAATCTGAAACATTAGTGAAACACTCTAAATAATGACCTGCATATGAATCATGTAAATATAAATAAACCTTTTCGACTTGTTCAGTTTCTCTGGTGGATCCTGCATACAGTGCCTTATCTCAATACACCAGGAAACCATTCAACCACCCTGAAACATGTCTTAAACAACCTGAAACACATCTGAAACACATCTGAAACATGCCTGAAACATGCCTGAAACATGCCTGAAACACGTCTGAAACATCTCTGAAACATATCTGAAACACCTTCCCCGTCCTGCAGATAAACCCAGTCTCACATCCTCCTACACCAAATACACCAACTACCATAACTACTACACCAACTACACCAACTACTACACAACTACAACACAAAATGGGCGCCACGCTCTCTCTCCAAGCGCCACATGCTCAGACCGTGGCCGTCCGCTCCTACGTGGACGTTCTCCAGGACTACCAGTTCCTTGGCATCATCAACAACACGCGGTTCCTTAAAACCATCAAGGCGTACGACACCAAATGCAACACGCTCGTGGTGATCAAAGTGCTAATAAAGCCGCCCCAAAGCCCCGTGGATTTAAAGGCAGCCATAGGCGGCGTGGCGAAGGAGGCTGCTATTTTGGAGCCGTATTGCAACATTTTGGGCTGGAACAAGATCGTGGAGACAGATCTGGCGGGATATTTGGTTAGGCAGTTGGGCCGGACCAATCTTTATGACCGAATGTCCATGGCGCCATTTCTCGGAGGCGTGGAGAAACTTTGGTTGGTGTACCAATTGGCCCTGATCTTGAGCACGGTGCACGACCAGTGTGGCATCGTCCATGGTGACTTGAAGACGGAGAACTTGCTTGTTACGGGAGGCAATTGGCTAGTGGTGACGGATTTCCTGGCCCACATCAAGCCGTCGGTGCTTCCGGAAAATAACCCCAGTGAATATGCCTTCTACTTTGACCTGTCCAACCGGCGCACGTGCTACTTGGCGCCGGAACGGTTCTACAGTGGGGCACTTAAGAATGGGGGGCTGCAAGTGGCGCTGGCGCCACAGGATGTGTTTTCGTTTGGGTGTGTTGTTATGGAGTTGTACCAGAATGGCGAACCTGCATATACCCTCTCCGACCTTTACAAGTATAAGAAGGGTGAATTTGCTGTGAACGTGCTGGCACTCCCGGGCTCGATGCAGGATATGGTGGAGCTGTGTCTATCGTTGGACCCGGAAAAGAGACCCCGGGCACGTGGCCTCTTGGAAAACCCCATCTTTCCATCCTTTTTCGCCCATCTCCACGCCTTTCTTTATGAGCTCAACACGCCACACCGCTTTGTGCTGGCCGACCATAATAAGTCGCCCAGTGATCTCCGAATCGAGCACATCTGGGCTCAATTTGGGTCTCTTTCGGCCCAGTTGGGAATCTCCCAAGAACCAAAAGAACCAAAAGCAAAAGAACCAAAAGCAAAGGAAACAGAAGCAAAAGAAACAGAAGCAAAAGAAATAGAACCAAACGGTCAAGACAAGGGTCTGGGCTTTCCATATTACAAGTTGGCGTTCCCTGGAATGCCGGCTTACCGGATCAAGGCGCAGGCCACGAGCAATGACGGGTGCTTAATCCTTCTTAATGCCGTGCTCTCATTGGTCAGCACGCTCCAGAGGCCGGAAAACAAGGTCAAGGCGTGTGAACTTATCTTAGCTCTTTCGGAACATATCCCGGACGAAGCGAAGCTCGACCGTTCTGTGCCGTACCTTTTGCAAATGGTGGAGGATTTCCTTGTGGAAATCAGCCAAAAGGTGGACGCCTCCATGCAGGAGGCCAACTTCCTAGGCACGTGCCATGTTTCGTCCCGGGTGGCCAGCGTGGCATTGGTGGCTGTGACCAACGTGTTGGCAACCTGTACCTCTGTGAACTCCATCAACGTGCATCTTTTCCCGGAATACATAGTGCCGAAACTCCGGGCCGTGGCTTTTATGGGGAGCCAGTTCGAGGCGGACCTCGACCATGTGAAGAAAACCATGGCCCAGTGTTTTCCACATTTGGTCCGCCTAAGCAGTCGCTTCGATGCTCTCTCTCAAAGCGACACTGGAGGGGAAAGAGAAAAGGAAAAGAGAGGTGGAGACATGGCGAAAATGGAGGCGGAGGTGACGGAAATCACGGAGTCGCTTTTGACTCTGCCCAATGTGGATATCCGCATCAGTCTCGTCAATAACCTCCTTCCTCTCTGCCAATACTTTGGAGTGGACAAAACAAACGATGTGATTTTACCCCATTTGATCACGTACCTCAACGATGCCAGCTACCAGCTCCGCTTGTCGTTTCTCCTGTCGCTCATAGGTATCGGCAACTTTATCGGCATTCTAGCCTTTGAGCAGTACCTCATTCCGCTTCTCCTCCAGACGTTGGGCGACCATGAGGTGCTCGTGGTGTTGAAGGCACTTGAAATCTTTGTTTTTTTTGTTCGGGAAAAGCTCATCATGGCCGAGTTCAATGCCTTGTCCATATATAAGGAGCTCCTCCAGCACTCGCTTCCGTTGGTGCTCCAGCCCAATGAATGGGTACGCCAGCTGGTCATGTGCCTTGTTTTGGCGGTGTCGGAGAACTTGCTGGACGCAGACCGCTTCTGTTTCTTGTACCCGTTGATCAAGACCTATTTGGTGTATGATGTTTCCGTTCTTACGTGGGATTCATTGTACCCATGCTGGGTGAAACCGGTGAACCAGCGAGTGTTTGAGTTATCGTTGACGTGGCTCCACAAATCGACGGCCAAGTCGCTTTTCTGGAAACAAAAAAACGTTTCCATCATCAAGAACAATGGGAAAAAGAAACTCGTGTCGTATTCCAAGGACTTGGGCCGCCTGGTGTACCTTGGAAATGCACACAATGCCCCACTGGAAAGTCCTGGGTCCGACTTGCCTCTTTCGTCCGAGGACCGCAGTTGGGTGCTCAAGTTGAAGGCCGTGGGTTTGGACGTCAAGCATCTCTGGAAGGTGTTTGCCCTTAAGGATTTCTTGGTGGGGATCTCCCGTCTGAGGAGTTATAGTGAGACTGGCCATCTGCGCAACTTTGAACTTGCCAGTACAATGAACATTCCGCCCAAGACTGTGTTTTTTGATGTGCGGTATAAAACCGAGACAATTGAGAGTGGAAAGGAGAAGGAAGTTTCAGGAGTTGCTGGTTCGGGAGTTGCTGGTTCGGGAATTGCCGGTGTTTCTACCGTTTCTGTTCCTGCAGTCCCATCTTCATCTGTTGCAGGAGCTGCAGTGCCCAAAAAGGCAAGTGCTTCTTTGCAGACCAGCCAGATGAATGCTTTTGGAGAAATCGACTCTCCTCTTGACCCCAGTGCTTCCCTGCAGGAGCGAAACCCCGGGTGCACTCGAATGTTCTCCGTTTCCAACGACAAAATCATCACGTCGACCATGAGACACAATTTTGCCGGGCTGAACCCGTACATCTTCCGGTACCTTGAAAACATGCAATTCCAGCCGACATTGGATGATTTTGGGGAGTTTGGACCGGTTGCAAAAATGAGCAAGGAGTCCCAGGCCTCGCAACCAGTGCAAGGCAAACGAGTGGTTCGTTTCAAAAACAACGCCAACAGCAACAGTACCGAGGCGGTGACCAAAATTGCCGTGGCTCCATTCTCGGAGTTTTTCGTTTCGGGCTCTGAAACTGGGGTTTTGAGAGTATGGGATTCTCATAAGGTGGAAACATTGAATCTGGGCAGCGCACGACTCACTGTGCAACTTGAAGGGGCCATTTCTGAAATCACCTTCATGTCCAACCGGTTTGTTTTCGCTGCAGCCACGACCCAGGGCCAAATCGGGGTGTTCAGGGTGCATATCGTGAGGGGAAAGAATCGGAAAATCATCAAGATTTCCAAAGTCTCACAGATCAGAGACTTTACCTTATCCCAAGGGTTTGCGACAACCTTGGAATTCATGGTATATGAGGAGAAAACCCTTTTGGTGGCCTTGACGTCGCAATGTGCAGTGTTGGGCCACGATGTTATCACAGGAAAGAGGGAATTTGAGCTAATGAATCCTCCTGCATACGGGATCCCGAAAACCCTAGTTTCAAATTCAATCTGGCTTGTTTTGGGCACTTCCGAGGGGACTCTTTGTCTTTATGACATGCGGTTTCGGGTGCTTGTGAATGCGTGGAAGGTCAAGGTTGATCAGGGAGAGCACGCGGCCATCCAGAAATTGGTCATGGTGCCGGAACCCAAAGAAAGGACCGAAAGAATGGAGAGTGAATTCAAGGGAGATTCGAGGGCAGGGGTGCACAGAGGCCCTATTTTTGGGATGGTCGGACAAGGCGATGAGCCGGAAGTCACACTCTGGGAAATCCCCGAGTTTGAGTGCAGGCAAGTGCTAAGCTCATCTTCAACGCCCAAAATCCGGAAATACCATCTTGAAAAAGTGCAACAAGATCTGGCCATTTCGGAGCTTTTTGCAGATTTCTCCTTGGACTTGGAGCCTCCTGTCCGCAACTCCAACACGTGTTTGGTTGCCTCGGGGAAAACATTGAACCAACTCGTCACGGCGACTGCAGATAAGCGGGTGGTGGTTTGGGATCTCAAGAATATACCGGAATCCGTGCAGATTGGAGGAAAAAGCACCTTCTACCGGAACCAGGTGACACGTGACTTGGCGGTGAGCTTTGAGAAAGCCGAAACCAAGGCCGATCTTTTTGAAGATGAAATCACTGCTATTGGCATCTTGGACCGAGGCCCGCAATTGCTCATTGTTGGAGACCGAACGGGCACCCTCTCCATTTTCCGCTAGCCACAGCCTAAAGTGCTGGGAAACAGTGATCGTCTGTGCAGTACCACGTACTGGGACCGATGGTGACGTACTGAATTAATCTGATCCTCTCCAGCCAGTCGAGACAGTCTAGTCAGCTCACAGCTCCATCGGAAGTGGTATTCAATGCTAGTCCAGTCAAGTCTGTTGCAGTACTGGATATAGTCACGACTATATGCAGTACTGAACAATCCATGGTATGAAACTTGTCTTTTCAGTCAATCAGTCAGTCAGTTGTTATAGTTGATTTCTGATGGCCAGATGCTTCTGTGCAGTGCCATTCAGAATCCCAAAATGAAATCGTCTATTCTTGCTCTCACCTCAAAATTACACTCTGTTTTAAACATTGTGATTGGGACTGTACATTGAGCATTGTTTGTTCCGAGGAAGGACGCAAAAGGTTGAATGACGGTTGCATGCAAGCACCTGCATATAGACACGGCTTAGCGCGCTCAAGCGATGAGAACCTTGCCCATCCCTTCCCCATACTATGACCTTCGACGACCAAAAAGGAATGCAGATTGCCTTGGCAGAGGCCAAAAAGGGTATGTACCACTTGGATCGTCTTCACTGAATTTGGTTGTTTTCCATCCGTTTTTGTCCCGTTCGTTTTACTAACTTTAGGCCTTGCTGAGGGAGGAATCCCCATTGGAGGTGCACTCATTCATAAAGACGGACGGATCCTTGGCCAGGGCCACAATATGAGAATCCAGAAAGACCTGGCCACGTTGCATGGTGAAATCTCCACGTTGGAGAATGCTGGTCGCTTGCCAGGGGCCTTGTACAAGGACTGCACAATGTACACCACCTTGTCGCCATGTGCCATGTGTTCGGGTGCCTGTATGATGTATGGAATCGGGCGGGTGGTGATGGGCGAAAACGCCAACTTCGTGGGGGCCGAGGAGCTTCTCCGGGAGCGGGGAGTGGAGGTTGTCAACTTGGACGATGCTGAGTGTAAACTGCTCATGAAGACATTTATCCACGACCACCCGGAGCTCTGGTTCGAAGATATCGGGAAGTAAATAATCGAGAACAAGGAGTGGGTTTGGACTGGTGTAGTACTCTGATGCCCCGGGCTCCTGCATATATTTATTGCCCTTGAAAAATAGACCACTAATATTCCCATAGCACCATAATGTAGATGAATAACTGGTAGGTTAGTGGCTTCAGATTATAATCGTCCTCCAATCCCATAATGTAGATGAAAAACTAGTATGTTACTAGAAGAAGAACAGACTTCTGATAAGCATCCTGCATATAACGTTTTTCCATAAAGATGGTACCACCACAATTGAACAAATCGGCTCTAATGGATATCTGATAAACACAGCGGCTTATGTTTCTTGAAGCACCATTAATCTTAGTATATAGTGGCAGTTAGCCTGGTAAGAATCTAGCCATGTAAACTCATAGCAGCCCAGATGTTCACTGTAGATGTAAACCAAAATCGTCAACCACCATGGGATGTATCCTGGTCAGCGCCGGCCGAAATACTGGGCTACCCAGGCAAGGCCCAAGAGTCCCACTCCTCGAATAATCACGTACTCAAGAACGTTCGAACGTTCCAAATGCGGGCAGCTTCTCAATCTCGATATCAACCGCTTATGAGTAGCGGATGTGTTTCCGAAAAAAGATCTTGGAGTAGAATGGAATCTTGAGACTTCCTGATGATTAAAAAATAATGAATGCTTGAAATAAGGGGGGAATGCGCTGCCTTTTATATTTCGCTGCTCGCCGCGCCTGCATGGTTGGGGCTGCAAATAAATAGGGCGGCGTGAGAAACGCATATATAAAAGGCCCCCCCTCCTCGAAACGATTTTCTATTTTTTTGGCATATTCTCCAAGGGGAACCTGCCGATGGTTGGTATCTCCAATTCAGGTTAAGAGCGCCATACTAAACCATCGAATCCAATAATAATTGTGGATGATCATGTGTACCTGGCGTGGACTGTTGGTGGCAGTTCTCTTGGTGGCAGTTCTCTTGGTGGCAGTTCTCTTGGTGGCAGTTCTCTTGGTGGCAGTTCTCTTGGTGGCAGTTCTCTTGGTGGCAGTTCTCTTGGTGGCAGTTCTCTTGGTGGCAGTTCTCTTGGTGGCAGGTGTCGATGGTAGACCTATACTAGAAAAGGTGAAGGGGCCTTTCCAGATTTGAAAAGAGGAAGAGCCGTCTGATTGTTAGTATACTGAAAAATGGGCGACGACGAGGAGACGTCGTAACTTGGCCCACACCAAATGAATGACTGCCTGGTCCTGACCAAGACTAGAGCTGGATGTTTCCATTGGCACCTCCCATTTCCCCAGTACGTTTCTATCATGATGTTGCTATTCTGCTTGTGGCTGTTCCATTGGGTCTGATGTCTCGGGTACTTCCAACGGTACTAGTGGTCCTTGGTTTTGGCTTCATGGCATGAGATGAAACTGATGGTAGGCCTCATTTCCTAGGAATGGCCAGTTTGGGTTGAGTGGACAGAGACATGTTCCATGTGGACTGGTGATTGGTTCACTATTCCACTGTGTCATGATACTCAAAGATCAGAGGAGATTCTCCCTTCGACATCCTCCAGCCCATTCTAACTTCGATCACTTGATCTTCACTCGACTAACACTTGGTAATATCCTTGGATCGACTCATATCTTCGTTGAGCGGTAACCAGAGGTTCATCGATTCTTAGTATCACATTCACCGGGATCAGAGTGGATAGATCTGCAGTTTTGGGGTCCCTCATATTCTAGAGGAGTACATTTGATGTGGATGATCATCTTGAAATCAGCAGTTTGAACTCCCCGAATCACTAGTCTGAAAGAACATTGGGATACAGTATGAGATCAGCTGTACCAGATCTTGACTCTCCTAACCAAGTGATATAGACCCAAAATGGTCTTGGAGTCCCTTCTATGACTCCTTAGAAGTATCTGAACAAGACTCTTCTGACCAGTCTTTCAGCAGCACCAAAGCTGAGGACTAATTATACCTGAAATGACCGTCACACCAAGAAGAATCGGTCAAGCAGAAGACACGAAGGGTGATGGACAGGGCCAGACTGACTCTTGAACTTCTCCAAAACGCCACTAGTCTTGACTATCATCCTCAATTCGAGGACCTTCACTATGAACACTTTTGTTCAATAGTACTTTGGCGCTGTTGTCTTTTATCTTCGACTGCCACTGCATAGAAAGATCTTGTGTTGTTGAAATACAAGTGGCAAAAAAGAGAAGTCGGCACTTTATCCTGGGGGGAATGGCCCTTTTATACCTTTGGATGCGTTGACAGCTAAGGGGTTCCGAGCTCACCCGAATGTTGGTTATGCATGCTGCGCGGCAAGATTATGTATAAGCAGTCGAAGGCTGCAGAGGCCGCAATGGGGTGAACTCCGAAACCCAAAGTCGCGTAATGTCGCGCGACAATTTGAAGCGCGACAATTTCAAACAAAAGTCGCACGAGACATCTATGTCGTGCGATATACATGATGATGTCCAAATGTCGTTATCACGTGCAGCGACACGTGACCAACATCCTCTCACACCTCGCACGTGACGCGCAATATCTACGCTTCCTCACTCCATTCTACACCCTATGGATAACATCTCGGAGCTGGTGTTCCAGGAACTTGCCCCCGAGCAGGTCGCCGAAAGTCTGTCGCTTCTCACAGTCATCTTTGAAATCACCCCCAAGCTGTGGTATGCACTCCGCAACCAGATCACCCTCCAGGACATCACAAAGGCTCTCTTGGTGTTTCTAAACGCCCACCTTTCCGCCAACAACAGCAACCAAGTGGCGTTCATCGTGTCGCTGCCGTCAGGGTCCCGATTTCTTCATCCCAACATGGATAGTCAAAAAGCCGAGTCCCAAAAAGAATCCGAAGATCAGTTCCAAGATCAGTCCCAAAATGGACAGTCTCGGTTCCTGGGCATGTACCGCCAGTTCCGCATGGTGGACGAGGCTGTGGTACTGGAATTGAACCGGGAGCTCCAGCGGCTAGCGGAATCCGACGACGACACAAACGTGTCCACGCTCAGTGGCGCCCTTTCCATGGCGTTAACGTATACCAACCGAATGCTCCATTTCGACCAGAGCATTGAAACCACTGCCGCCAGTGCAATCAATAGCACCACCACCAGTGTGGCTTCGCTGAACACTGAAGGCGTGCACGGAGCATCTACTGCCACCAGTATGGACCTGCGGGTCTTGGTGATCACCGCCAATGACACTTACCACAACAACTACATTGCAGTGATGAACCTGATTTTTGCGGCGCAGAAAATGAAGGTGCCCATGGATATTGTCAAGTTGGGCGCTCAGGACTCTGCGTACCTCCAGCAGGCTGCCGACGCCACCTCGGGCGTGTACCTCCACATCACCGAACCCAATGGGCTCATCCAGACGTTGGCCACGGCCTACTTCATCGAGCCGTGTCTACGCAGCGTGGTGATTTTGCCCACCAAGGCCGACGTCGACTACAAGGCCAGTTGCTTCTTGACGGGGCAGCCGGTGGATGTGGGCTACGTGTGCTCTGTGTGTCTCTGTATCATGAGCAAGGTTCCGGACGAACGGTGTCCGACTTGTCATAGTATATTTGAGCAGGAGTTATTGGAGCGGTTGAAGCGGGGCCCGGTGATCCGGAAGAAGCGGAAGTTGGAGAAGGAGTAGAAGATGAAAGAGAGAAGAAGAGAAGGGCGGATCAAGAAAACAAGAAGACCGAGACCGAGAAGCCAAGCAGTTGAAGGTCAAGAGGTCAAGAGGTGAAGATTACGAGGTCAGGTTGAGGAAGGTAAAGATCAAGAAGACAGATGGAGAACAAGATATGGAAATTAGGAGATCAAAAGGAGATGATCAAGAAGGTAAGCATTCTAAAGATGAAACTAAGATCAAGACGGTCAAGTTCTGGAAGATCAGAAACACCAAGGGGTCCAAGAAGAAGGTGAAGGTGAAGAAGAACAGAAGAGGGGGATCCGAACTTTGAGGTGAACATTAAGATCAACAGCAAGAGCATAAAACCAACAACAAGGGAATAATTGAAAAGCTGGAGTTCAAAGCAGCAAGTCCGAGATTAAAGATCAAGAATACATCGACTAAAAACAAGATCAACCAAAAGATGAAGAGATGAGAAGAAGAAGAAGAAGCGAGAAGATCAAAAAAGTCCAGAAGTCGACAAGCTTAAGATCAACAAAGTCGAGAAAATCCAGAACCTTATGATCATATTAACAATCATGTTTTACAGGTGGGGAGTCCTGGTTCTGGGTACAGGAAACTAGGCTTCGTTGACGATAGCGTGGATCAGAATACAACCTGCATAGACTACAATAGTCTAATGTCCAGGGAAAGGATTGATGAAGATTGCAGGGAAAAGTGTACATACACTTTGGATGAAGTCGGGGGTGGAAGGTCTTTTTGGTGTACGGGTTTATCTGCAACTTGTGGTCCTGCACATAACACCCGGGCCAATATGTCTTGGTTTGTGTCTGGCTTCCTCACCAAAAATACAAATTCATCCCTACACCATCGAAAGCATTTGTGACCTTCTTTCCTGTTTTTATTGACTTGATGCTTGGTGACTATGAGATCCTTTGAAGTCAGACAAGGCCAGGCCCAGAGCCCGAATTTTGAAAAATCTACTGGATATACGGCTTTGGAGCTGGAAAAAAAGCATGGTCAGCGAAATCTGGACAATTCTATCGTGGGGAAAGAAAGTGACATGGAGAAAGGACAAGGGCTCCGGGCTCAAAACCAATTCTCCAAACCAGCATCCAAACCAAACCACAACTCCAAGACCTCCCAAGATCAGAATTTAAGAAACCCATCTGGTCCTGCACAGAAGCCCCATACATTTACCCCCAAAAAAGCTCCGTCTCCTCAAATCGGACAGTTTGGAGGCTACGGTTGGTTCCAAAAGGAAAGGGTTGCAGTGAGTTTTGGGTGCGAAAACGCACGTGAAAACGCGCGCGAAAATCCACACATTAACCTGAAACACCAACCAAACGAACAGGCCAAAACGGGGCTGGTCCTGCACATACCCAGCCAATGGAGCCTTTTGATTGGCCAAAACCAGATGGTCAAAAAACACAATGCATGTTTCATCCAACGCAAGCCCGTTTGTTCTCTCCAAGCGTGTCCTGTGGCCAATACCTTCATTCCTCGATTATCGGTATGTCGCACTTTCTGCAAGCTCCGAGTGTTTGCATGGAGAGTAAGCTGCAAATGGCCCACGCTGCATGTGGAGGCCTGGAACGCTCCGTATGGCGAACCCTATAAAGATATGGAGCCTGCACACTTGGTGGCGTTGGCACGTGCCCACTACAACCTGCAGTACCGGCGTCCCAAGGACCGAGTCCTTCTTGAGCGAGAACTAGAGCTCATTTCAGCCAATGCTGAAAAAAGAAGGTTGAATGTGACAGGTTTCCGGGCTTTGAAAGGGCCCCAAACCATCTCTACCGGTTTTGGAAATCGTCAATCGTTTAGGACCTCGAGGAATCCCGATATTAGAGATGAAATGGCGGAGTTAAAGCGTCGAAACACCCGGATTCGAGCTACAAATCGGGAAATGTCCAATGAAGCGGGATTTACACGAATTGATCCATTGATTGCCTTCTCAAATACTTCCTTGGAATGGTCCCAAAAAAAGAGGGCTTCAGATCAATTTCCGGAACGGAAATCTATTGACAGAGCCCCGGAACAGAGAATTGGACCTCCAGAATCTCCGGGTAAGATCTTGGAAAATCCAATCCGATCTACTGTTCAAGGTCCCGTCAAAGTCGCTACTCAAGGCTCAATTAAGGGCTCATTTAAGGGCTCATTTAGAGGACTAGATCGAGCCAGAGCTGATGGTAACGTTGATGAAGCTATTGAATTTGAAGATCCTAGAAGAAAAGCTATTGAAAAGGATGGGTCTGAAAATCGTGTTTCCAAGGTCAAACCTACAGAATCTAGGGCTGAATCTAGGGCTGATTCTAGGGTTATTGGGGCTGTGGAGAGCCGAAAAGGGTTTGGGTTTTTCCAAGTCCCATCCCAAAATGTTCCGGATCCAGCTCCATTTCTCTCCAATTCCAAATCCATTCAAGGCTTTGTTCAACCTCCCGTTTGGAATGCGTTTAAAGAGACTCCAGTATGGGACGATTCGATATTGGAGGCTCCCGTTTGGGATGATTCGGACTTTGTGGAGACTTATAGATGGAGAGAGTCCATTTTGGGGCATGAAACGTCGGGTTTTGAGCCTGAAAAGTCGGGGTTTGAGCCTGAAAAGTTGGTTTTGGGGCATCAAAAGCCGGTTTTCGAGTCTGAAACGTCGGGCTTGCCCGTTTTAGCCCAAACAACTGCGCCAAAAAACCAACCCCATTCTCTTCAGCCAAAGGAGAGTCTAAAAACTGGCCCAAAAGACTCTGCAAAAGAGTCGTTTTCTATGATTACCGGACGGAGCCAGCCTGGAATTGCGAGTCGAAAAGCTGCTTTATTTGGCCAGGCCATGAGAGGAAATCCTGTTGTTTCGGGCCAAATCCCCGATTCAATTAAGTCCGCGTTGAAGAAGAAATCAGATTACCTCTCCCAAAAATTCCAATCCGATTGTTTTAATGAGCAAAAGGACCAAAAAGAGCCGCAGGACAGAAATCGGACAGAAATCGGACAGAAAGTGGACAGAAATCGGACAGAAAGTGGACAGTAGTACTTTTAGACGAATTTCAGACAAGTTGGAAGTTGTCATTCACACGATTAGACCGTTAGTAGACAGAGCTAGGCAAGTTCAAGGTGAGCAGGTTTACAAGTAGACATTAAGCTGGACAGAGTGGACAATCATTAGACAATCATTAGACAATCATTAGACAATAATTAGACAATAATTAGACAATCATTAGACAATCATTAGACAATCATTAGACAATCATTAAACAGAAACGAACGAAAAAGAGATTCAGGAATTTGTTAATTACTTGAATTCAACCCAATCCGCTCTTCGCTTCAGAGTAAACGACAATAGTCCAGTGCAAAAGTATGGTCTTGCATATAACCCTATGTCATCATGCAGGATCTGGACAAACCTGTATATAGAACCCACTTCCACCTTCTGTGACCTTTAGTCAGGAACCAGGACTACGAGAATATACAGATTAAGACATCTACATTGATACTGGTGTAATATGGTGGCAGTATATGTATAGATACCTTATATGCAGTGCATGGGTGGCTTCAGCCAAAAACACCAAAACCCATACACCAAAATCCAAAACCCAAACACCAAAACCAAAACCCATGCACCAAACCCCAAAACCCAAAAATCCTCCCTCTATCCACTCGTCCATTTGGTCAAAATGCAGTAATATAATGTGGAGAGTGCGCGCACGTGACCCAACATGAGCGCACTTGATCCTTCGCATAAGCACCAAAGCTCACCCATCAACAGTATTCATGAAACGACGGCACAGCGATAGCACACAGTACACGCAAGGCCCAGTGGATGACGATTTTGGCCAGAGACCCGTTCTACCCCTAGATACGCCTGATTCCTCCGATTCGCCCGATTTTCCCGATTTTTCCGACGTTCTGGGCGTATCTGTGGACGTCAGGCGGTACCTCCAGAGCGTGCGACTGGAAGCAATCAACGACCGAGTGTTTCATTCTCTAAAGGGGCAGTCACGTGGGCTGGCGTCACGTGGGCCGGTGGGGGAGTTGGTGGGGAAGTTGGAGAATAAGGGACGGGTGCTGGAGGGGGAGTTGGAGGGGGGCCTGCATAGAGCGGGCATTAAGGTTAAGCGTGCTTACCTGCAGGACCTCTTAAATGAATTGGTTAAAGCCAAAGAACCTTTCCAAGAGGTGTTCCAAGAGAATGGGGTGATGATTGATTTGGGTGATCTAGAGTATGGTCCAAGAGAGGAGGAGTGCATATTTGATGACATAGGCCAGGGCTCGAAACCGGGTTTCAAAGCAGCAGATATGGATCCAAACGTGCATTCGAAAGGGGATTCGAAAGGGGATTCTAAAGTGGATTCTAAAGGGGATTCGAAATCTGAGTCAAAATCCGAGTCAAAATCCGAGTCAAAATCTGAGTCAAAATCTGAGTTGGAGTTGGAACTCCATTTGGAACCAGAATCAGAACAAATTGAAGTTCCTAAGGCTGCAGCCAAATGGAGGGAATGGGTACTTCTGAGTCGGCCTCCCCCCCTCGATTGGTTCTATACCTTGGACCATCCTACAGTTGTCCGACTCATTATTCTATACACCAAATGGCTCCTGGTGTCTATGCCGGAAACGCTCCGGGAATGGATTTTTGCCACGTTTGTTCGCTTGGATAATGCCATGGACCATAGTGACATGGCACAACTTCGTGGTTTGGGGAAAAAGGCCCAGAAAGTGTACGTGGCTCTGGCGGAGGGGTCCTGCGCACGTGACACGGCCCTTATGGTGCTTTCTCTTTTGAGTCTGTACTATGGACAAAAGGATATGGTCGATTAATCGAAGACCAACAAGGAAAATGGTACTACTTCGTGTACCAATGGAGTCGTGTACTACTCATAAGAGTTCAAAAGAAGAAGTATAAGTAGTGTATGTAGTAAGTGATGTGCTACTATGCACTCCCTGACCACTTAACACAACCCAGTATACGTACAATTGATTCCAAAGACATTGAGCTTGGAATACGGATGTAGTGATGTACGAATATCTACTTGTGGTGTACTGATGAGACTTGAGATGTACTGATGAGACTTGAGATGTACTGATGAGACTTGAGATGTACTGATGTGATATTAAAGGTGTACGGATGTGAGATTAAAGGTGTACTGATGTTGGGTGGTGCACTGGTGCAAGCTACTACTCCAACTCCGCACTCCAACTTTTCTCAACACAACATGTCTACCCACCAAAGATCCGACCTCGTGGTGCCGTATGTATTTAGCCACTTCATTCCCTTTGATTGTTGTCCCCTTTAGGCTAATCTCCGCTGATCCTTTAGGCTAATCTCCGTTCCCTTCTGGCTAATCTCCGTTCCCTTTCGGGCGATTCTCCGTTACCGCCCCCGATCCCTAACTAACCACAGCTACGTCCACCAACCCGCCAAACCAAGAAGCGATGCTTCGTCCATGGTATCCCAGACGTTGCCCATGGCCGCCATGTTCATGAGAAACAAAATGATGTCGTGGACGTCTGTTTTCTTGGCTCTCCAGTCGTACTTGGCCGAACCCACCAATAAGCCGGCGGGTGACGATGCAGGTCAGCCTCCGTTGTTGAGATTGGCCTTTGCCTTTGTTTCCTTGGCCACGTGTTACTTGGAGATCTTTTTCCCGGCCACCAGCCCTACGTTGAGAAGAGCTGCCACTGCTGCTTCGGAGTCTGCTGCCTCGGCATTGTCTCTGGCCACTGCTCTGGCCACTGCCTAATCTTTCTGTCAGCCTTCGAAAACCTGTTAGACTTGTCTTCAAACCTGTTAGACTTGTCTTCAAATCTGTTAGACTTTTATTCAAATCAGACTTCTATTCAAATCAGACTTCTATTCAAATGAGACTTCTATTCAAATGAGACTTCTATTCAAATCAGACTTCTATTCAAATGAGACTTTTATCCTGGAGAAGACATTACTGCAAGTGCTATGGTCTGTACTAACTAGATATGGTGCAGTGGTACTACTTAATGGTCTAGACCGAGGTGTATACCGAGCCGATTACCAGATATTAGTTATACTATTGACGTTCTGACGTTCTGAAGTTCTGTCGATTAGAGTTCCAGAGATAACTCCATCTGTCTTTGAGAAACCTATATCCATTTCTGGGATCTTCCTTGTCAATTGAAGCACAGGAGTATAGTGCTGGTGTTGAAGTATAGTGCTGGTGTGGAAGTATAGTGCTGGTGTGGAAGTATAGTGCTGGTGTGGAAGTATAGTGTTGGTAATATAAGATGTAAGAAATAGAAGTTCAACTCCAACATTAGACCAACTTTAAGCTGTCCAAGTCCAAGTCAAAATCATTAGAACCATCTCTCATTCTTCATACCGATATTCTCTCCAACCTGCAACATCCGAGTCCCAGAACTTCTGCTTCTAACTTCTGGACTGGAGTCCTTCGATCTTGAAGCCTTGAAGCTCTTGAAGCCTTGAAGCTCTTGAAGCCTTGAAGCTCTTGAAGCTCTTGTATAGTCAGATACTCTTTTCCAGAGCCCCAAAGTCCTGAGTCAGCCCACAATTTCAACTCACAGTGGGGAGTATTCTGTTCACCTCCACCTGATTTCCCCACCTGATTTCCTAAACTGAACTCCAACTAGGGGTAGTCCATTAGGACATGCAAAGTAAGGTAGAACTGGTCACTTGCTCTGACTCAATGGGTTTCGTTTCCCTTACCTTTATGCCACTCAACCATCACACTGTCCCCACCCTTATAACTGACACTAAGAACATCAGCTTGCTTGTTCCAGGCCAAGTCACAAATGCCAAACGTCTGGTCGTCCGAAGGTTTGGGACAGAAAACACCCAAACACCGCAACATGCCGTGGGTCTGGCCCCTCGCCTGGATATCCCAGATACTCACGGCCCCCGAGTCGTCGCCGATGGCCAAGTAGTCCAGATCAGGCGAAACCGCCGCAGCATACACCAAGGCGTTTTTCGTGGAGATGGTGCCGTGCGGCTCGCCACTATAGCGGAAGTTTTCCGGGTTCTTGAAGATATTGGCACTGACCAACGCATCGCCCGTGAAGGCATCCCACACATTGACTGTTCCCTCCATGGACACCGAAAGAAGCAAATTGCCCTCGATGTCGCCAGCACGCGAGAGCCAGTGCAACTCAAGGATGGGGGCTGCATGGTACTCCAAATCAGGCACTTTCTCCGAAACCACATTGAGCTCAAGCGAGTCATGTGACAGCTGACTGTTCCACACCCGTATCACATAATCCACATCGGAGGCGGAAGCCAAGAGTTTCAGGATGGAGCTGAAGGTAAGATTGGTGATCACGTGTTCATGCCCGGCCAACTGACCGGCTGCCAAAAGGCCTTCTCCTGCATTGACCGAGAAAATCTGGATATGGTTCTTGTGATTGGTCACTGCAAACTTATGGTCACTGATCCAACAAGCGTGCACCTCAGGCTCTCCATCTTCCTTATCCGAACTGAGCAGGCCGACCAGCCCGATCAGCCCGACCAGCCCAAACGAAGCGAGAGTTGGTCGGTCCAGTCCAAGACCCAGACCCACTCCTCTATCTAGCCTTTCCAGCCCCATAGTCAGAGCCATTCCCAGGACTGAAGGGCGATCTGGTCTGAGTTCCTGGACCATGGTGAGAGCCACGCCCTCATATATACTCACATTATTGGCCATATCCACCGCAAGCACCAATGAGCCACGAGAATTCCATAGTAGGTCCACCACGGGCGCAGGCACCCTTGGAGAATCCACTGCACCATTCACAAGATTCTTGAGTCGGCCATCGGGAGTCCACGCACGCAACTCGCCATTTGCACCGGCAGTCAACACCATGGTGCCCAGAGGAGACCACGACACACGCGTGATGGAGTTGGGAATGGTCGACAGTTTTTGTACCATGGGCGGATGGCTCAACTTGACGGTTTCAGAAATGGCCCCATCTTTAAGTGCATGGATATAAGCGGACGAGTCATCGTTTCCCACGGCAACCACGTTGGTGGAAGGGTGCCACTCCAGACAGAGACTGGAGGGGAAGGTGATGGACGGCAGGAGTTGGATGGTTTCGAAGTCCTGGTCTATAAGCATGGGGTCTGGCCCTGAAACAGTATCTGAAACAGCACCGGAAACAGCACCTGAACCAGAATCTGAACCAGCACCTGGAACAGTAACTGGACCAGAAGCACCAGAAACAGCAACAGCACCCGAAGCTGAAACAGCCTTGAGACTTGAAGCAGTCGCCAAACCCGAAGCGGAAACCTTCATATGCTTTGCATTCTCCAAGTCTTGCTTCTCCCTCATCACTGCATCCGGCAAGCTGAGTCGAGGGGTCTTGCCCTCGCTTGCATCCTCCAAAAACGTATAGAGAATCCCCTTCTGCACCAAACTAACGAGACACCCCGGGCCAACGTGGGGCACAAGGTTATTGGACCCGTGTTCATAATCAGCACACAGCGACTCCTTCTGAAGTGCATAGGCGGCTAACTCAAACCCTCCTTCCTGGAGGTACCGCCAGATGAGGTAGTTGAGCTCCTCGCTGCTTAGAGACATTATGAGAGATATGGTAATGTCAAGTTCAATTTCAATTTGTAGTCAAGGATTCAGTTAATCCGTGGAGTAAAGGAGTGGAGTTGAGGAGTGTAGTAAAGGAGTGGAGTGGAGGAGTGTAGTAAAGGAGTGGAGTGGAGGAGTTCCTGATAAGACTAAGTGACTATTGGTCTGGTTTGCCTGGTTTGTCCAATCTGTCTGTCTCTGTCTCTGTCTCTGTCTAGCCTATACTAGGTCTTGGCTTGTGTTTAGCGAGTGGAGTGTCTAGGAGAAGTGGTGTGAAATGGTGAGCATTGTTAGCGACAGTGAGAGGGAGGATACGCACACCCGTGCACCGGTATAGAAACATCAACAACTACTTCTCCATGGACTTCAAGACCAACCGAAAGAGTAAGGCGCCGTGGCAATTGCAGCCGCTGCGGGCCCGCAACCAGTCCAATCCTTATAGTGGCCAGGCTGCTGCAGGCGATGCGGCTTCGGTGGTTGGAGGTGCTGATGACTCTTCTGATTTCCTCCACCCGTCCAGAGCCGCTGCTTCCAGCCGGAAATCTAACCGCCGGCTCTCGATCCATGCGTCGTTGAATGCTGCCAAACATTCGGGGTTTCATCCTACGGCTGCTGATATGGGGCAGCTCCCTAGTCTTCCCCAATTGGGGCTGGGGCTCCATAGAACCGCCACCAATGGCTCGGATATGGTGTCATTACGGAGCCATAGACCACAAGAATCCATTGTGAATATCATCAAGAGTGAAATGCGCCATAAGGACGCCACGGCCATTGACGACTTGTACAAGTCGCTCTGTGAGCAGAAACGGACGGTGGAGAAGGATATCAAGACGCAGATCAACCGCAACCAGAAGAACATCTTGCAGTTGACGGATAACTTGCAGCTTACGCAGCAGGAGTTGTTGCTGTTGCGTGTGTCCACCAAGGAGTTGTACGGGATCTTGGCCGAGTTTACTGATAGTGCCAACCGGAGACTTGAGTTGGAGGTGCAGGAAAACGGCGGTCGGACTGCTGGAAATGCTGGCAATTCTCTTCTGGTTTCGCTGAAGAAACGGGACCGTTCCTCGGTGATGGTGCTCCAGAAAATGTGGGCCACGGAGCTCCAGCTGTTGTATAAACACGTGGATGGGGCTCAGAAGTTCATCAAACCCTCGGAAGAACGCCATATTCTCTCGGAGAGTGGCCGTTGGCACGAAATCAACGTGGGGACTTGGAAACCAAGCAAGGCCATCCATTTGTTTCTCCTCAATGACTGCATATTGATAGCAGCCCGGAAACAGAGCCTGGATGGCACTCCCAAACGGCTCCATGCCGTCCACTGCTGGCCTCTCCATACGGTGGAGTGCACACAGGTCCAGACCCCACGGAAAAGCGGCGAAGCCGACTCGACTACCTATGCCATCAATCTCCGGTCCAACAACTTGAGTTATGTGTACCAGACCGACCGGTACGATCACTACATGCGGGTGATGAATGCATACCACAAGGGAAAGAACGAGCTTTTGCAGAAACAACGGGACTTGGAGGCCCAGGAAGACCAGAAAAACGGCCATTCTCAGAGAGAGAGTATCAGCTCTATAACAGAGGAAGGCCTGGAGAAACGGCAATTGAGAGACTCGCTCCGCAACTCCGGGATCAGCAACGGGGTCAGTTTTGCAGGTTCCAATGCCCCTGACGAGTCCAGAAACTCCAATTCCCACCGCAACAGCACGGATTTCCTCCTCAAGGATATTTCTGCCCGGGTCCACCAACGCAATCGGTCACACGACTTCAAGAAAACCATAAGCAGGGATGGCAACCAGCCTGCACAGTTGTTCGTGGAACTCAAGACCAACGAGGATAAATTGGACGAGGTGGATGTGCATTTGGCCCATAACGAATATATGAGTGCCGTGGGGCTCATCAAGCATATCGAGAGCCGGTTAGGGGCTATTTTCGAGCGCATCGCCAATTTCCCCGAATCCAACCAGACGGAGGAGCTCAGATTACTTGTGGATGTGGTCAAATTAAAGATCAACAGCCGCAAAGAAAAGGTGCAACAAGGCCTTGCATTTGACCTCAACCACAATATCCAGGGTCTTTCCGAAGAACAAATCTCCAGCATCGTGGAGTTTTATCTCAGTTTCGGCAAGTTTGAAGATGGCTTCACTGCAGTACTCGAAGCCCTCTCAAACCATCTAGCCCGAACAGTGGGCAAGTTGATCTCCAGTGCCCATGGCTCCACTCGGGTGGATATAGTCAACTACTTGTCCAACTTGATCATCGTCTATGTGTCGATAGTCAAGCGGGCAGTGAGGATCTACCGGACATGCATTGAGCCCGTGCTCAAGCGGGAGGTGGTGAAAAGCGTGGATCTGAGTGGGTTTGTCACGTGGGCCATTCGGGAAATGCAACAGTTGGTGGATCTCATCAAGAAACACGCAGCAGGCTCGCTCTTGGTGGACGACGAAGACTCATGGTCCATTAAGGATGCAAGATACTACGGTGATCTTTTGCTGGTGATGGAGCCACAATTGGAGGTGTTGAAGCAAGAGGGTTTGAATGTGGATTACCTTTTCGATGATATACTCATTGAGTCTTAGTCTGATGTCGTCTGGTGTCGTCTGAAAGTCTGGTTCAGCCGATTTTCAGAATCCATTCTTGACCAAACAACAGTCTTGGACTAGTCTTATAAGAGACATTGGAAGGGATCTTTAGTCATGGAGGATTACTGGCTACAAATTTCGGAGTCTAAAAGAGCCATATCCAGTGGCCAACTCCAGCTTCTCCACTGTTCAACCAAAAACGTGTTCAAAGATCCAAGGAATATCATAGGGGGAAGCAGGTAATGGAGCAGTACCAGAAAAAAAGGAGATTGGGTAGAACATGTCCAAATCAAAGCTTGGAGTCTTCGTGTCACGTGATTGTAAGTGTCACGTGATTATTAATGTCACGTGATTGGGCACAACATGTCCAAATCAAAGCTTGGAGTCTTCTTGTCACGTGATTACAAATGTCACGTGACTGGGCATGTCACGTGGTTGCACGAACTACAAAGTCACAAGAGAAACACCCATGACTACTCATTGCATTTCAGGTAAAAATGAAATAAAAGATATTCACTGTGATCGGAAATTATAGATCTAATCATTAGCATTCGTTATAGTCCATAGCTCGACTGTATCACGGACTATTACTGAAGATATATGCAGTATTTCAGTATATCAGTCAGTTCCAAGTAGTCAGGTTCAAAAGTCGGTTCGAAATAGTGACTGGAATCATACGTTTGGTTCCATAGTCATAGTCGGTCATTCAGCAGTAGTAAAACAAGTCGTAGTCAGTAGTGAAACAAGAGACCGTAGTATCCTGAGTAATCAATAGTCAGGTGGTTAGTAGAAGCAGCAGTATTTGTAGCAGCACTCTTTGTCTCGGCCTGTATCGTCAAACTACAACTTGGCGTAGTAGTCAGCAATATCGTACTTCTCCCGCAAAGAAGGCCCCCGGTGCTTCAAGTACAACACAAGCACCGCCGTGACGGTGATAATACCAGCATAGATGGAGAACAATACGCCCAAGCCGAGGGCCGTGGTCAAGGGCTCGGTGATGAATGTGGCCACGGCCGCAAGAACCTGACGGACTAAATTGTTGATGGCCACGCCTGTGGCTCCCTTTCCTGGCAACAAGTCAATGAGGTAAGTGACGTTGCAGCCAATCAAGATGATGGAGGCGAAGCCGTAGATAGCCGTGCCGATCAACGGCGTGAGCCAATATTGGCCTGTATCCAAGCACCAGCCAAAGATCATACAGCCGGGAAGAAAGAGACACACGGAGATCACCACGTTCCACGAGATCCGCGATTCGGGCGAGATCTTGCCGTTGTTGAGTTTGGCACTTTTGCGGGCCAAATGGTCGATCCAACGCCCGCCAAGCACCGACGCCAAGATGTACGTGACGGAGTTGGGAATGTACATAAGACCCACGATCACGGGCGAGAAGTTGTAGGGCGCCGTACTGTACCGGTTCGAAATGGAGATGTTGAAAAAGTAGATTCCCATGAACACGAGTGCTGAGTATGAAATGCTGAGTAGCACGGGTGGGTATGTTAGGAACACCATCGCATGGGTGGGGCGCACGATATAGTCATAGAGAAACGTGGCTTTGGGGTGTGGATCACTTGACGCTCTTTGGGTTTTGCCCTTTTGGGATTCGGCCTTTTCGGCTTCATCGGTATATGCGTTCTCTCCGTCGGTGTCTCCGTCTGTATCAGAACCTTCCGATCTGGAGTTAAAGCGAGAAACACGTCTGGAATTGGAATTGCTGGTGGTGTAACGTGACATGGTGGGGAACAACGGGTCGAGGGGGATCTCGGTATCGACGATTTGGGACCTGGTGGAGTTGAGCCGGGCCAACCGGACGGAAAGGTCTGCAGATGGTCTTCTTCTTCGGGAATCCACCAGGATTATGGATTTGTTTGAGTGCTGGGACAACGGGGTCCTCGGGGCATTGGGCATAATTGGAGGCTGAAATTCCTCTGAGCCTGCATGCAGAGCTAGCTTGGTCAAATACCCCGGTCCATCTTCCAAATCCACATCTTTCTTATCCTCTTTGGTTGCAATTTTCTCCAGATCGATGTTTTTCTCCAGATCGATATTTTTCTCCAGATCGATGTTTTTCTCCAGATCGATGTTTTTCTCCAAATCAACCTCGCCTTCACCGGATTTTATCAGATCATGCTCGTATTCATCAATCTCTTCCTCCATATGCCTTCTTACCATAGTCAAGGTCTCCCTGGAAAGCGTTTCCGGCAAGAAAAACAAGATGGTGAACACATTGACTCCACACAAAATCACAATGATCCACATACACGCCCGCCAGCCCCAGGCCTCGGCCACAGCACCACCAATGATGGGCGAGAGAAAAGGCCCCAAAAGTGGCCCGAGGTAAAACACCCCAAGCGCTGTACCTCTCTTTTCCTGGACAAACATATCGGAGATGGTGCCTGCACCCACGGCCTGCACAGCAGAGGCCCCAACACCCGATAGGAGGCGTAGTACGATCAACGAGGAAATGGACGGAGCCAAAGCACAGCCAATGGAAAAGGCCAAGAACCAGATGAAAGAGATCACGTACACCGAGCGACGGCCATGGCGTTCGGAGAAGTTGGACCACCAAAGTGGAAACACCCCCAATGCAACCAAGTAAATTCCCACGGATACATTGACGGTAGATACGTCGGTGTGGAGGTCTTTGGCCAAGTTATCAATGGCAGGGAGCATGATGGAGGTTCCCATAGGTCCAGTGATGGCGGCAAAGGCCACAATGAATACAATGCAGTATTTCCGGCGGGTCAGGTAAAGCTTTGCATCGTAGTATTCGGGGAGAAGCGTCAAGGAAGCGAAAATGCCCCTTCGTTCGGATAAAGCCACTTTTTGTGCCGCCGACAGTACGGAGCGTTTGGAGTTTCTGGAAGTTTTGGAGTTCCTGGAAGTTTTGGAGTTCTTGGAGTTCTTGGATTGACAAGAAACAGATTCGTCCAAAAGGTCTGCATTCGAATAAAGAGGCCGAGGAAGGTTGGACAGGTGATCAATGGATGTCGAGTCAAGCGATGGACAAGAGCCCGAAGGAGCCACTATGGAGTCCAAGTCCTCCATACTTCAGAGTAGAAATGAAGCAGTCAACGACAAAAGTCCCTATTTGATTCTGGAAATAAAGAGCCAAGTCTGAAAATTAAGTGGTGGGCGTGAAGTGGGGACAAGAAGAGTATTTATAGTGTGGAGAGCGTCAGTCAGTCATGGCGCGAGCCGCTGCGAATTTGACATGCACTGCATGCGATAAGAGTGAGAACTAAATTAAGCGTGCGTAGTCAACAAGGGTCTGGGAGAGGAAAGGGAGTTCGGATGTACAGGTGTATGTGTGGATGTACAGGTGTATGTGTGGATGTACAGGTGTATGTGTGGTTGTACAGGTGTATGTGTGGATGTACAGGTGTATGTGTGGTTGTACAGGTGTTCAGATGATTTGTTTCACACTTGTTTCAGATCCCTGAATCTGTTCAGGGTATGGTTGGGCGGAGATATCCCGAACGGGCTAACTCCGAACGTGCATGCAAAAAACAAACAAAGAGAAACAATGGAAGAGAGAATCCAAGAGCAAATGGTGGATACCATAAGCGATCGCGGTTCTATGCAGGTCTAAACGAATAATGACAGCTAAAAGCTTGACACCTTTTATGCGCATACACCTTAACTAATGCTCCTTCACCTCCACCATAATAGTAATGATAGTAGAAATAGAAATGATTTTTTCTTTTCTTTTCTTTTTGTTTTTCTTTTCTTTTCTTTTTGTTTTTCTTTTTCTTTTCTTTTTCTTTTCTTTTCTTTTTCTTTTCTTTTTCTTTTCTTTTTCTTTTCTTTTTCTTTTCTTTTTCTTTTCTTTTTCTTTTCTTTTTGTTTTTCTTTTGTTTTTCTTTTTCTTTTCTTTTGTTTTTCTTTTTTGACGATTTTGACGGTTTTGGTGTAGAAATGATCGAGTAATTAAGGTTTATGAATTAAATGCATGTCGCAGTGCAGAACAATGAAGAGAAGAGAAGCCAAGAAGAGAGAGAAATTTCCCGCGCACACTTATGGTAAACGCACGCACTCAGTTGAGATCTACCGATTACAAATACTGGAAGTTTCCCAATTTGGAAATTAGTTCGTTTCACTTGGCAATGGGATGTATTGTTTCTGGATGTGATTTCTTGTACTACGTAATTTTGTATTTTGTATTTTGTATTCTGTATCATGGCGCAGTTGTAAAATGGTGTATTACAAGCCTATGTACACTCTTGCAATGTGTACCCTTTAAAAGGAGAATTCTTGTTTAGGACGAATATTCTTGAATACAGGTTTGTTTTGATGGCATTTTTCTAGGGTTTTGGAGTTTTATTTAAAAGATCAGGTCATCGACTTCTACTATGCAGGACCGGGTGCCGGAAAAGAGGACATATTTTGGTCTTCAAGTGGTTGAATCTGTGGAGTATATGCAAGTTTGTAATGCTCAGCCCCAAAGTTATTGCACGACCCAGATGTTCCAATTGTGGCTAGTATCAGTGATCAATTGTGGCTAGTGATGCTTCCAACTGTGGCGAGTGATACTTCCAATCGTGGCTAGTGTTTCTTCCAATCGTGGCGAGTGTTACTTCCAACTGTGGCGAGTATTACTTCCAACTGTGGCGAGTGTTTCTTCCAACTGTGGCTAGTATTTCTTCCAACTGTGGCGAGTGTCAGTACATTTTGACTGTAGAAATGATAGAAGTATTAAAAACTACTTCTTCTGGGCCTTTTTCTCTTTAACTTACCGAGGAATGCTTCTTTATAGATCCATTTGGTTGAGCACCTTCAAGAAGAACTGTATTCCCGGGATTTTTACAATAATATATTTGATGGATAAACCCGTAAACCCCTTAACTTCAAGAATATAAAACAATGAATACGCTGACTCCCTCTAAAACTCTCCCAAGTATACTGTACATAGAGGGTGGTGTATATAGTGTTGAACTTTGTCCGTTAGTTCATAAGCTGGAACTCTGACGTAATCGGTCTCTGCCAATAAGTAAGGAGCTTCAGTTGCACTTCAGTTCTTTGTATTCGGGTCTGTCTCAACGAATACTAGGAAATCACTATTTCCTCTCCTTAACTGAGCAGGTTCTCCATCCGTAAATCCCTATGAGCGGGTCCTCCTTCTTATGTAGTCGAGTCGCCCGGAAGCTTCGGCACCTCCTGCACGTTAACGACCACAATCTGTTTCATCTGCTTTTGCTTATAAGTTCCTCTTGCATGGGGGGATGCGCTGCTTTTATATTTCGTTAGGTGGCGCTCCTGCATGTATGAGGCTGCAAATATATAGGGCGGGGTGAGCACAAAGACATCGTATATAAAGGTGAGTCCCCCCGCGGCTTTTGAATCTTCTTATTTTTCATTCTTCTCTATTCTTCACTCTTTGCATCATTCCAGTCTATGGTATTTATCAATATCCACCAATCCAATCACTCAGCACTAGAATCTAAACAATAGAGCCTATAAGAATTTAGATTGGGTTTGAATGGTGATATGGGATATCAGACTGCATGAAAGAGTGGTATTGTGGTGCACCTATGCTAAGCTGGTGATGAAGATCAACGTGACTTCGTATATGAAGATGGCTTGCAAAAAGATTGCAGCACCACAATTTCACACGTGGTCTCCCTCTGCATTACTCACTGTGGCAAGTGGCTTGACTAATGTTGATCGGACGGGAAACAGTATTTTCCACTTGGCATGGCGGCAACCGAAAAAACAGTTTTTACTTAAGTTTAGTCCTTAGTGGTTGATTGGAGTGGGTAGTGCATATTGAGCAGACTTTAATTACAATTGATCATTTTGATGCCAGTTGGTCTTGCATAGCACTAGTGGCTTTTCATTCCAAAACACTTATGAGCCACTGTCCGGTTTGGTTGAAATTGCCTATATCTATAGCATGTCCTGCATATACTACCCAAAGTAGTATAGAGTACTGTCTACTCTATAATGGTAAATGAGCATTTAAAAGTACTACTATGACCAGGTCTAGTAAACCAGTACATCCGGGTAACGATCGATGTTCCAGGTTTAGAGTATACTGATGTATGATTTGATTGGACTGCATATAATATATAAACAGAAGACCCATGACTCATGAAACACTCTGAAGCACTCTGAAACAAACATGAAACACACCGTCTCATTCCTCGGTACCAGATCTGACATGTGTGTCCTGCATATACGCGACTACATGCAGTACCCTTTTAAATCCACTATTCTCCAAAAAAGACAATTCCAAAAGAAACCCCAACTTCACCTGGGAATTGTGAAAAAAGATTGGCCCCCAACTTTAACCCAAAATCCTGCACATAAGCACTGTAGCGCTATATGCAGTGCGCATCTCTTGCCCTCGCAACCCTCCACCTCATATCCCCAGACTCTAACGCCACACTCCATATCTCCTCCCCTCGCTAATAGTGTTTCAAACTACTGACTCTGTCCAGTCCTGCAAATAACTACATCTGGTCACGTGTGCCAATTGACCCCCCTCCCGTACCCCCTCCCCCCACGGTCTGGTATATAAATACTCCCATAGTGGACCATAATCGATCCCCCCGCCCCCCATTACGCCAATTATCCCGTTGACCCTTATTGGCTCATATTATCACTTTATCCTTTAGACACTACTTTATGTCGGTTCTAGAGTGGCCGTTTTATGGGCTCCGCACGCTCTTTGTGCTTATCTTTTTCCCCTTGGGAATTCTTTCTATTCGTTTCACCCAGTTGGTGGCGGAATTGGCCTTTTGCCGCTCTCCTCGATGGTTTAATGTGTCTGTTCTGGTGACCAAGGTGCATTTTTTCCAGCTCCTTACGTTTATCACGGCAACAGTCAACCCGATGAAGATCCTGGTGACGTTTAAAAAGTCCGAGTTACCCGAAAAGAATAACTTCCGTGTGGATTCCGGGGGAAACTTGATCTCGGACTTGTCGCCCAATGCCATCTATATCTCCAACCACCAGATCTATACGGATTGGGTGTTTTTCTGGTTTTTGTCCTATACTTCGCTGTTGGCCGGCTCGGTGTTTATCCTCTTGAAGGCGAGCTTGAAAAAGGTGCCTATGTTGGGCACGGGAATGGAGACTTTCCGGTTCCTTTTTCTTCTGCGCAAATGGGAAACAGATAAAGTCAACTTGACCAATCAGTTGTTGCGCATTGATGCTGATGCTCGGGGCATGGGGCCTGCTGCCAATGTATCCATGGTTTCGGCCTATGGTGGTGCTTCGGATGGAAATGGAACTTCCATAGTGCGTTGGCCAAAAGGAACTTCTCCAAAGGCTGCCGATTGCTCGTCCTACCAGCTAGTGATTTTCCCCGAAGGAACCGTCATTGCTGCCAATACAAGGCCACGGTCCAAGGCTTATGCTGATAAGATCAACAAGCCTGTGTTCAAGCACGTGTTGCTTCCGAGAGCACGTGGTCTCTTCCTCATGTTGAGGCTGTTGAGGGACACGGTGGATGTAGTGTACGATGTGGCATTGGGATTTTCTGGCTTGAAGCCTGAGCAATATGGGGAAGAGGTGTTCACCTTAAAGGCATTTTACCTCAAGGGAAAGGGCCCCAAAAGGGTGCACTATTATATCCGTGCGTTCCAGATCAAGGATATTCCTTTGGGCGATGATGATAACGTGGACATCGACAACGTGGACCCTGCGGTGTTCCTGGCTTTTGAAGATTGGATCTATGGAGTGTGGGGCGAGAAGGACCTGCACATGGCCTACTTCTTCGAGCACGGCACTTTCCACGATGAAACCGATGCGGCGGTGCAAACGGTGGACGCTGACTTTAAGTTGCGGAACTGGCTCGAAGCATTTGCCCCCAATGTTCTTCTTGCATCGTTCGTGTTGTTGGTGTACTTGGTGGTTAGGTTTGTCCGGGCGTTCTAGCCTGCAGGACCGCGCTATATGCCGTCCGCCGAGACCCACACCCAGAGGTCCACCGAGTGGCCCTGTTTCAGGTGATGTTTCAAGTTAAGAAAAAAAAGCCTACTCTGATTTTCTTCCTAGTTTGCATATTAGGTGGCTGCTGATGTCGCATGTTTCAGAATTGTTTGCATGTTCAATGCATCATGGTGTTTCAGATCCAGGTACTGTTTTTGGGGGTTGTTTCAGGTTGTTCCAGCTACCACAAGATGATCGGATCTTTAATTGCTGCAACGTCATGATTGAAGACTCAGTGGTGCGTTTCAGATCTTAGGTTGTTGCATCACATGACAATCCAATTCCACAAACAAGAGTCGCAGTTGCAGCTTTGGAAACACTCCCAATTATACAAGTAGCTTTACTTGGAAGTATTGTGTACGGTGACATCAGCCAAATCCACTAAAACTGGGACACTACTTGACACAGACCAAAAGGACCTGAAACAGACCAACGGTATCGGAAACACTACCTGCAGAAACCTGAAACAGACCAAAAGGTACCGAAACAGACCAAAAGGTACCGAAACATTACCTGCAGAAACCTGAAACGGACCAAACAGTACCTGAAACAGACACCTGAAGTCACACCGAGCTGAAACTTGAGCCAGATTGAGAATCTAGACCTTTCCGGAAACCCACCCAAACCCTCCTATAAATGTGTCTTCCCCTCGCATTCTGCCTCCCCCGGATATTCCTGGGCATGTTTTTGATTGGTATAGTGGTGCGGTACTTTCCCCTAGTACTCAGCTTCATTTCCTTTATCCTCTTGGGCTTCCTACTCATTGGGTGTGCATCCACCAATTCCACCTACTCGTCCATTTACTTGATCAAAGTGGCCTACAACGGGACTCTGGATTCGTATGCCAAAAATGTCACATCTGGAGCTCTTCGGGTCAACTATATGGCCTTGTGCAGTACGGCCTCTGGAACCATCGAGTGCTCCACACTGCGCAACTACACGGCCTTATCCGCAGGCAGTATGGTGGAAACCGGAGCAGGAAAGCTTAGTCTAGCGGACTTGGCCAGCCAGCTCAACGATGTATGCAGTCCATACATTTTGATCGCCTCGCTTGTTCTAGTGTTCCTTATTCTTGTGTGTGAGCTATGGCTGGCCATGCCGCTTGTGCCTTGGAAAGTTATGGTTCGTCGGGTTACAGCTGGAGTTGCCCTCTTATCTGCACTCCTCTGGGGTCTTGGGGCCATGCTCCAGCACCAGGCGATCCGGTGTGCCCAGGCGTTTATTGGAGCTGCTACGCTTTCGGCGGTGACGGTGTCCAAAGGGACACGTGCCGAGGCTCTACTGTGGACCTCTTTTTCCTTTTTGGTTGTGGTGTTTGTAGCCCTGGTGTTTCGGGTGGTCAGAGACGCGCACGTGCCGGCCTACGAAGAGAAGTAGCAAGGAGAAGTATCTGCAGTGCCTCTAGAATCAGTGACTCGAGAATGGCTTTAAGACTCCTATACTATACAGTGCAGGGCTAGAAACGGGATAAAGGACAGGGCTAGAAACGGGATAAAGGACAGGGCTAGAAACGGGATAAAGGACAGGGCTAGAAACAGGATAAAGGACAGGGCTAGAAACAGGATAGAGTGCAGGGATGCCATACTAACACTATGACTACCAAGCACTGGTTAGTACTGTTGTTTGGTATGCAGGTTAATGCCCGAATCCAGATTTGATTGGTCCCAGTTCGGTTAGGTACTGATCCCTTGACTATATCTCCCTATTGATCTCCTTCACCTGATTGTATATCTGGTACTGTCATGTCCACACCAGAGTCAGACTTAACTGCATGTCGCTATCTTACTGAAGTGTATTTCTTGCTCCATGTACTTCTATACTCTTAATTCAAAGCAGACTCACTATACCTTAGCTGTCATATTGCCATTCATTGAGAAACACTTGGGTGTCATTGCCATTCATTGAGAAACACTTGGGTGTCATTGCCATTCATAGATGAAATACTTAGCTGTCATATTGCCATTTATTGATGAACACTTAGCTGTCATATTGCCATTTATTGATGAACACTTAGCTGATATATTGCCATTCATTGATGAAACATGGGTGGTGATGTTGAATTTATGGCATGGTCAAATAAAAGTCTTGGGGAAATACGCGAACTTATATATACATGTATTTTGTTTTTGCAGCACACCCCTTGTTTCAGAATGGTGGCAAACCATGCACACAAAAGCGGCCAGTGCTATATAAGGAAGGCCACCCCCCTTGGCTTTCTGGACCCATAAATTTCATTCCTCCTCTATCAGTCCACTAATATATCCAGTGACTATAATATACGATTGATCATGTTCTATATGATTGATTCGTATTTGACTATTTACCTGATTGATACCCATTGATACCCATTGATATATCCAGTGACGATATTTATACGTGGTTCGAGTGGATCCTAATATTTGATATTCACAAATATGTTTTTCAAGAGGTGGTGTTTTGGTTTTGGGTTATTTGAAGTTATCTCTTTCTACATCATTTTGTTTAATTCTGGGAATAATGAGAACCCACTTTGAGCCCACTTTGAGCCCACTTTGAACCCACTTCCTGGCCCGGCATATGAAGAAGGTACAAATTTCAAGATAATATTAAAAATGAATCTGGAAATAGCCAATTAATATTAAGACTGGTGTGCTCTTAGAATGTGATTATGGGGTGTACGGGTCTATTACCTGGACACAGCTCACCAAGCACTAGCAGCCAAAGAAGAAGTAGCAAACAGAAACAAACAAGTAAGAGCTCAGAGTCGTATACCTGGGAAATTGAAGAGCTGGTGATCAGGGGGTGGTGGTGGATGGGTGGTGATGGATGGAGCGGGGTCACATGACTCTCACGTGGCCTTCACGTGCTGCGCACGTGACCCCCGCATATACGCGATACTCACCATCTTCTTCTCTCAAACAACATGGATTACATGGCTCAGATCGACGCCTTCGTGCGCCGCTTACAGGCGGCCGACACCGATTATAAGGAGACGCAGTCGATCTTCTCCGAGCTTTTAGACATGATTGAGGCCTTCAACGGCGCCACCGAGTACGCGTATTTCCTCAAGACGCTAGTGCCGGAGTTTCTCTCCAAGTTGGACACGGTGCCCATTTCGTTCCAGAGCAATTCGCCGGAAAACAAGGTGCGGAACTCCGTGCTTGAGATTATCCATCGGCTGATCATGACCGATACCTTTGAGCCGTATGCAGAGGACATTTTGGCGTGTTTGACCCGGATCTTGCAGACGGAGAACGAGGACAATGGCGTTTTGTGTATGAAGATCATCACCAGCTTGCACAAGGCCTACAAGGCGATTTTGGCGGAAAAAACGGCGCCTTTCATCGATATAATGAACCGCGTATACGATAATATGGACCAGGCCTTGGAGGATGTGTTTGAACGGGAAAACGGAGGGGGGACTCCGCAACAGCAACCGGAAATGGATGCCGATGGCAATGAAGAACCTGCGGCCGTTTTGTGTCCGGCCATGAGATCCTTCAAAGTGCTTGCCGAGTGTCCCATTACCATGGTGTCTCTCTATTCGTCTTATAAGACTTTGGTGCAGACATCTCTTCCGAGTTTCTTGCCCAAAATCCTTCACATCCTTAACCTCCAGATCAAACAACAGCGGGAGTTTCGCCAGGAGCAGCTCCAGCACGCGGATTCCGTGGTGGCCATCTCTCCCGAAATCCACAATCGCCAGGCATACCTGGATTTCATCTTGGGCCAGGTTAAGGCTGCATCGTTTTTGGCGTACGTTTTTATCCGCAACTATGCCACGCAGTACTTGACGGCTGACGAGATGAAAATCGTGCCGGATGTCATTCTAAGGTTGTTACAGGATTGTCCTGCTGAGCTTTCCATCGCCCGGAAGGAGCTCTTGCATGCTACAAGACATATCCTCAGCACGCCGTTCCGGACGCATTTCATCCCGAAAATCGAGTTGCTTTTCGATGAAAAGATCCTCATTGGCCATGGACTTACGTCGTTTGAAACCTTGCGTCCCTTGGCGTACTCCACAGTGGCGGATTTCATTCATAATGTCCGCAATGATCTCACGCCCATGCAGATCTGGTCCACGGTTCAAATCTACTGTGGCTTGCTTAAAGACGACTCGCTAGCTTTGACGGTGCAGATCATGAGTGCCAAGCTACTCCTCAATTTGGTGGAGCGCATCATGAAGTTGCCCAATAAGCTCGAGGGTCGCCACCTTTTCATGATGATCATTGACCTGTACGCCAAACGGTTCCACAGCCTCAACCGCAAGTTCCACTACATCCTCAAGAAGCACAAGGTGTTTGAGGAGACCAAGCAGTCCAAGGATAAGGAGATCAAACGGGCCACGGCTCGCTACAGCTCCAAGACCGACGACCAACAACTTAGCAAGTTGAGCGAGGTCAATGATACCAAAGAAGGCGACGAGGAGGAGGATCTGGACCAAATGGATATAGTGGAGTCGGCTCCTTTGGACGAACTTGCACAGGAAGATATTTTCAGTATCGAAGAACTCTCGCCCATTACCGTTTCGGTGACCTCCAGCAACACAGATCTCTTGAAAGATGCAAGGTACCTTTTCCGGACGTTGATGACGTTCTTGAAGTCGGTGATTTTCGGCTTGAAGAACTGCAACCCTCCTGTGCCTCCCCAGCCTGTGCAGCAGGACCCCAACTATACAGGACAACGGGTCAATTACGATAAGTGGAACGATCTGGCCAAGTTGACGTCGCTTGAGGAGATCAAGATTCTCAAGAGCTTCTTTAGAGGAGGAATCAGCTGCCTTAAGTTTTTCTCCGTGACCAAACCGAAGAAAGCCGTGCAGCCCAAGAGCTTTGATTTCTCCACCGGAGGCCCCAACCTCCCCATCACTTCTTCCAAGGAGGAAAAGGATTTGATGGAGATATTTGCTACGATCTTCATCCATATTGATCCTGCATCCTTTAACGAAATTGTCACCGACGAGTTGCCGTTTATGTTCGAGTCCATGCTAGATAACGCAGCGTTGCTTCACTTGCCGCAGTTTTTCCTTGCCAGTGAAATCACCAGCTCCAATTTCTCCGGCATTTTGATCTCGTTTTTGAGGTCCAACCTCGACCAGCTCGATAAGGTGGATTTGGTCAAGTCCAACATCCTCATCCGCTTGTTCAAGCTTTGTTTCATGTCGGTAAACCTTTTTCCCGCAGCCAACGAGAAGATTCTCCTTCCCCACTTGAACTTTCTCATTTTGGAATCGTTGAGGCTTGCTACTAAGGCTGAAGAGCCCATTCTCTATTCCTACCTTGTGAGAACGTTGTTCCGGAGCATCTCAGGAGGCCGGTTTGAGAGCTTGTACAAGGAAATCCTCCACATATTGCCGGTGCTTTTGGAGAGCTTGAATAAGTTGATCGCCAACTCCAAAAGACCATATGAACGGGACATTTACGTGGAGTTGTGCCTCACAGTCCCCGTGCGACTCTCTGTGTTGGTACCTCACCTTAACTACTTGACTACTCCGTTGGTGTTTGCCTTGAACGGGTCGCAGGAATTGGTCAGCCAAGGCTTGAGAACGTTTGAGCTCTGTGTGGATAACTTGACGGCGGAGTACTTTGACCCAATGATTGCTCCGGTGATCGATGAGATCATGGCTGCGTTGTGGAAACACTTGGAGCCTGTACCTTACCATCACCAACACTCGCATACAGCCATCCGGATTTTGGGTAAGTTGGGTGGAAGAAACCATAAGCACTTGAAGCCGTGCGATACGTTGAAGTCGAAATCCGAGCTTGATCAGGAAATCAATGCTCTTTTCACGATCCACGGTTTCGATGGCCAGATCCCCATGTCCATTACTCCGGGCGTGGAGTCTGCCATCCAGCTCATCGAAGACCCTCGGTTGAAGGTGCACTACCGCATCAGTGCATACAACTACTTGTCGAGTATTTTGAAGCTTTTCATCGACACGAACCCGATTCCGGAGGACTATGCAGGATACATCAAGAGCCAGGTGCAGTTTCTCAAGAAAAGCGGCGACTCCGACACGTTTCCGACGTTGGAGAGCTCCGATATCAAGGACAGCAGCAAATTGAGCCACCAGCAAAAGCTCTTTTCTCGCTTGTTGGAGATCCTCTTCTTCTCGCTCTCGGTGCCGGAACTATACGACGATGCCAGTCTGCTCATTGACAACATCACCACCCACTTCACCTTGATCCATTTGGGCTCCTCCAGTATCCAGAAAATCAAAAAAGACCGGCCTTTTTCCGTCAAGGACCAGGAAGGCCATGCATACATTTGCGAAAGCGTGTTTTTCAAAGCGTTGAGCTACTCTCTCAGTTTCTGGGATAAAACCGTCCGGAAAAAGGGAATCGAGACGGTCAAACGCATCTATAAAACGTCGGTGGTGCTCTTTGGCTCCGAAGAGGATGCGTTGTTCTTTCCGCTTTTCAGAACCATGTTCTACAAGTTCACCCATAACTGCTACAATGAGTTCTACCATACGAAGCTCGGGGGAGTTTTGGGTTTACAGACGATGTTCTCCGATTTGGGAATCCCATCCAGCTGGTTTTTCAAGCGTCAGTTTGAGCTTGTGAGGTCGATTTTCTTCATTTTAAGAGATACGCCTGAAACGGCTCCCCATGAGGTGCGAGACTTGGCCCAGAAATTAGTTTTGCAGATCTTGAAGGATTGCAATGCAGACGTGACCAAAGAGGTGATTTTGGAGAAACCGTTCCAGACCCTAGTGGGTGCTTTGGTCTATGATCTCGCCAGTGCAGTGCCTATAGTGAGAGAGGTATCGCAGGAATCCTTGAAGGTGTTATCGGATACCACGGGGGTTTCTGTGGCCACCATCATTGGGCCTTCCAAGCACTTGCTCTTGACTCCCATTTTCGGCAAGCCTTTGAGAGCGTTGCCTTTCCCAATGCAGATCGGAAACATTGATGCCATCACCTACTGCTTGGGCTTGGAGGATACGTTCTTGACATTCAACGAGGAACTCAACCGACTTCTACTTGAGGCCTTGGCCCTTGTGGACGCAGAAGACGAATCGTTGGCGAATGTACACCGGCTTTTTGAGCACCGCACGTCCAAGCAATTGATTGAATTGAGAGTTGTTTGCATCAAATTACTCTCTCTTGCCTTGAACAAGCCAGGGTTCTCTCTAGGAACGCTTTCCGAGGCCCGCATCCGGATTCTTGGTGTTTTCTTTAAGGCTCTCTGCAACAAGTCGACAGAAATCATCAATGCTGCACATTTGGGGCTCAAGTCCAGTCTCGACGAAAGTGCCAAGCTCCCCAAAGAGCTCTTGCAGAATGGTTTACGTCCCATGCTCATGAATTTGTCTGACCATAAGAAATTGACAGTTTCTGGGCTTGAGGCTCTTGCCAGGCTCTTGGAGCTTTTGATTTCGTACTTTAGGGTGGAAATCGGACGCAAATTACTTGACCATTTGATGGCCTGGGCTCAAATCAACACTTTACGCTCCATCGCTGGCCAGGATTTGGACAACAACCATACGGTGCAGATTGTCATGGCCATCTTGAATATCTTCCACCTTTTGCCGGCCAAAGCTTTCACGTTCATGGAGGAAATCATCAATACGTTGCAGTATTTGGAGGGCCATTTGGACCGGCACCAGAACTCGCCATTCCGGTTGCCAGTGCTTAAGTTTTTGAACCGCTTTGCCGAGAATTGCTTGGAATATTACATGACCAACTTCAAAAACAGGAAATTGGGCAATATGTTAGCGTACTTTGCAGGAGCTGAAGATGGGCCTCGTATCCGAGAAGTTTCCAAGACCAAAATCAATGGCATCATCGAGGATATCAAGGCCGAAACGCTGGAAGAGGTGAAGATCACCAAGTTCGCCAATACCATCGATTTGGTCGATGCCATTGCCAAGCACGACTCCCAATGGTTCCTGGAACTGGCTCCCTTATTACAAACATTGACGGAGTTGGTGGAGGTGGTGTCAGACATTCGCCAGAGATTGCCTCTTATCTCCAGTGCCCATCTCCAGGCCGAGCAGGCGATTTCCAAGCTCCAGACGATTGGAATCCATTACATGAGGACCTCAGAATCTGACAAGTCGCTCATTTTCTTTATTGTCAATTTCCTCAGCAAGTTGAACATCAAGTTGAGTTCTGAAGTAGAAGATTTCATCTTCCAGGATATTGTGTTGAGTTCCGATCTCAATATAAAGTTGGATTACTTGGTCAAGTGTGTGGATTTCATTGCTCAGGAAGGCACTCATCTCAAGGCCAAGACGTTCTTCTTGAAGAAGTTGTTCGATAGCATCTACCTCCGTGAAATCGACCGTTCGGGGTCTGCAGATGTGCTTTTCGAGAGGACCGAATGGTTGGACAAGTTTTCCGAGAAGATCTGGAAATCCACCAACGATATCATCACCGACCGCACCAGTGGGAAGATCGATACGTACCGGTTTGCGCTTCTTGAAACCACGTCCATCTTGCTCAAGTGGTCTGCTTCCAAGTTGGCCAACTACAAGAAGGAAATCATCAAGTTCAGCTGGAACTACATCAAGCTCGAGGACAATATCACCAAACAGGTGGCCTACGTGACCACGTCCTACTTCATCTCTGCATTTGAAACGCCTCCTCAGCTTGCTACTCAGGTGTTTGTGGCTCTTTTGAGAACACACCAAAATGATTCCCGGCATTTGGTGCGCCAGGCCCTTGATATCATTGCTCCAGTCATGTCGTTGAGAATGGTGCAGGGAGAATCGCCTAATAGTTGGTTGAAATGGCCCAGAAGAGTGCTTTCCGAGGATGGCTTCAACATCACCCAGGTGTTGAATGTGTACCAGTTCATCAACCACCACCCCAGCTTGTTTTTCGTGGCCAGAGAACACTTTGTTTCCAACATTATCACGGCCATGGGCAAGTTGACGATCTTGGCCAATACTGCGATTGAAAACCAGGTACTCGCTATTGATTTGGCCGAGTTGATCTTGAGCTGGGAGGTCAAGTCGAATGAACTTAAGAAAAAGAACAACGTGCAGGAAATCGCTGGGGCTCTGGCCGCTTCCGACCATGACGATATGTCCGATGACGATAACAAGACGTTGGTGGACTCGGTGGTTCTCGATAAAACTGCAGATTACGACTTTGCTACGTCGGAAAACTACGCCATTCCTTTTGGCCAGCGTGAAGCATGTGTCACGTTCTTGGTGCGGTATGTGTGTATTTCTCCGCAAAGGGCCTCGGAGAGTGAGTTGGGCCAGAAAGCCTTGGGAATTCTCTATGACCTCTTGAGCCCTGCACACTGGCCCGAGGTTTCGGTCAAGATCACCTTTTTCGAGAAGTTCCTCCTCTCCAATGACCTTAACTCGCCCAATCTCCTTGGCTACTGTTTGAATGCCTTGGAGGTCTTGGGAGTAGTTTTGGAGTGGAAGGAGGATGAGTGGATCATCAATAACCTCGAGTACCTCCATAAACTCTTGGAGAAATGTGTGAAGTCGGAGAACCATGATATCCAGGAGGTTCTCCAAAGAGTCTTACGCATTATCTTGAAAGCTATCAATGCCAAGGCTCCAGAGGAAGCAGCAGAAGAGGAGGATTCGGAGGTTCGTTCGTTTATTCACTTGCTTACCAGCACAGTGTCTGAGAATTTGAGCGATACGACGTCTTTGGCAGCCGGAGTTACTTTATCGTGGACATTGGCCAATTATAAGCCGGCAACACTTGATGCTTTGATCCCCATGATCATGAGGACCTTCAATAAGTTGTGCACGGACCACATTGCCATTACACACCAGGGCGTGCAGTCCTCAAAAGAGACCTCTTCGTCTGGCGACGAGGCCAAGGTCACTACCAAGTTATTGGAGAAGGTGTTGAACTTGTGTGCCATGAGAATCTCCACTCTTGGTGACCAGAGACGTATCTTTTTATCTCTCCTTGCACAGCTCATCGAGAGATCCTTGGATAAAGAGACTTTGGAGAAGATCATCAAGATCCTGAAGTCGTGGGTCTTTTCTCGGACTGACTTGTTCCCCACGACCAAGGAAAAAGCAGCCATTCTCTCCAAAATGATGGTGTTTGAGATCCGGGGTGAGCCCACGCTTTCCAAGGAGTTCTACCAGATCATCATAGACATTTTTGAGGACGAGACCTTTAGCTGTACGGAATTGACTGTCCGCATGGAACAGCCGTTTTTGGTGGGTACACGTTCCACAGAAGTTCCCATTCGCCGCAAACTCATGTCTCTCTTAAGCAACAGTTTGGAGAAAGACATTTCCAAACGGCTTTATTACGTGATTCGAGAGCAAAATTGGGAATATTTGGCGGATTATTCGTGGCTCAACCAGGCCTTACAGATCCTCTTTGGTGCTTTTGATCTTGACGAGAAGGTGTCTTTTGTTGCCGACGAGAATAAGTTGGCACCATTGACCGCCTTTCCTTATGGCCAAAACGAGATGAAGGATGGAGAAAACGAGGATATGGATGTGGATATGGAAGAAAAGGAAGACGTGGAGCTTGAGGCTTTGTTGAAGACTCATAACCAATTCCTCCAGTCCATCAGCAACATCACTGCAGGCTCCATCCTTGAGCCACTCATGGATATCTTCTACCAGAGCAACGACACCATCCACCGTGTATGGTCGCACGTGTTCCCCATTGCATTCAGCTCATTGCCCAAGGCAGAGCACCTCGACTTCACACGCTTCTTGGTGGTGTTACTCTCTAAAGATTACCATACCAAGCAAGTGGACATGCGGCCCAACATCATCCAGTCGCTCTTGGAGGGTGTTTCGAGGTGCAGCGAGCTCCAGCTTCCTCCGTTTGCTGTGGAGTGTCTTGCCAGCAACTTCGACGCTTGGTTCCAGGGAATGCATATTCTCGAGAATATCGATGAGGCTTCCATAAACGGCAGTTCGGAAGTCCGGGAAGTCACGCAGGATGCTTTGTGCAAGATCTACGCTACGTTGAAGGAAGACGATATGTTCTATGGGCTCTGGAGAAGACGGGCCAAGTATTCCGAAACCATTTCTGCTCTTTCCTATGAGCAGATTGGACTCTGGGATAAGGCGCAGCATCTCTATGAAACAGCACAGATCAAGGCCAGAAGCGGCGCTCTTCCTTATAGCCAATCGGAGTACTCTCTCTGGGAAGACCACTGGATCTTGTGTGCAGAGAAACTCCAGCAATGGGATGTGCTTACTGAACTCGCCAAGCATGAGGGCTTTTCCGACCTTCTTTTGGAGTGTGGCTGGAGAGTGGCCGATTGGAATGCTGATCGGGAGACCTTGGAGCAGACCGTCAAGAGTGTTATGGACGTGCCTACACCAAGACGCCAAGTGTTTGAGACTTTCTTGTGTTTACAAGGGTTTGGCCAGGAGAAGGAAACCCTCCAGGAACTCTCCCGGTTATGTGATGAAGGCATCCAATTGTCGTTGAAGAAATGGCACGGCTTGCCCCACAAATTGGGCAATGCTCACATCCCACTTCTCCATACTTTCCAGCAATTCGTGGAGTTCATGGAGGCCAGCCAGGTTTACTCATCACTTGTGTCCACCAATGCCCAGAACTTGGACGTCAAGTCCCAGGATTTGAAACGGGTGCTCCAGGTGTGGAGAGAAAGATTGCCCAATGTATGGGATGATATCAATATCTGGAACGACTTGGTCACGTGGCGCCAGCATGCGTTCCAGGTGATCAACAAGGTCTATATGCCGTTCATCCCTATTCTCCAACAGAGCAACTCGGATGGAAACGCCAATTCCTATGCTTACAGAGGGTTCCACGAAATCGCATGGGTGATCAACCGGTTTGCTCATGTCAGCAGAAAGCACAATATGCCGGACGTGTGTATTAGCCAGTTGACCAAGATCTACCAGCTTCCAAACATCGAGATCCAGGAGGCGTTCCTTAAGTTGAAGGAGCAGGTTAAGTGCCATTACCTGAACACTAGTGAGCTCAACACCGGGCTCGATGTCATCCGGAACACCAACTTGGTGTACTTTGCTACGCAGCAAAAAGCCGAGTTTTTCACGTTGAAGGGAATGTTTTTGAGCAAGTTGAACCAAAAAGACGAGGCCAATAAGGCATTTGCTACCTCGGTGCAGATCGACCTTAATTTGCCCAAAGCCTGGGCCGAATGGGGTATTTTCAACGATACACGGTTTAAAGAAAGCCCCAACGATTTGGTTTATGCCAATAATGCCATCTCCTGTTATTTACAGGCTGCAGGACTCTACAAAAACGGCAAGACCCGCAAACTCTTGGCCCGTATCTTGTGGTTGATCAGTTTGGACGATTCCACAGGAACCTTGGCCCAGGCTTTTGAGAACTTCAAGGGCGAAGTGCCCGTGTGGTACTGGATCACGTTTATCCCACAGCTTTTGACGTCTCTCTCCTATAAAGAGGCCAAGTTGGTGCGGCAGATCCTCGTCCGTATTGCCAAGAGCTACCCCCAGGCCTTGCACTTCCAGTTGAGAACCACCAAGGAGGATTTCGCTGCCAAGCAGAGACAGTACGTGGAGCTCTCGAGACAGAAGGCCAAGTCTGAGAAGGAGGAGAAGGAAAAGGAGGAGAAGGATGAAGACAAAGAGAGAGACGAGGAGAATGAAGTCAAGGAGGAGAATGAAGTGAAGGAGGAGAAGGATGGAGAGAAGGATGATGGCGATAAGATGGACGAGGATAAGGCCGAGTCTAAGGCCGAGGCCAAGGTGGAAACCCCCGATGCCTTGCGTCGGTCCTGGGAGTACGTGGAGGAGATCATGGGTATTTTGAAAACAGCATACCCTCTTCTTGCGCTCTCGTTGGAGTCGCTCGTGGACCAGATCAACCAACGGTTCAAGTGTACGGCCGACGAAGACGCATACCGGTTGGGTGTGGCTCTCTTGAACGATGGAGTACAGTACCTCAACCGGCTCGGCAACCCCCGTGAAGATGCCAAGTTGCCTCCCGTGACCGAGGTCAATATCACACGGTTTGCAGAGACTGTGCTCCCCAAGCAAATCCGGGCGGAGTTTGAAAAGGACTTGGTGATTGGAAAACCAAACCTCGAGTCCTACATCAACAAGCTCCGGAAGTGGAGAGACCGGCTCGAGGACAAATTGGACCGCCGGTTCACGCAGGTCAACTTGGAGAACCTTTGTCCGCATTTGAGTGAGTTCCACCACCAGAAGTTCGAAGATATTGAAGTGCCGGGCCAGTACCTCTTGAACAAAGACAACAACACGCATTTTGTCAAGATTGAGCGGTTCTTGCCCACCATTGACTTGGCCCGTGGCACCAATGCTTGCTATAAACGGCTCAAGATCCGAGGCCATGATGGAAGCCTCCACAGTTTCGCTGTGCAATTCCCTGCGGCCCGTCATTGTCGCCGGGAAGAGTGTCTCTTCCAGTTGTTCCGTATCTTTGACGATACGCTTTCCAAGAAGGTGGAGACTCGGAGACGCAACATTCTGTTCACCTTACCCATTGCTGTGCCGCTATCGCCTCATATCCGCATCATCAACGACGATTCCAGGGATATCTCCATGCAGAAGATCTACGAGGACTTCTGCTTTAAAAACGGCAAAAACAGAGATGAGCCGTTCATCTATACGATCGAGAAGTTGCGTGCAGCATTTGACCCTCGTTTGCCCAAACCAGATATCATGAGTATCCGTGTGGAGATCCTCAGTGCCATCCAGACATTGCTTGTGCCGTCCACGGTGCTCAAGAACTACTTTGTGGAGCTCTACTCCAACTTTGAGGATTTCTGGATCTTCCGCAAACAGTTCACCGCACAGTTTGCCTCGTTCATCTTCTCCACCTACATGATGTGCGTGAACACACGTCAACCACAGAAGATCCACGTCAACAGAGGCTCGGGAAGTGTGTGGACTTCCGATATGCTTCCATGCAAGATTGCCAGCAAAAGTGCTTCTTTGGATGGAGTCAATGGAGGCCGGCCAGCTCCTCTCTTCTATAATGCAGAGATGGTTCCATTCCGGTTAACGCCCAACATCCAGAAATTGATTGGAGAAGCAGGCATCGAAGGCATTCTCGCCATCAACGTGTTGGCCATTGCACGTGCTTTGACCGAACCCAAGTCCGATTTGGACCAATACTTGACCATCTTTGTCCGGGACGAAGTGGTGTCGTGGTGTACGCAACAAGACCCTCCAAGGCCCGTGCCCCAGGATAGCAAGTTGCGGGAGATTGTGATGATCAATGTGGAGCTCATCATCAAGAGGGTTCTTTCTATGGCACACAGTTCTGCAGGCTCCACTGTCAGTACGCAGAGTGTATTGGAGTTGATTGCCCAGGCAGTCAATCCTCACAACTTGGCAGCGGCCGATACGCTTTGGATGGCGTATCTTTAGGCCTGTATACATTGAAGTTTCTAGATCAGAAGAGTTATATTATTAGAGTAGTGGAATGAAGATTTCAATAGCGACTGGTTTTCCCGGACATGTCCTGCATACACGCACGCCTTCCTTTTCTCCACGTCTTCACAGAGGTTTACTCCCAAATGACCATGCTTATAAAGAAAGGATTCAATGAATGATTTCGGCTTTATGCAGGGTAATGGTATGGAGATTGGTTCATTGGATCTACATGTCCTGCATCCAGCAGTACATTCCCAAGTCCCCCATTCTCATCTCCACAGACCATTTTTAGCTCTGAAAAAACGCCGAGGCTAAATTCACCCCGTCCCCATCCCAAAACAGTAATTTGCACCATCTCAAACCCGAAAGTACTGGAATTACATTGGTCCTTTTTCTGCTGAGGTAGCCTGGTGCACGGGTCTAAAACCCCTCGCACCCTCCAATAATAAGCTACATCAGTCTTCTCCACCGAATTTCTCAAACTATGCCTTGGCTTTATAGACTTTTTTAATAGTATTCTAAAATCAATTTATGATGAACTTCTTTATTTATGGTTTGGACTGCATACACCATAAGACAGTCAATAGTGAAGTCCAATGATTTTGAAGCACGTGCTTCAAATGTCTTGAATCATCTCGAGTCTCCAACGGGTGATTCAATTGGGTTGACCAACGGCTCCATGGTTGTTTCTCCCCTTTCTTGCAAGCTCACAAGAAGCCCAGACAAGTGTATCGTCAGAACAACCCAGACACATAGTTGAGGTGATAACTGACATTCACTTGTTGGAGGATTAGACCAAGTCCCGAATAGTTCTATGACCTGAGTATGGGATGAGTCCAAGAGATTATATACCGTCCTTCGCGTGGTGTACGGGTTTCTCTGCGGCTGCAATGGAATTGGGTGCGAACACACACCAAATACTCGTCCAGTATCAAGGTTTTGTCGTGTCTTGTTGCAGATCCATAGTCAGGTAATCAGCCTGCTCCACCCGGGCCAGTATACAGGACGTGCACTCCCACCTCATGCCAAACCTTCTCATAGTCTCCACTATTCCACCAAAGGATATCTCAATTCAACAAGGTCAATTCAACAAGGTCAATTCAACAAGGTCAATTCAACCAGGTCAATTCAACCAGGTCAATTCAACCAGGTATATAGAGAAGGTTCTAGGCCTCTTTCTAGATCCATTCCCCATTCTCCAACCTTCTTTCACCCTGGTCTCTGAGTGGACAGTGCCGTGTCAAATAAGGTCTCCACGTGATACACCAATGGTCTCTGGCTCTTCCTGCGTCTTCCTGCCCCTCGTGCCTCTTCCCTAAGGCTAGACTTTATTGCCTCGTAAAGACTAGTTTTGTCAGACTGCTGAGTTTAGAGCAATTCACTGCTTTTCTCGAGCAATGGAATCTTTCTTTTCAGTCAAGGAGTAGAGTGATGGTGTGGACCTTTGCTTTAAGATTCCGGATACTCATTAAATCTTGGATAGGAGACTCACCATAGACTCACCATGGTCTAGAGAAATTTCATTTCCATTTAAACATTGTAGAATGATCTCACATTTATGATCTGGTTCACTGTATCCTTGCTTAGATAATGTTGGTGATATCGTAGCATTATATGGTGTGCAGTAGCAGACCACAGTCAATCAGTCCGTCAATCAGTCCAATGCAAACGTTCTCTCATGGTGGACAGAAAAATGTTCTGGTGTCTTCCTCCACACTATGCGACTGCCCAAACTCTCTGTAAGTCTAGCGTGCATCCTGCTGATTCCGTCCACCCTCTATCCTGTAGTAAAGTTCTGAAATGAATCCATACCACTTCTTATGGATACATACTTTCTGGAGCTCCAGCCAAGACACAGTTTGAGATTAAGACATTCTGAATGGTTAGGATGCCAGGAGACCACGTGGAACTATTCAGGAGCCCAGACTCAAGACTATTGGACAAAAAAATGGAACATCTGGATGCTTCGATTGCCTCTTTACTGCGCTTGTATATCATTCCATGGTATTCTGTATGTCATTCCATAATATTGACCAAAGTTCATTCAGGTGGATGAAGCAACTGTACATAGAACCATAAAATCGACAAGAGAAGACTGCAGAATCACTCTTTCATATTCAAGAACCGGGAGTCAGAATCACTCTTTCATATTCGAAAACCAGGAGTCACAATAGAATGTTTTATTGGAAGGAACTGGGAGGACGAGAATTGTCTAATTAATCCGAACTTTGCCAGCATCACTCAAAGGGTCTTTCACTAAAAGTCATTGGCTTTTTCACTTTTATTTGTAGCGATTCCCGTATGCAATTTGAGAAGCATATAAGATTGGATTAGAGTACCATCGGTGGCTGGAGCAACACTCGAATGAAATACTAGAGTCCTTCCACGGAAAAAACAAGCTCAAATAAAACAAGCTCAAATAAATGCACTCCAAGTAATAGGAATTTGATAACTCAAGGAAGAAGACTTGATATGATATCAAGAGGTGTGTCAGTATATTCCAGGTAAGTATTGGTGCGTGTTGAAGAGTTTGTAGAAATGCATGTATGGCAGCGACCTTAAATGAGAGTGTATGGTGTTTTGCCCATTTCGGGAGGTCCACCCCAAGATAATCGTCGCATCTTGTTTGCACGTTGAAAAGTTATGAATAGTAACCACCGCTTTTTGGCCTGACATGTAGACTCAAGGTGTAGATATAAAGATGGTTTTGAGCCCAACTCACGTGCATCTGAGTTACTCTTGTTGAATATGCAGTTTCACATAAAGCAATAAGCATGTTCCATGGAATCGATCCAAGGAGGGATCGGTCCAAGAAGGTTTCAAGAAAGGGGCATGGAATCGGTCCAAGGAGGTTTAAAGGAAAATCAGAATTTCTGAAGACCAGTTGATACTAGTCTTTTTTCTTATTGCCATTAATAGTCTGTTTTTTAATATTGATCAATTGACATATCCAAAGTATATGAATCTCGGGGTCATATCATATAAACTATGGGATGTGCATATTGTATAACCTCTATAACCATTAGAGGATGATGATCACGACCTTTGATTAATACCGTACATTCCCCTTGTTAATCCCCTTGTTATTCACGTGACCGATACTGTCAACCTCCAAAAAGAAATTAAAAATTGTCCACCTCCAAAAAGTCCACAGATCCAGCTGTTCAGAGCTCTTTAATGCTCCCAAGATTTCTGGTCACGTGCGCGGATCCCACAGAAAGTATATCGTGAGATCTATCTTTGGAAGTCTTTGGAGGTCTCAAGCGGTCTCAAGAGGTCTCAAGAGATTAAGAAGTACCATGTTAGGATCCAAAAGGAAAAATATAAGGAGGTATCCATTGGAGGGAATGGCCTCCTTTTATACTTTTAGGAGTGCGAATCCTGACACAAACGCACCTCATTCAGGGGCTTGCAGATGGTTGCGAAAACGTAGCCTCACTAATATATAAAGGCCAAGATCCGCTTAGTTAAAAGGAAATTTCCGATTATTACTTTAGCAACCACAACCACAAATAACTAACATGACTTCTATCTCTTGAGTTACCAGATTTGATGATCTCTTGAATTCGAGTTTTGATGGAAGAATATTTCACCCTTGTGCCAGCCTATGAAATATTAAGAACCACGCCCAACAAAGGTGGCAAGGCCAAGTCTGTGCAACTGCGTTACGCTTGTATGGCAGTTTATTCCCTCTTTGAGAATAATCACCACTATATTATTCCCTGCCACTTTAGCCGAGTTATGATTATCCATTTTGGTGAGCTTTGGATCTTCTGAATAATGTACGGTTTTTTCAAAAAAGGGATGTGTGGAATTGGAGCAGGAAGGGCTCTACAGTGCAGGAGCACTAGTCACTAAGCATCTAGTCCTTTTTTCCTGGTCTATGAAAGCAGATTTAGAAAGGGAGAATGGTGTATTTACTATGAGAGAAGGAGGACTTGAGTGCGCGCGTCACGTGACAAGCATTGCCCTGGGAGATCTGCTTATGAGCCCATACTGCTATAGTATTCCCGAAAACCCTCTCATCTTCTTCTTCAAAAAGCAGGCTGTTTTATATTTACCATCTAGAAGAGACTTGAAAGTGTGGAGTTGGAGCTGGGGCTGGGATCTAGAGGAAGAGAATGGGGTGCGATGAACCGACTGAACCAAAAACCAATATTTTGCAATATTCTTTATATCGTTGTATTCACCTACTTTTCAGCTTTCGAATGGAGGGTTTTCAGCTTTAAAGTCGTCGGTTGGAGGTTTTGGTTGGAGGTTTTGGATGCGCCCAAAGCAGTGCACCCGTACACCCCGCTCTAAACCTCTTCGTCTCCTTCACAACCTTCCCGGCTCGCCCGAATATATAAGCAATTAAAAAGGTAAATAAGTAAAGCAAGCAACATAGAAACAGCCGCAGAGGCCAATAAAAAAATACTCATGATCTGAATATACTTGGTGATATCCAAAGGCACGAAAAGGTGGGTTTTCCGGTCAATATGATACTCCACCATGGGGATTTCCACATTAAGACATACAACCACCAGAAGTATATTGGCCACCACATCCGCTGTTTTAAGCGCAAAAGTGGCTCCCAGACACGTATGGGATAAATTGGTGGGGATATCCACAAGTCCTGCAGGTAACATGAGGGCCAGAAGGACAAATGAAAGCAGCCCCAAAAGGCACAGAAGAACGAAAACAGGTGGTCGATTTTCAACATCACTAAAAGGAATAGCCAAGAAAATTAGAAGGTATTGTGTAAGGTTCAGCGCAAGAAATGCTCGGAATACCCATGGGTAAGCACTGGATGTTCTAGGGAACGAGTCCTGGGGGGATTTCGGTCCGTTTTTCCAGGTTTCCAGGGTATTTTTTTCAATAGAATCACTCTGAGATACATTATTGTCAATTTGTTGGGGTTCAAAGTCACTTTTGGCGCTTTTTGGGCGCTCCAAATCGTCTTCAACGTCACTAGTTTCTGTCTTTAAGTCACTAATCTTAGACCCATTTGTAATGGACTCATTTGAGGCTGGGTTTGACTTGTTTGAATTGGAAGATTTGGACTTGAGACTGAATTTCTCATAATCGGTGTCTGTTTCGGGGTCAGTGTCAAAAAGAAGCAGCTTCATGGTTGAGGATTATGAATTTGCACCCATCGCAAATGGCGGGTGGTGACACCCACACCCGTACACCAGAAAAAAGATTCAAAAAAAAATAAAGGTTTCTGGTTAGTTGGGAGTATTCAGGTAGTCAGGATGACTGATTTGATGGATTGGTGAGTGATTTGAGTGGTTATTGTAGTGGGGGTTTTGATGAGTTCTTGGTTTACCCTCGGTTCTGGTACCTCGGATCTGACACCTCGGTTCTGGTACCTCGGTTCTGGCACCCCGGTTTTGCCTCGTCATTCAAAGCCCCTAATATTTTCCCACCACATCAAATCAAAAAAAGCACTGTGAATAGACTTCTAGCTTGTATGAATACCCAAAATCCCCTTTTTGCCTTGACAAAAAGCCGTTGGGGGACTTTGGCGTTGGGCTTTTTTGTCCTGGGTAGCCTGGTGCACGGGTGTTTGCCGCCAATTCCGGCCCTCTCCATAGCTCTTTGAGCTGTCTTCTATTATTGAAGTCAGGGAACTGAAAATACCGGCCTGGTATGCAGTCCTAACCACCAACCACTAAATTTCCACAACATTACACCTTTAGACACCTTTTTGGGCTCAGTGTTCGGGTTCCAATGTAGTAGTCCAATGCCCTGCATATATCCACTGCTAGGCAATGATACGCAGTTCAATTAACATCACCACAGCTAAATTCCCTTTCCTATTGGTCGGATTCTTCACTGGTTTGGCCCGGAACTGGAGCCGTATACGGGTCTTGTCGCGAGGTCACCAAGGACTCGTAGAAGTAGCGTTCGAGCCGGGGCAAAAGCTTAGGGCTAAGTTCAACACCCTCAGAAAGCCAGATACCCCATGCCCCCATCATATTGGCCATCAACATATCGGTGAAGAGTCTGTCTCCAAGCACAGCGATATGGGCCGCCAGCAGGATCCCCTTTTCCTGGAAATACGCCATGATCTCATCGTGACACCCCGGTTTTTTCGTGCTATGCCGAAGCACCGTGACCCCCAAGTCCGTCTCGAGCTTAAGCGCTTGTTTATACCCCACATCATCGTTTGTACCCGCCGAATTGCTCACAATCAAAAGGTGTTCTTTAGGGTAATGGGCAGTCAATGCATTCCAAACGTTTTGATAAGCAGGCCAAAGCTTATCATCATGATCCTGTGCAAAGCAATTATCCTTATCAATTACTAGACCCTTGATGGTGGCGCTGTGGCCCGGGATCTGCACTGGAACTGGCACCTTGTCGAACGAGGAGACTGTGAGGTGGGGAAGACAGAGCGAGGGGTTATATGCTAAGCGGGAGACGTTTGTGACTGCACTCGCATTGAATAACTGCATTGGGAAAAGGATGGAGGTTGGGAGGTTGGGGTGAGTGAAGAGTAGGTGACTTGGTGGTAGAGGGTGATTTGTTGACATCAGTTGAGACTTGAGGCTGCGGTCCTGCATACACGCGGTCCTGCATACACCACCCAGCCCTAACCATGCCAACCACGATACAATCTCCAATCTACGATAGTGAGAAGTATTCAATCAGGCATTATCAGTGGGGCGTTTATTGGAGTCAACACGACTAGTTTGGGGAGCCCCGAGCCATTTATTTGGGGGTCGTGCCGACCTCAAACCCATCCTAGAGATCCACGCTCTTTTTCTTCTCTCTTCACCATGTCTGAGTCGCTGAAACAGGCGCCGTCATCTCGACACCCTCGAAATATGCCCAGCTCTATATCCTGCATCATCTGTGCAGAAGAAATTACCCACACAGCCATTTCTCCCTGCAACAACGTCACGTGTCACGTGTGCTCCTTCCGCCAGAGAGCCTTGTACAACAAGAAAACGTGTCTTGTGTGTAGAACAGAACATGACGATGTGATTTTTACAGCCCAGGCATTGGAGGAGGCCAAGTATGAGGATCACGTGCCGCTGTCTCGGGCTCTCCATGTCAAGGCCTATGGACTCCATTTTTCCGACGTGAATACCAAGGATAAAACACTTGCTCTTTTGGAATTGAAGTGTCGTGTTTGTTCGGAAGTGTTGCCCACTTTCCGCCAGTTAAACGACCATACGAAGACCTTGCATGGGAAACAGTACTGTGATATCTGTGCCCAGCACAAGAAATCGTTTCTTTTCGAGTTGAATTTGCTTACGCCCAAGCAGTTACAACGACACATGAATGGGGAGGATCTTCAGCCCAATAACCTGCAGAAAAACGGCTTTAAGGGGCACCCAAAATGCAAGTTTTGCCATAGACAACGTTTTTACTCGGAGGACGAGATGAATGTTCATATCCGGGATATGCATGAACGCTGTTACATTTGTAACCAGGACAATTTTGTTGCTACGGATTACTATAAGAATTATGATGACTTGTTTGGGCATTTCCAGGATGCACATTACGTGTGCCATGTGCAGTCTTGCCTTGACAAGAAGTTTGTTGTGTTCAGGGAGGATTTGGACCTTACGGCACATATGTTGAAGGAACATGGGGGATTAGTGGGCCAGAATAACCGCGTGGTTATAGGCACGGGAGCCCCGAAGTTCCGCTCTCACTTGTCGACTTTTGAGTCTGGCACGGCTCTGGCCAATGGCCACCGGTCGGACCTGCAAACACAGCAGCAAATTCAAATTAAGCGTCTCCGGTTCAGCGAGCGGGCCAAGCATTACCTCAAGAACGACCAGGCCAAAATCCAAGCGTTCAACGAGTGCAATAATGCATATAAGGCCCGCAAGATCTCGGCCTCCGACTTGTTGAGCAGGTACAACACGTTATTCTCGGAAAACGAGCTGAGTGAAATTGCTCTTCTTATCTATGAGCATGTGGAGCTTCTTCCCCAAAACACCGACCAGCGGAAAGCACTCCAGGCCGTTTTTGATCGCGTCAGTGATGCCTCCATGGCCAGTTCCGGCACTCAGAGCCCGGGCACAGCCAATGCTTCCAATGCAAAGTTATTTCCCTTACTTTCAGGAAGTCAGAGCACCAATTTCAAGGCTTCGTCCTGGGGAAACGGCCCCTCTTCCTCCAGGAACCGAGACGACTTGTTCCCTACTTTGGCCAAGCCCAAAAAGGCAGTGAATGTACCGAAAAACACCCCCATTCGCTACACCACGGTGAAGTTAACACAAGAGAAGCCCAAGACCAAAGTGACTGTTTTCCAGGAAAACAAGACCTACAAGCCATCTTATCTTGAGAACAAATCCCCTCCGCCATCTAATCCCCATGGAAATGGCTTCAGTCAGGCATCAACACAGGCCAAGACACCAACAATGCAGAATTCCCGGTTTCCTGCATTGGAACAACGGAAGAAGAAACCGTTACCTCCGCCCGTTAAGCCCATCGTGCAGAGTGCCACGATGTGGGGCAATGGAATAGTTCAAAATTCGTCATTGTCCAGCTCCAGCAGTTTAGATTTTGGGGGGATTCCCATTACAGACAAACGAGCTGGAAAGAAAAAACGTGGAAAGAATTAGGTCCATTTATAGATGACCAGATTCGACGGCAGACCTACTTTTAAGGGTTCTGAAGAAGAGATTTCTGAGACTAGCGAAAGGAAGATTTATCGGAAAAGACCAGACTTGAGCTACTTCCGGTTCTACTTCCGGTTCTACTTCTGATTCTACCTCTGTCTGCAGGTTCTAAGTCTATTTCCAGTTCGAGTTTTAATTCAAGGAAAGGGAATATTTAAGGTTTTGATGTTCAGGATTTGAGGATTTGAGGATTTGAGGATTTAAGGATTTAAGGATTTAAGGATTTTCATGAATTTGATCAAATGTTGGAATGAAATGACTGGAACTGGAGGCTCTCCAGTCCATTCAGAGATGGTCGCGCGCATTAGTCAAGCCATTACTAATGGTGTGTGCAGTACTGAATGGCTATGTGCAGTATCCATTGGGTTGTGTGCAGTACCGCTGGGTATCTGCAGTACCACTGGATCTCGGTACTTAAGGCAGACGAGCCGTCACCTCCAAAGCATGGAGCTTCTTTTCTTACTGGCCATTTTGCCTGTCCTTGCAATCTTTGCGTTTCGCCAGACCACTGAGCAAAAACAACCAGTCAAGGGAACAGATCTCTACACCAACACCACCTCCAATTCAACCAATTCATTGGATTCTGATTTGATGACGAGAAGCATTCAGACCATTATTCGCGGAATTGATCAACGTGAAGGTGCAGGAGCCAAAGTCCGAAGATCCATTGGAACCAGCAATTTGAAGCACTTTTCGCCGTTTCTAATGTTCGACCATTTTTCGGCCAGTGGTGCCTCGGGATTCCCCCAGCATCCACACCTTGGCCAGGAAACAATCACGCTCATGTTAAAAGGAGCATTTGCTCATGAAGACTTTACTGGGTCCAAAGGTGTTTTGAGAGAGGGTGATTTGCAGTTCATGACTGCGGGGCGGGGCACGGTGCATAGCGAAATGCCTGTGGCTCACGAAGATGGGTCAGTGAATGTGGGGTTGCAGCTCTGGGTGGACTTGCCCGAGCACTTGAAGGAAGTGGAGCCTCGGTACCGGGATTTGAAGACCTGGGAGGTGCCGGAGGTGCAGCAGGAGAAGGTGAAGGTGCGGATCATCTCGGGGAAGAGCTTTGGCGTGGAGTCTGTCAAGGAGTTGGCCTATACACCGGTCCATTTCTACCACTATACGCTTGAGCCCGGGGCCCAGTTCCGCCAGCAGGTTCCTGCAGACTACAACTTCTTCCTCTACGTGCTCAACGGAACAAACTTGGAGGTTCAGGGAACAACCGTGAAGCAGTACGAGAATGTGTTCTTTAACCGAGATGGAACGGAGATTGTGGGCGAGTACCCCGACTCAGAAAAGAATCCCTTGCAGTTTGTACTCATTGGTGGAGAGGTGTTGCAGCAGCCAATCGTGCAACATGGGCCATTCGTGGCCACGTCACGTGAACGTATCCAGAAGGCGTTTTTGGATTATCAATATGGGCGCAATGGGTTTGAGCGCATGAAGACGTGGGTCTCGATGATTTCGGCGGGGGTGGATGATGAGATGGTCCGCCAATTGGGAGGGTCTATGGAGGCAAGAGAAGCGGAACGCCAAGCATACCTAAAGAGTCAAGCCTGAAAATCGGACAGCCTGAAAGTGTCTGTGATAGAGCTTAATTTGTGAGAAGACATGATTATGACTGGAAATGGAGTCCTGCATGGAGCTAGAAGAAGGATCAAGATAGAGTAAACAAGATATAACTAAGATGAGGAAGAGACGTGAATAGAAGAGTGTAGCGGTGAGTAATGGTGGGATTTGCGCTTATATGCAGGATAGCCTGGGTGCAAAAAAGACAAGACAAAAGACAGTTTGATGTCCAGCCGTAAAACCAGTACACCAGTGCTACTATGCAGTATTGGCTCACATTATGCAGTACTGCTACACTATGCCAACAATATTACTTTCTGGGTTCCTTTAGAAATTCATGCCTTTGGTCAGTGCCCTGCATATAGGCTATACCAGATACTACGGTAATCTTGTCAAGTATTTTTATGGTATTGCAATCACTCTCATAGTTGCCAGTACTGCACGTAGAGAAGACCTCCTTCATAAAAAGAAGAAAAGATGTCAGCACTAGACACTCGACTAGACTAGACACTAGTCTAGACAATAGACATTCGACAATAGACTAGACACTCGACTAGACTAGACACTCGACTAGACTAGACACTCGACTAGACTAGACACTCGACTAGACACTAGACTAGACACTCGACTAGACTAGACACTCGACTAGACACTAGACTAGACACTCGAATAGACTAAACGCTCGAATAGAGACTCGAATAGACGCTCGAATAGACGCTCGAATAGACTAGACACTGGACTAGACACTAGACTAGACTAGACACTAGTAGATGGTCTTTGGATAGAGCGTGGGTTGGGCTAGACCATTAAACACACGGCATAGGGATAAGTGTATCAGTGAATTGTTGATACCTCCTCGTCAGAATTGTCATTATAAGAATCACCCACAATATGGTTGAAGGATAGAGAGCATGGCTCATCGAGACAAGAATTCTCCAGCGTCCATATTCAAAAAAATGAGGGAGCAATGAAGACCCGAAATGAAGACGAAAATGACGACGAAAGTGATGAAAAAAATGAGTGAAGAATGGGAAAGAAAAATTTATAAAAAAAAGAGATGGTGGGGGATGTGCGGCCTTTATATACCTCGAAGCTCGCCCCCGCCCTGTTTATTTGCAGCCACCCTCCATGCAGGCGTGGCGCGCAACGAAATATATAAAGGCAGCACATCCCCCTTTTTCAAGCAATAAAAAGCCTACAAATTTGAGAGCCTAGATTCGGTCCAACAATCTACAAAGCCCCACCAAGCGGTTATTGCCACCACTACTACTACTACCAGCTACCACTGACTGCCACCACTACCAGCTACCAGTCTTGGGTGAATGGATGGATAAGACCAGAATGGACGAAGTGGACGTATTGCTTGGTGGATTGCAGGAGCATCTTTTAAACGCCTGTTTGTGCTTGCGTCCCCTTTAAACCCTTGTTTGTCCTTAAACCCTTGTTTGTCCTTAAACCCTTGTTTGTCCTTAAACCCTTGTTTGTCCTTAAACCCTTGTTTGTCCTTAAACCCTTGTTTGTGCTTGAGTACTCTCAGATCTAGGGGAGTGGCTTATTCGCCACCTTCTCTGTCATGACCTACTGCTAATGATACTATCATGACTACTATACAAGACTCGATGTATAATCGCCACCATGGGTACTTTTCTAAGGAGGTGGAGAATTTTCACAACGAGACGCCGTTCGACTATAAGAATATCGACGATACCGACCAGTTTATGGTTTCCTTCTTTTCCTCCTCCCATCTTACTCCTCACAGTCCTAAGTGTCGGGCATTGAGGCTGAATTCTCGGTGAGCCCGAGTATGACACTTCTAGAAGGCACTTCGATGTCTGTATGCAAACACTTGCCATGAGTCCTTCCTATTAAGACTACAATACTATCATAAGAAATGAAGAGACGGAAAGTCTGAAAGGCTGGAGGGCTTCTGGCAACGATCCGACTGATGGATTGTGGGACTCATACTGGACAGTTCATGTCCTAGTACTGAGCAGATATCAATGACGTATTAGATACTAATACTAGAGTCTCGACTGCATAATGGGCAAGAAGTACTCGACCAGTTTTGAGACCATGCTACTACTGAGACTAGTAGATGCAAAATACTAGGCACGGGACTATGGCACAATATACAGGAATATATATGTATATCCTGCATGTGGTCGTCAGGTGAACGAACTTCTATAGGAATTTCTTCTCAGTCCATAAGCTGGAACTCTTATGTCATTGGTATCTAATACTCTATGAGTACTCCGGTTGTCATCTCTATTACCCATGTTCTTTTTGTGTCTAAATCAGACTGGAAAATGTCTGTACTAACTATAGTGGAAATTGTTACTGCTCAAACCAGAGCGGGACCTCCTCCTTATAAAGTCATTTCTGGAGTTCCTTACATCAATGCCACAAACTCCTTGCGGAAAATTCTGCTCTCGCGCATCCCGCTTCAATGTCTCCGTTATTGAATGTTTATTGTTTCATCTGGACTGCATGTGAACCTGCATATGAACCTGCAACGACTACAATGGAGACTATATAAGGAGGAGTTCCCCCCTTTTTCTGTCCATACAATCAAGAAACTTTCCTAATTGACACCCACCAATTCTCTTTAGACAGGATGTCTGTGGAAACAAAAGAAATGACGATTGAGGATCCACATTTACGAAAGTTATGGGACGCCAAGGAAACACGTGTTATGGATTATGACCAAGTCTACAGAAACGACGGTCCCGTTTTGTCTGTTGATTGCTGGTAGAAGCCCAGGGCTGCGGCTTTTGAATGTGAAGCTCGATTATAATCTTAACAGCATGTCAAGGCTGTTCTTTTGGAAGCCAAATTTGTGAAGGCGTTGGAGAATGTCAGGGGTGTGGAGTACATATGGGTGTACTATGCAGGCCCCGACAAAGTGCTTGGAATGTTGAACAAACAAGTGGTTATGTCACCCGAAGCCTTCTCTATCATTGAACAGTACCTCTGGATGGTGGGAAATGATATAGTGGAACTTGCTGAAAAGCACATCAACTGGAGTATTTTACCGGACGATATAAGGTTGAGATCAGCCCAGGGGATCAGCCAGTACTTTGAGGCTAATAGACCATCCCACAAGAATTGGGAGGGTTATGTGCATATTGCAGAACATTGCCATAATCAACGGGGCCAGGGTTTCAGTGATTGGCACTTCAGAACCATGAAGGAGGTATTTTACTTTATGTGTCTCATGGAGCAAGGCTATACTGCTTGGCAGATCATCGAGGTCTATGAAGGAAGCCCGAAGATGATTTTGCTCCCTGATGAAAAATCGTCGAATCTAATTTGGGAAATGTCTCTCCGGGAAATGAGCCATCGTCTAGAAGACTATTGCAAAAGAGAGCGTCTTTAAAGGGAGGCATTCTTAAGGAAAGAAAGGGTCTTTAAAGGGAGGAATTCTCAAGGAAAGGTATACTCAAGGAGTCTGGGGCTCCCACACTTTTCCGGTTGCAAATACAAGATTGTAACCGTTTACTGGGGCCACAGAGTAAACTTGGAGTTTTGGGCATTGGCATTCAGGCAGCAGAGTTGGAAACTCCCAGAAGCTTAACTCTCATTTACCCTAACCTTCCTTTGCAACTCAACAATTCCGGGATGACCAAAAGAACCTTTATTTTCTATAAGTGAGCCCACAGGGTCGAAAAGCTCATTCGAAGAGTATTTGTCGATTTGGAGAATGATGGAATGGCCAGAAAGGTCTTTGAAGGCTTTCAGGATCATACTACTGTGAAGAAGGACAATTCCTGAAATCAAAGATAACAAAGTGACTATCGACAGGGTGACTATAGAACGCAGAGTACCCTGTTTTACAGATGAGGTTTTGAATGGGCAGGAAATGCACCCTGTGAATCGCCAAGACTATTTTCAGACTTTACCGAAAAGACTACTTCGGAATTGCAAACGACCCCTTGGAATCTCTGCATTTGGGCTGTTAAAAAAGGGCGAAAGAGTGTTTTTTGGCGAAAGAAGAGAACATTTTGAAGTGAAGGGGCGGAATCATTTGACAGTTCTACGAGCCAAAGAAGAAAGAGTGCCTTGAGTGCAGGAAAAGAAAACGATTTCCTAATCGATCAAGAACAATGTGTGAATCCAAAATCTTGGATTCAAAAAGACAAAAAGGGAGAATATTTGACAATGAAAAAGCCTGATATCTCAAGCCAGAAGTCACTCAGAGGAAAAAGGCACATAGTCAGTCCTGCACAGTCAGCACAGAACATTCGATGAATAGTGATTTCTTCTTCTTGAGTGATGAGTCATTAATCATTCGCTTGTGGTTTTGAGTCCAATTGGTGGTTTTGAGGCCAATTTCAAGCGTTGCAATTGTTTAAGATAAGTTGGGAGCAAATCGGATGGCTTATGTGCAGGACACCATTTTAAAAAAGGAAAACAACCCAATTTACTTCCTTTCAAAGAATTTTCACTGAGTCATCGGGCCGCTTATGCAACCAACTGGTGGGGATTTACTGGAGAATGAAAGGACAATGAGGGGAGACTGGAGAATGGAGAATGAGGGGAGACTGGAGAATGGAGAATGAGAGGAGAATGAACATGAACATCCTGCATGCAACTCATGGAAGATGAAGAAACTGGATACATTGAAAACCACGTGATGCACCCTATTCTCTCATTCCTTCTCCAAGTCATACAATGCATATGGATTTATGCAACCCACACCAATCAGAGCCTACGAAGGATTCTACCCATTTGTTCCTGCAGATAGGACCCCCACCCTATTCCATCCTATTCCATCCTATTCCACTCCACCCTATTTCTACCCAAAGCAGTACTAGATATAGTACTTTGGGAGTGTATAGAGTGACAGTGGTATAGTAGTCTGTGGACTGCACATTGTTGATGCCCAGAGCAATGTTATGACGTCAAATAAGCAATTGCAATACTACAGAGCAATCTATTCCTCAAGAGCAATCATAGCAATCTGCAACACAGAATTTGTCTGTCAAAACAATCTGCACAGAAGATGAATGGTGACGTAATTGGAAGTGCAGTGTGGTCCTGCATATAACACGCTGCTATTTTTAGCCCCTTTATAGCCCTTTTTGCAATTTCAAAAGCTTTCGAGTCAGTAACGGGTTTATACAATCAGAATGTGAATTGAAGTAGAGTTGGTGGTTAATGGTGATTGGCGATTAGAGGTGGCCTGCATATAAGGCGGCCTCGCAGGATCGGAAATTGCCGGAAAATGATTGGCAGTCATTGACGTTTCATACCTGCATGAGCGTGCGGCATGCATTAGGCGAGCCTTAGTCCATCCCCGGATAAACCAAAAGTGCAGAGTTTTCTAAACTCTAAATTCTACATTCAATTGGAAGCAACTCTATATTACTATAAAATAACTAAGCTCATGGCAAGCAGCGAAAACGCTTACAAAGCCAACAAAGCACCAGCAGCCAAAGCAACGGCACCAGCAGCGTATTGCTTAGCGGCACCAGCCTCGTAAGAGGTAACGTTGGCGGAAGCGGTCCAGTTAGAAGGAGCAACAGAAGAAGAGTGGTGCTTGGCAGGACAGTCAGTGACTTCTGGGCCACAAGAGGTGATGGTGACCAAAGTGGAAGCAACGTCAGTCTTGGTGACAACGGAAGCGGCAGAAGCGGCGGCGACGAAAAGGGCAACGGTGGAGAATTGCATTGTAGTAGATTAGCGAAAGACTGGGAGTTAGAAGATCTGAATGATGAGGAAAAAATACAATGGAGGTGCGGAACCGCCACCTTATATACTTTTCTGGACGAGCCTAGATACACTCCGAGACGACGGTCTGAGTATTACTCATGTGGTGGTGAATGTTTGACATATTTTTGTTTTGCTGCGAGCCGCTGCGCCATGCGCATGCACCAGACGCTGGACGCTGGCACCTACCGCAATTGGGTTACTGGGTTTGGTTTTAGTACTTCAGTCGCGAACAATGCGCGCTTGTGCAGGGGGATGGTACGCGCATCGCAGCCATTTTGGGCTGTGTGCAGCATGCTGAGGGTCGAGCGCGACCCTATATGCCGGCCGCGCGTTGTTTTTTCACACCCGCGCACTGCAGGCAGGATCGAATCGCCTCGCGTTCGTTTCACGATAACCGTATGTCCATTCCGAGGTTTGCATTGGCCAGGCCACACTAGCAAGGCTCGAGAATATGCGAGGCAAAACACGACACAGGGGCTCCTAATTCTCGCCCCCTATGCACCAATTAACCTACCCAGCATCCACACTTCTTCCCTATTCACAACCCTTACACGCTCTCTCTACCTTAATTAATCTCCAGCTAATTTGACATGATTTGTTCTACAGTCATTTGGTCCTAGGTGATGCTTTGCAATTCCTTGGCTCTTCGTCAATCGTTCGGGCGTTTTGTATGCTGTGATTAATTCTAAAAACGCCGCCTCAAGGCTGGGCTTATTTGTGTTACTCCTTGCTGCCCTGCCTCGGACCCTCGTGTACAGGAGTCACCAAATCTGGCGTCTACAAATCGCCAGCAACAAGTCGTCAAATCATTTGTCGTCAAATCATCTGTCGTCAAATCATAGATCGTCAAATCATCTGTCGTCAAATCATAGATCGTCAAATCATAGCTTGGCGGGATCTGGTGTACAGTGTATGCAGAGATCAAGGCACATTCTCACTGATTCTCGGCGTTGTGTCTAATTTGTGTCTAATTCACCCTGGAATTTTGTCTAATTCTCAATGATTTCTGTCGAATTCGCAATGATTTGTCGAATTCTCACCCGAATTCCGGTGCTGAGATTTGCACTCGGGTGGGAAATGACCAGCACTGCGCAATTGCGCTATGCGCTTGAACCGCGCTTTTCCGATGAGTGTGGACTTTACTGGAATGTGACTTGGCTAATTTTAGCCTGGAAGTGTTATGCTAGCTCACCGCCTGATCCGCCTAAACAAATGCGTCCGCCTAAATGCATCCATCGAAACCACCGCCTCACCCATCGCCTTACTCACCGCCCTGAACAGATCCTCCGCTTGGCTGCAGGACACCCCAGTCTAATCTTCCTGGGTCTACTCCATTGTCATGTGCTGCCACCTTATTTCCCCGTCTAATTGTTCTATTTCTTATCTTTCATTATACTCATGGTTTTGTTCCCGATTGTTCTGCACATTCCATTGTCATGTCTTGTGCCTGTCTGCTTATCTGCTTATCTGCCTGACTCTACATTGTTCGACCCCGCCCAACTTTAATTTCTGGACTCTTCTTTGTTCTGGACGTATTTAGTCATTTCCTGGCCCTTTCCGGTCCTTCCTTCCTATTCTGGACTCCTCGCCTCTTTCTTCCTCTCCTGCGTTGTAATTCCCAGACCCACTTCCACTTTAGGCATTTTGGCGTCCAGCTTTCTCGAATTCTTTCCTCTTTCGGCTGCCATGCCCTTCCTTGTACCTTCCATTGTATATTCCACTGTACCCTGTACCTTCCACTGTACCCTGTACCTTCCACTGTACCCTGTACCTTCCACTGTACCCTGTACCTTCCACTGTACCCTGTACCGTTGTACCACTCACGTGATCTCTGTCCTCTGATTGGCTGATTCTGATTTTGACTCTGGCCCCTCCATTTCTCTGTTTCTTCTCTGATCTCAATTCGGTCTTCACTTGATTTTTGGAATCAGACCCAACGGCTCTCCCCGCTTCACCACCCACACAAGCATGAGATAAAGCCGGAGCTGGTCTGCATAGTGACTGGTATCGTCAGAGACTAGAGTATCAATGGGAATACTGAGCCGGTCCTGCATCCGGCACCGGACCCCGTCTCTGTCTCCGTCTCCGTCTCCTCTGTCTCCTCCGACTTCGGCGTCGTTGTCGTCTAACCTCTTCAAGTATCCCCTGATAAGCATGCGCATCTCTTCATCCTCCTGGCGCCCCAACCGGTTGATAAACTCCGAGGTCAGGTGCTCCAAAACAGGAAGAATGGTGGCCATGTTCATGAGCATACACGACACAATGTCACAACCCATCCGTTTGGCTGCAACCATCCCTGCATGGCCGAAAACCCGGTGCTCCACCGCCAAATACTTCTTGGTGTGCATCTGCTGCAACGCATAGAGGTACCATTCGTTCATGAGCCTGTCCAAGCCCATGTTGAGTCCATGGGCCCTCCGAAACCCTCCTGAAACAAGCTCCACCGCCATGTAGTCTAGAGTATTGGGGGCAGAGTGGGCGAGGATGTGAGTATCGATCCACGTGCTGATCTCACTGCCAAAGCAAAAGTATGCTATGCCGATGGTGGACAAGGCAATGGGGACCAACACCGACATCTTGGCTAGCACCAACATCGACTCGCCGATCATGAGGAACATGGCAAACAACACCTGGGCCACCAGCTTGATTATGAGCACTCGGTTCTGGAACACAATCATCGCCATGGTCTGGAGTGTGCCTCTTCCGCCTCCAGGAACTGCTGGAGCTGCCCTTTCATTTGGAGCTGGAGCTGCAGGAACAGGAACTGTAGCTGTAGCTGTAGCTGTAGCTGTAGCTGTAGCTGTGGGGTTAACAGTAGTAGTCGGCAGTGCTTGTTCCTGTTCCCCCTGAGCCTGTTCTTCACTCTCAACGCCATTTTCCCGATTTTCCACTCCATTCACCTCATTTTCCACAAGAATTGTCTGGTTGTCTTCATTCTGCGTTGGAGTCGGTTGGTTTTCCTGTTCTGATCCTTGTCCAGAATCTCCAATGTCCGTAACTGTTGGAGTCAAATCACCAGAAACTCCAGAAACTCCAGAAACTCCAGAAACTCCAGAAACTCCAGAAACTCGTATAGTCTCGCCCACATCAATATTCCATTGTTCATTCAACTTAGTCACGGCTTCACGACTTATCTTCACGTGGTCTCCCGAAACCTCACATTCAGACCCTTCCAACTCCACAACCACTCCATTGATCTCAAGTTCAAACACCGTCTCGGTAGTTTCTCCTGCTCCTTCTCCGTTCAGACCTGTTCCTGTACCCGATGTCCCTTCTTCTGTTCCATTCAGACCTGTATTCAGAACTGCAACACTTGTATTCAGAACTGCAACACTTGTATTCAGAACTGCAACACTTGTGTTCAGAACTGCATTCACACTTGTACTCAGACCGGTTTCACTTAAACTTGGGGCACTTCCCTGGGTGCATTGGAAGCCAATACTGTATGGAGCGTGGGAAGTGTAGTCGGCAAAACTAAAGAGTTCCAGAAGCTTGACTTGGGACGGCACAGAAGTGGCCTTGGAGAAGCAATGGGTCCGGAAAAAAAGATCAAGCAGCCGGGCATCCTTTCCGAACGTCAGAGCAACTTCTTCCCGCAACTCACACACGGTTGTAGATGCGTAGATCATGATGTTCACCGAGCTCTCCTCGTCTCCAAGTGGAAAAAGCCGGAGTTTATACCTGGGAACCCGTTTTATTGCCTCCAAAACGACCGTTTGCAAGGGAGGCACATCCAATCCGATTGCTTGCCGAAGCGTGGCATCGTCCTGGAGATTCTGTGGGTTTGGAGGCATCCAAAGCTCCATTTCCTCGTCTGGAAGCCCCAAAGTCCGTGAAACTTGGCCCTTGATACTTGAAACAGTATCTAGAAGCGAGCGGGTACACCGAGCAGTGGTTTCAGGGGCGTTGGTGGGCCTTAGGGTCACCTGGACCTCGAAGTTGTCAGCCACAGGGGGCATTTTGGGTAAAAAAGGGGCGGCAAAAAGCGTGTAGTCGATCTCCAAGCCCATTTCAAGGGTTTCTGAAGGTTCCTGCGTGTTCAAAAGCTCCGCAAGGGGTGTTTCTGACGGTACGGACTTTCCATCCACGGAAAACTTCAAAAATAACGGTTTGAGTTCGTGGTTTTCGCTGAATAGCCAAATCAGGTGCGTTAAATGCAGTGCTTTGTGTCTTAATGTGGTCCGGATACTCATTGATGTGACTTCAGGGACTTGGGGCGGTTTGTTCTTCTGCTCCACGATGAGTTGGAGCATGAATGGCACATCCAACGGGTCACGTGGCATGGTGTCAATGGTAGTAATATGGAAATGGTTGGTAAGGATGCAAGAATGGGGTCAGAATTACTGATGGTTAGTGGTGTGCTGTTATGTGTGGGGATTGAAACGTGTGATCGCGATACGCTATGTGCAGGAAAACATCAATCAGCTTTAATTTGATTGTTACACCTTCGCAGAGAGGAGCATAGTGAAGGTCAGTAGGGGGAATGGAATTATAAGGTACCGTTCGTTTTTTGAATGAGTACTGTTTGATGTGGTGGACCAAAAAACTTTAATTTCAACAAAATCCGATATGGTGTAATGGCTAGCACAGTTCGCTCTCACCGAGCAGATCGGGGTTCGATTCCCCGTATCGGAGTTCTTTTTTTCCATGAGTGAGAGTCTAGTTTCAATCCTTTTCGTACGTATCTGGTGAAATACAGTACTAGTATTTTACTAAGAACGATGATTAGAATGTATTAAGACCAAGAACTGAAGAGTAGGGAGGGACTGGTTAGTAATTGGGTAAAGACTGCATATATACTGGTTATGAGCCCACCATCACGAAATAGTACGCTACAGGACAATACCTACTCTATGGTTATTACTGATTCTATATACTCCGTGGTCTGTCTGCTATGTACATCAGGTGCGGATGGCGTGGTAACGCTTGCCCCTAAATGCAAACATGTTGTGGTTGGCCTGGAAGGTCTCGGTGGGATTGGAGTCCACCAAGTCCAATTTGGTGGAGCCAAAGATGTTCTCCGTGGGCCTCATCAAGATATCTGTTTCCTCATACAATGGATGGCTCTCGAGCCAAGTCAACTCCCTCTGTAAGTCCTTGCCGTGGTATCCCGTCACGTACACAGGGCACTTGGACTCTAGCAAGCCCTTCAACGACTTGTCCCAGTGGATTTCGTCGGCCGTGCGGAACCCAGGGTGGAAAAGGAAGAAGCAGTCCAAATAAGGGTCGAACGGGAACAAGTCGCCCGTGTCGTATACCTCATGGAAGTACTTTGTGTGATGGTGCAAGACGATCTGCTCGTCGTAACCCGTGACGATGGGGCGGCCATGAGGCCGGTCCGAGGGGGTGAAGTTTTTGGACTCCAAGTCAAAGTGGGAGTGAGGCCCGATCAAGTGGATCTCGAACTTTGTGTCGGGGAAAAGGTACCCGAATTGTTTCCACACGTATCCCGGGAGCATGGCCTCCATCTTGGGACCCAAAATGAAGATCCGCATGGGCCGGTCCTTGAACGTCACCTCCGACTCCTTGCTTTTGGTTGGAGAATAGAGCGAGTACTTCAATGCAGCCGTGGACCGTATGCCTTCCAACGTCACCGGGCCTTTGGGCTCCATTTCATAGGACGAGTACTTATGGAGAAGCGAAGCAATGGTAATGGGGTACGTTAACACCTTAGTGGCAGCAGCCATGTTGAACTCAGTATTCATGGGGTTGAAGTCACGAGTATAGAAGAACGAGTCCCATGACGCCACGGAAGTGGCATACTCTTGCTCCATGGGCCCGGGAAACACAAACTCATTGAACTTCCGCCCCGACCGCAAGTCGTGCTCATACAAATTGACCTTTTTAAGCAACTCGTACTTCTTCTCCGAATGGTATTCGCTATCCTGCTCGTATGCAGCCTGGTCATGATGCGTGGGGATTCCTGAATGGGGACAAACGTAGTTGACTGATTTCTGAGTCACGGGACACTTGGCCTTGGCCCGGATAAATGCAGCTCGAGTCCGGATATCCTGGTAAGGCGACTCGTCCCAGTAGTGGACTGGGCGTTCCTCTTCGGGGTCGGAGGACTCCAAAGAGAGGAGTTTTTTGAGGAACGAAATTTGGCGGGTGGCGTTGATCTGTATAGGACGAAAGCTGGATGCCGATCCGGCGGCGGTAAGGACTCGGGGCAAGATCATGTGATGGTGGCGGGAAGAGGAATGGGAGGGAGGTTCGGGGATGAACCGTGATTCAGGGGGGTGCACGGGTGTTTCAGGGTGTTTCAGGGGTGTTTCAGAATGGTTTCACTTCTGGTTCACTTTCTGCACTTCTGTTCACTTGTACACTTGTTCAGTTTGGTTCTGCTTATGATCTGTTGATGGTCAGTTGAGCCGATGCAGTGGATTAGATTAAGATTTTTCGCTGCGCGGGGCGTGCGGAGATATACGCTGCACGGGGTCGGCTGCGCGTATATCTCAGTATGTAAAAACGTATAAGCTAAAGTTCATCCATAACGTGATCCGACTCTTTTTTTTCGGCTTTTTCGGCCACTTCCTCTTCCTTCTCTTCCCTCTTCTCTTCCCCTTGTTCCTGCATCTCCACGATTCTGCGTACGACTTCTCTGATTGGGTCCACCAAATCCTCGGAATCCACCAAATCCTCGGAATCCACCAAATCCTCGGAATCCACCAAATCATCGGAATCCACCAAATCATCGGAATCCACCAAATCATCGGAATCCACCGAATCCTCTGAATCCACCAAATCATCGGAATTCCCAGAGTTTCCTGAACCCTCGGAATCCCCTGCATCCAGTGGAGTCACTGGAACATCCACCCTGAACCCGTAGAAGTCCTGGTACGTCTCGATGGGTCTGATCTTGAATTCAATGGCTTGGCCAGGCACAGACTCAAGCACGAACGAGTACTCGCCGTCTGCACTATAAGCACCCGGCAAAGCAACACCCAGAGTTTCATCCACCACCTCCATCTTGACCCGATTATTCTCCCAGCCTCGGTTATAGGCCACCAAGATCCTGGACTCCGTGAGACCATGCAAACCGGCCAAGTCATTGTTGTTCAAAGGTCTTCCATGCTCGTCAAACACCTGGAAATTCCACATATCCACCGGAGCATCGAAATCGGGCCGTTCAAACGGTACGAGATCCGCCATATCGCCTTCATTATCGAGGAGAGTTGTAGGATCAAACACCGAAGCAGAAACGGCTTTTTTGCCCCGTGAAGCATCGTGGCTGATCTTGGAAAGCCCCAAAAACTCGCCCTTATAGTCGTAGAGCTCGAAGAAAAGCACAAATGTGTGCAGCCAATTGAGCATAGCACTAAGCACGGGTTCTCCATCCTTATTTTGCTGCAAAATGGGGGCTAGGAGCTTAGACCCAATGGAGTTGATAATGGCCTGGGCAAACTGCATGTTGAGGTCCTGGAGCGAGTCATAGAAACCATTGAACAATATCACATTCCGGTGGTTGAAGTACTCGCTTTCCGAGCCAGGGTTGATTTTGCTCCGTGCAATGTAAAACCCTCGGTTCAACGGTGCAAGGTGGTGGTCTGCAATGTTGATATGGTGGTCTGCACGAACAGGGAAAGCATCATGATTCCGAAACACTGTATGGTGGAAGAAGTCTTCAAAAAGATCTTCTCCAAACGCGTTCTTCTCTTTCTCTTCTCCAATCTCCTTCTTACCTTTTTTTTCTGGCCCAAAAACACCCTTCACTTTCTCCTTTTCAACCCTCTTTTTTGCACCCTTTTCCTTTCCGAACACCAGGTCTTCGGTGAAATCAGACGGAGCCACCCGTTGGCAGTTTATATCCACCAAATGACTGGGCAAATTGGTATTCAGCAAAAACGCCTCGTTGGAGCAGAGATTGGGCACGTGCATGGTCAACTTATAGTGACACACCCGGATTTCCAGCACTTCGAGAATCTGCGGTTTCGCCAGCTTCAACGACCCGTCACATTTATACACCACCTCGATTGTACGTGGCTGGCCCGTCATATCACACTCGGAGCCATCCGTAAGAATCTGCAGAACCACTTTTGGAGCTGGCGAATGAGTGAACGGCGAAACCTGATCATCCTTAAGAATAGCATTGCGTCTGGCTTCTCCCTTGACGTAGCTTTCATACAGAGGGGCTGAGGCCTGGTTGGAGAATAGCACCTTGTTGGAGGTAGGTTTCTGAAACCGGCCTAGAACAAACACGTGGTCGGGGTCCTGGGCCAAATGCGTCTTTCCTCTTTCAGCTACGGGCGCAGCTTCATGGTACTGGATGATTTTGTCTCCATTACAAAAGGCATACGTCCAGTAGGAACGCCGGAGGTCGTATGCCCATATACAGGAGTCGCTGGAGAAGGAGGCCTGGATCAGATCCACAGCCGAGGCCAAAACGGCCGCATCAGGTTCGGGTTTGGCTTCTGGAACAACCGGTTGATGCTCGGGGAGTGCACACAAGTACAGGGCATTCCCAATGTAGTAATATTGGTATGACGTCTGCACCAGCGACTCCGCTAGCGATTGGGCAACGGATTGGGGGATGAACGACTCGTAAAGCCTGAAATTGTATGGAGTTTGGCTCTGGGCCAAGGCCACGACGGCATACATGAGGAGTCCCAACATGTCACACTATCTAACCAGTCACCAACAGTAAATAACACAGTCAATATCCAGGTATAGTCCTAGTATCAACCTATAATAGTATAGTACCCAATGTACGTGGTATAAGCACAAGTAGTCCTGTAAGTCCTGGTAAAGTAGTATCAGCCAACCAGTGGAAATCAAGTATAGTACTCAGTATAAACCCAGTATAAGTCTTGATGTAGTACCTAGCAGTCCCAGGAATTCCCAATAAGTCCTAGTAAGCACTGTAGCCAAGTATAGTACCTTATCAGCTCCAGGTATGATCGGTAAGTTCAGTCCTGTCTAGTTCAAGCAGTAGCCCTAGTATCCTAGTATGAGCAGTAGTAAGTCCTAGAATAGTCCCTTGTAATCCCAGTAGTCCTGGAGTCTCAGTGTTGTGGTCCTAGTAGTCTTAGTAGTCCTGGAGTCTCAGTGTAGTACGTAATATAGTACCTCGTAGTCCCAGTATTCCCAGTATCCCCAGTGTTCCTAGTGTTCCTAGTATAGCACCAGTTGAGTCAACAATGTATCTAGTAGTCCTGGAAACAGTAGTAGTCCTAGAGTCCTGGAGTCCTGATAGTCCTGATTAGTACCTAGTAGTCCTGGTAGTCCTGGTAAGTACCTAGTAGTCCTGGTAAGTACCTAGTAGTCCTAGTATAGTACCTAGTATAGTACCTAGTATAGTACCTAGTATAGTACCTTGTGGTCCTGATAACTCCTAGTAGTCTTGGAAAAGCTGTAGTGGTCCTGGTATTCCTAGAGTCCTGGAGTCCCAGTATTCCTTGTATAGTACCTGGTGAGACCCAGTATAATTCAAATGAGTAGGGGGAATCCTAGAGTCCGGGAGTCCTAGATCGGTGCCCAAGATCAATGGCAATAAGTCCCAGGGCTTCACTAGGGATGCAGTAATGCAAAGAAGTCGAATGCAAAGGAATTCAAATAATAGAGCTGTTCAAATCAAGCAATCACTCAAATCAAGTAATCTCTAACGTGGCTTCACGTGGCAAGAGAAAAGCGTGGGTTGACAAGTGCCAGTGAGACTGATACGTAAGTGTCAAGCGCGCACTGGTCCAAATCATCACCAAATCAACTCCACACCACCAAAAGAACTACTCTTTCTTCAAACCCACGCCACCAAATCAGCACCAAATCACTAGGAAATCACTAGGAAATCACTAGGAAACCACCTCCAAATAAAAAGAAATTACCCGTCCAAAGAAGTACCGCCGATCCTGGATCTAAGCTGGGTCTAAGCTGCTACCAATTTGAACCAAACCCACACTGACCCTTTTTTGGAGGTGTAATTCTTAAGGGCTACGATAATAGGGAGTGGAAAAAAGGGCAGTTTTTGTTCGCACTCGTTTTTTACCATGTCAGAGAACGTCAATGGTTTGACTACGGCCGCGCTCACGGATGGCGAGTTCCTGGGTAAAGAAGCCAAGGTGGTGGACAAGAAGGAGGAGATTGGATCGATTCAATTAACCCAGGATCTTGAGGCAAGAGCCCAGGCTCTTTTGAAATCGTTTGAAGATCCTGATTTGGATGCAAAGTGGGCCAGCGTGGCCGAGAAGTTGGATGCTTTAGAGAAGAAGTATTCTTCTTGATTGGTCGGTCTGACTATTTATCTGACTGTCCATCTGTCCTTCTGACTGTCTGTCTTTCTATCTATCTAACTGTCTGTCTGTCTGTCCATCTGTCTATCTGACTGTCCATCTGTCCATCTATCTGACTGTCCTTCTGACTGTCCTTCTGACTGTCTTTCTGACTGTCTATCTATCTGACTGTCTATCTGTCTATCTGACTATCTGACTGTCCTTCTGACTATTTATCTGTCCATCTGACTATCTGACTGTCCTTCTGACTATATATCGGTCGGTCTATCTGTCCTTCTGACTGTCTGTCTGTCCATCTATCTGTCTATTTATCGGTCTATCTTTCTGTCCATCTGTGGGTCTATTTATCGGTCTGTCGGTCTATCCGACTGTCTATCTGTCTGTCCATCTATCTGTCTGTCTGTATGAGGGAAAGAAGTCAAGGTTGGAGGGTGTTGAATCTGGTGGTGACTAGAACGGAATGAAGTCATTCTACGAGATGTCAAGATGTCTTTATGAGGAAATCTTTTTGGAGAAGAAATCCAGTCTCTATGAAGGAAAAAGTAATGGTTTATGAACAGGATCAGGAACAAGAAGTCTTTAAGACGATGTCTCATGAAGGAAGTCTTTATGAAGAAGATGTCTAGTATGGGAGAAGAAATCCGGTCTTTCACAAAAAGTCCGGTGGTTTATGAACAGGACGAGGAATAAAGGGTCGAGGGTTATGAAGGAAGGACCAGTGGTTTTGAATAACAGATGAGAAGTCTACTGATCTGTGAAGAGGAAGAAGTCATTTCTGAAGGAATGAAACGTTATAAAGGAATGAGAAGTTATAAAGGAATGAGAAGTTATAAAGGAATGAGAAGTTATGAAAAATGAGATGGAAAGTGTGGTTGGACAGCATGAGGTCTAGTTGAACAATCGAAAAGAAAAGTCAGTCAATTTGAGGAATGAATCTGCATTCATGGGAGAATGTTCCAGTTACACGAGATTATCCATTAAGAAACCTGGATCATGACAAGGTGTCTGGATCATGAGAAGGTCAGTGGTATGAAGAATGACAAGGTGTTAAGAAGGGAGTGCTATGAACAAGAAGTGAAAGATGGGACCTTAAAGTCTAGTGAAGGAGGAGTCTAGTGAAGGAGGAGTCTAGTATGAAGATGTCGGATTTTAAAGGAATGAGAAGTACTTTTGAATAGTACGGGGAAGTACTCAGTCAGAGAAGGATGGCATAGACTACAGACCATAGTACAGACATATCACATACTCATTCCTCAAACCTTGAATGGATTCTGGCTGATATATCTCTTAACAAAGAGTATAACAGACTACAGAGAATACTGCTACTATTGACTGGCTGACGACTGTGGTTGTTACCCTAGTACTGGCGGCACTGCATATATGGCTGGTCACGTGACTGGCCGTATAGTAGTATAGTAGTATAGAATAGTAATTACTAATGCTAGACCTATTATCTTATATTTAAACAGTCTCTGGTGCTTCTAGAACAGTACTCCTAGGATTGGTATTTTCAATCCACTCTAAAGTTTATCCTCTTTTGATCCCCAGTGTCAGATACATGAATAACTGGGAACAAGACAGAGACAGACAGAGAACCAGCACCCATGAACTATGGAGTATAATAAAGTGGTTGCATAAAATAAGTCCACGGCCCACGTGACCCTCCATTTACCTCCACCACCCTAATCCCTTTTTCCAGCATTTTTTTTGGGTGCACATCAATACCCATTTATCACTAGTCGCAGTGTTTAGTATTATAGTCTCCTTCAGTCTCAGTCTCACTCTCACTCAGTATAGTACTATGTAGTACTGTGTGGTACTGTATACAGTACCTAGCGCGCATCACCACTCACTACTACTACTACTACTACTACTACTACCACTACCACTACCACTACCACTACTACTACTACTACTAGTGTACTGACCATACTATACAGTGGTCCTGCCTTACTATACACAGGTACTACTTCTACACGGGCATTTCTACTGGTACTACACTGGTCCTTATACTACACTGGTCCTTATACTAAACGCTGGTTGCACTAATACAGACCATACTACTGATTACTAATTGGGACTACACTGGCACTCCTTTATACGAACAGGTGCTACTCATACTACACACTGCTACACACTGGCTTACTATGGCGAAACGAAGCAAGAACCAGTTCAGACGGGAGAAGCTCAAGCTACGAAAGTTGCAGGCTTCCAGCGACACTCCAGACAACACACCCAGTGGGGCAGAGACGGACCATAGAAGGGAAATCAGAGAGACTGAAGAGACTGAAGAGACTGAAGAGACTGAAGAGACTGAAGAGATTGAAGAGACTAAAGAGACTGAAGAGACTAAAGAGACTAAAGAGACTGAAGAGACTAAAGAGACTAAAGAGACTGGGAAAAAGACAGGTGAGAAATCTGAGACAAAGACTGCTGGTGATACTACTGGTACTGGCGATACTACTGGTGATGATACTGGTGATAAGAATGGACAAGGAGTTAAAGATACTGGTGATGGATCTGGCGAAACAGACGAAAAAGAGGGAGAGGGGGAGGGGGAGAACGATAAGGAAAGTCTTCTAAAGCTCTTTTCCGGACTCAAACAAACCCCTCTACCGACGCTGACATCTCTGGGCGAACCACCAGTACCTCTGGAGGAACCCGAGACACATGAACATGAAATGCCTATGGCTGGATCACTCCTGGGAGACTCTGTTTCTTCTGATTTATCCCTAGCCGCTCAGTACAAGAGTGTATTCTCCAAGTTCCAGGAAAAAGAGACCTCAAAAGCCATAGTTCAACAAGAACACCCGGACTCCAGCTCTGGGTCCGACTCTGACTCTGAATCCGACTCCGATTCTGAACAAACTCAAAGTGAATCCCGGAAAAAACGCAGAGCAGGGCTCAAACCATCGGTGGCACAGCTCAAAACAGCCACCTCCAGGCCGCAGATGGTGGAATGGTACGATGCAGATGCTCCCGACCCGTTCATGGTGGTATACCTCAAAACAGGCCTCAACCACGTGGACGTGCCTGCCCACTGGCAGCAGAAAAAGGACTACCTCTCGTCGAAACGTGGCCTGGAGAAACCACCGTTCCAATTGCCCAAGTATATTGCCAATACGGGGATCTCGGAGATGCGGAACCACGATGTGGAGCTGCTCAAGAAACTGCAACGGGACCGCGTGCAGCCTAAAATGGGCAAGTTGGATATCGATTACCAGAGACTACACGATGCCTTTTTCAAGCACCAGACCAAACCGGACACGAAATCCTTTGGACACGTGTTCAGCGAGGGCCAGGAACTCGGCCAAACCGACGCTTTTACTTATCTAAGGCCGGGAGTCGTATCTCTGACTCTAAGAAGTGCTGTTGGTTTTGGAGAGGGGCCTCCGCCGTGGATTTCGCTCATGCACGACTTGGGCAAGCCTCCATCCTATAAGAATCTTTTGATTCCTGGCTTGGATGTGACATATCTGAATACGGGCTACAGCGTGCAGTACGCCGAAGGAACCGAGCCTTTGGATTTCATGGCAGGCGTTTGGGGCCAAATGGACCAGGGAGAAGAGTCCGAAGAGGAGTCCGAAAGTGAAGAAGAAGACGAAGGTGAAGGTAGAGGAGAAGGTGAAAAGGAAGAAGATAGTGAGATTAGAGAAGGTGAAGGAGAAGGTGAAATCGATGGTGATGAGCCTGTTAAAGTGGACATCACTGAGTTTTCCCGGTACAAAAGTGCAGGAAAAACCACCGAAGCAAAGTCCTCGGGGTCTCTTTACACTGTGCTTCCCGAACTGAGCAATGGCCAGGGCTCAGGGCTTCTCAGTGGAAAACAAAGCTATGAGATGGGAGAAAAGGAGCAATCGGAAGTTTCTCCAAAGCCACAGGCTGACCATTCCCAACCGAAGAAGTTCAAGTTCTAGACAATCCAGTTCTAGTTCTGAATTAGAAAGAGTATCAATTGGAGTATGAATAGAGTGCATTTTTCCAATACCATGTCCTTGATCCTCCAAATTGATCATGACTGTCCTTTATACAGAAGAGGTTCTTGTATGTGTTTGACTTTGCCTTCAAGTCAAGGCTCAAATCCAAAGAGCTCGTCGGTCCGGAACGGGCTATCGTTGAACGGATTAAGAAACCGCTCAATATCATCTTCGAGTTCCTTAAAGATGTTCTGGATGGCGGAGTCGGAAACAACGTCAAAGTCCGTTTTGGCCAACTCCAACTCCGGCATCTTCTCTTTGCTCTCCTCCACCTTCTCCTCGTCCCTTGCCCTTGCTTTTTCTCGGTTTCCCAGTGGATTCTTAAGGTACTCCACCTCTTGGCCCTTGGGGAGACTGATTTTGAGGGCGCCGGAGCCAAGCGTATCGGATTCGATGGCCACCACCCAAGCCTCGATCCGTTTGAGGATCATGGTGAACCGTTCCTGCACCGGGTTGGATTGTGATTGGTGGAGCTCAAACACCCGGGCCACTTGGCCATAGAGATCCCGCAAATCAAAGTTCACCACGTCTGTGTGGCCCTTCAAGTGCTGCTTGACTATATCCGATTTGACGAGAATGCACACACGTACAAGAGCCGCCAACGCCGAAAGCGCCCGGTAGTACATGAGTGTAGGGTACTCTGCCAAACCGCCCGTTTCGGAGACATGGCCAAAACAAGCTAGGATCATGGAGCATGATTGGCCAATATTCTGGATCATCGATACCATGGGCTCCGAATAGTCAGCAGACGTTTTCTGGAGGTGGTGCATCTGCACGTGGAACACACAGAGCCCTAGCACGTGTTCATAGGCCATGGTCATGATCTGGTGGTAGGACACGAGCTTAAGGGACCTGGGGGCATATTCCAGCAATTCAGTCACGGCTTTATCGAGAAAATAGGGGTTTTCCACGCAAAATCGGCGTTGGGAGTCGGAGAGTCGGCCCATCACCACATGCAAAGGCGTAGTTTCATGGAAATGCGGTAGAGCATCCATTAGTTCCTTTTCCGAAGCCACAGAGTTGGCCAGTAATGGCAAGTCGTTAAAGGAATCCATAAGCTTAAGACCCTCCACCATAATCCGCAGGTATGCACACAAGAAAGCATCTTCCGGCAGCAGCGTAGAGGCCAAGATCAGAACGGCCAACATGTGTTTCTTCAGCCACAGCACAAAGCGGAAACGGGATAACGAGAAGGAAAGAGAGCCACAGCAGCAAAACACCGACACAAAGGAGCGGAGCATGTCCAAATCCAGATCCGGCCCAACATCAATACACATGGACACCAGGTATGCAATCAAAAGGTCCATCTGGCTCTTGAAGTGGCCCGGTTTCCCCGGAGGAACACTCCAGAGCGAGAGCACCATAAGGGCAGTAACAAGGTGACTGGAGAAGTCATTGGCCTTAACAAACACGAGTTGCGCCAACGTTTTATCGATATAAGCCTTGAGTCTATCCAGGCCAACCGGCAGCGACCCTAGAGAGTAGTTCAAGGAATTGGAGTTTTTCGGGAGTGTTCTGTGGCTATGGATGGTGGTGGCATAGATGCAAGCCAGAAGAAGCTCCGGGCTCTCCTTCAAACACACATCGTAATCCACAAGGCGGGCCGGGATCCGGAGAATCGGGTACAGCGGCCTCATGGCATGGACAAAAAACGCATACCTAAAGCGGGCATCTTTAGGAAGCACGTTGCCAAGGTCAAGAGAAAGCCCCAAGTGTTCTCCCCTAGCCACCACCATCCCAAAGAGGTTACACACCTCTCCTCGTTCTCCCCATTCTCCCCTCTTCCCCCAGTCTCCCCCTTCAATCCCTCCCTTAACTTCACCTCCCCCTCCTCCCCTTCCGTCTCCTCCTCCCCTTCCGTCTCCTCCTCCCCTTCCGTCTCCTCCTCCCCTTCCGTCTCCTCCTCCCCTTTCACCTCCCCCTCCCCTTTCACTTCCGTCTCCATATTCATCTCTCGCTAGTTCCTTGTTCAACTCAGTCAAGAGCCTGACGAGTCTGGACTTGGGAGGCCGTTTCCGGGCCCGTTTGGCTGTAGGGTCTTCCTCCGTCGAACACTCGATTCCCAAGTTGAAACATCGCTTGCACAGCTCAAACGTAGGGTCTTCATATTCGCACTTGCTCTTGAGCCGGTGACACCGCGCACACGCGCTTCGGATCTGGTACCGCTGCGAGAAGGCCTGGCTTCGCTTCATGGTGTAGCTGACCTGCGACACTCGTTTCTCTTTCCCGCACCCTCCATTTAACCGCACCCTTCCACTAGAACTACGCATTTTACTCACTATACACTATACTATACACTATACTACTATACTACTATACTACTATACTACTATACTACTATACTACTATACTACTATACTACTATACTACTATACTACTATACTACTATACTACTATACTACTACACTACACTACACTATACTACTACACTACACTACACTATACTACTACACTACACTACACTATACTACCACACCATACTGTGTTGGGCGTTGGTCGAGCCCTGTGATAGATTGGAACAGGGTGGAAATGTCTCATAAACATTGATAGTTCTGAAACACGGCTCATTCACTTTGATAGTTCTGAAACACGGCTCATTCACTTTGATAGTTCTGCATCTTTGGTAGGTATCTCTGTTCTTATTTGAGTAGTCGCCAAACTATACTGGAAATTGATCCCGTAAACTGAAAGACCGCATCCTTCTTATAGAGCTCATTTCAGGAGCTCCGTCCTTGGTGCCTCCTTGAATTGTTGCGTCGTAACTCGTTGTAACCTCCTTAGACTGATTCCATGAGGCCCATCCATTGTAGCCCCTTTCTTGAAACCTCCTTGATCCAATTCCATGAAGCTTCCTCCTTGAACCTCCTTGATCCAATTCCATGAAGCTTCCTCCTTGAAACCTCCTTAGATCGATTGCGCAACGCTCACATTTCATCTGAACCTGCCAATTGAACCATGCTGATGTCTGCACATCACTCCAGTTCAACAGTACATAGGGTAGGATATTCTTAAAGTAGATTGGTAGCATATGCCTTATATGCCGTGCCCACAGGCTGAGATACACGGTCACACACTTAAATACTCACTTATACTCACAAAGGAAGTGGATTCTATGGGCCGAAACTGGAATCAGTATAACCCCATATTATTTGGTCAATCATGTGTTTGGTAAAAGCCTGTATAGTACATCATTATATCAAGTCTGTCAAGTCTGTCAAGTCTGTCAAGTCTGTCAAGTCTGTCAAGTCTGTCAAGTCTGTCAAGTCTGTCAAGTCTGTCAAGTCTGTCAAGTCAGGTCTAGCTATTTATGGTTTCTAGGGCCAGGTAAGAAGGGACCGAAGCAAGATCTGCTATGAACTGTGCTTAGATCTAGTGCTGCGATCCATGCTGCTATTGCTCCAAGGTCAAACACTGTCTATTCTAATGTCCATGCTAGCCGGACTCAATTTGAAGGTCTATAAGGACAATGTGAAGACTTTCAATTTCTGTGAAGGCTATGAAGGTAAGACCTACCTTTCATTTATGGCCATTCAACGGATTCTTATTCATCTGGATCATCCCCTGGGATTGGAATTCAGCCTTTTTGTTCGCTATAGCATTTCAGGTTATGCTAGTTCGTGAGTGGGCCAAAAAAATAGCTGTAAAAAAGACTTGGGGGAACAGGTGTATTTATATTATTGGGGGGCGAGTGCGGGGCTTGATTTGCAGCCAAGGAAAATCCCTCACTAATTTGCCTATAAAAAGGCCATCCGCACTCCAAAAATGGGCCCCCAAAAATACTCCAATAATTAGCACCAAAATGTGAGCTAAAATCCGAGCACTATAAAACTCCCCCATTGTTCAATCGTTTTAATCATTTTCATTTTTTTATTATCAATCACGTTTATTTTTCAATCAAGGAATCTTTATTTGAATCCATGGATCTGAAGTCTCATTCATGTTAAAAGCAGACCCAATTGTGCTCCTTTTCAGGCCTTAAACGAGTTCCCGAGATCTCTTTCTTGCCTTACTAAGTATCTTTCTTTACATTTTACTTGTTACTTGTCCATCTCAAGATCTGTTCAATATCGTTGTTACTACTTACTTTTCTTGTTATCATCTTTTTATTTATCTTCTCTCATCTCTTGTTTTCACTTGGGCGTGTTGACCTGGTGCCATTCACACATGCTAATATTATACAACCTAGGCGATGCTGACCTCCGGCTTGGGGTCCTTGATCTTGTCGATCTTGGCGCCGAACGCAGAGACACACTTGGCCATGGTGGGCGACGACCGCGAGATCACGTCGGTGAAGTAGAAGTTGTCGATGGGGTTCTTGAGGCCCACGCCGGTGATGGACGCAGCCTTATGTCTCTTGGCAATGTCCTGCAACCCGAGCTTGGCAATGTCCTGGCTGACGGGCTCCACCACGTCGTGGCGCACAAAGTGGGGTGCAATGTCGCCCAATCTCTCTCTGACCGACACCAAGTCGTTGTAGGGCAAAGGTGCACCCAAGTACTCGGAAAGAGCTCTGACGATCTTCCAGTCTTCACGGGCGGCGCCTGGTGCGTTGGTGGCGGCCCGGGTCACCTGTGTTCTTCCTTCGGTGTTGACATATGTGGCGGACTTCTCGGTATATGCGGCTCCTGGCAAGATGACGTCGGCGAAAGAGGCTCCCACGTCTCCGTGGTGGCCCTGGTACACCACAAACGCATCCTTGGGGATATCGGCGCCCTTGACCTCGTCGGCGCCCAATAAGTAGACAAACTTGGCGTTTTTGGCATCTTGGCTCAAGTTCTGGAACCCAAGGTCTAAAGCGGCCACACGAGATGCTTCACGGTGCAACAAGTTGACTCCGTTCCACTCTTCGGTGCTGAAGTTGGCATTCTTCGACGCAAACTCGGCCACGGCACTGTAGATGGCGTTGACATCCTCGGAAGCTGCCACTCCCGAACCCACAATGATCAATGGCTTGGATGCTTTAGCAAGCTTCTTACCGTAGGCTCCCGATAAGGCGGATTTCAAGTCCTTGGCGGAAGAACCCAATTTCTGGAAGTCAAAGGTGGACTCGAAGTCTTGGCCAACATGAGCAATCTCCATGCCGGATCTCAACCACACCTTTCTAATTCTCAGGTTCAACACTGCGGCTTCGTGTCTTGGGTTGGAGCCCACAATCAAGATCTGGTCTGCATCCTCAATTCCGTCAATGGTGGAGTTGAAGATGTAGTTGGAACGCACATCAACACCATGGGCATCGGTGGCCTGTTTCACGTCGGTGGTGGTGTTCTCCGAGCCCAAGCGGTTGGCCAAATCTTTCAAGGCCACCATGGACTCAGCATCCGATAAAGCACCAGCCACAGCCTGGAACTCGTCCCCAGTAGGCTTAATCTTGGCATAAGCACCAGCCACAGTCGTCAAGGCCTCGTCCCAGGTGGCAGGCACGAAGGAAGAGCCGGATTTGATCAAGGGGGTGGTCAATCTCTGGGTCTTCAAGGCATCGCATGCAAACCGGGACTTGTCGGAAATCCACTCCTCGTTGACCTCATCGTTCAAGCGAGGCATGACTCTCATGACCTCAATGCCTCGGGCATCCACACGCACATTGGACCCAACAGCATCCATAACATCAATGGTCTCAGTTCTCTTCAACTCCCAAGGTCTAGCACGGAACGCATATGGCTTCGAGGTCAAGGCACCCACAGGACACAAGTCAATAACATTGCCCGACATCTCGGAGTTGATGTTTCTCTCGATATAAGTACCAATCTGCATATCGTTTCCTCTTCCAGTGGTTCCCAATTCGGGAGCACCCGCCACATCGTTCATGAACCGCACACACCTCGTGCAATGAATACATCTGTTCATAGAAGTCTTAACCAAAGGCCCAATGGCCTTGTTCTCCACCGCACGCTTACCCATGACCTCGGAAAAACGCCCGCGGTCCGATCCGTACCGGTGCAGCTGTTCCTGCAAGTCACACTCGCCTCCCTGGTCGCACACAGGACAATCCAACGGGTGGTTTTCCAATAACATCTCCGTGACACCCTCGCGCGCCTTGTGCACTCTTTCCGATTGAGTATTCACCACCATCCCATTCTGCACAGGCATGGCACACGAAGCAATCAATTTGGGCATTCTCTCCACGTCCACTAGACACATCCGGCAATTTCCTGCAATGGCCAATTTGTCGTGGTAACAGTACCGAGGAATCACCACCCCGGCTTTATCGGCCGCCTGGATGATTGACGACCCTGCTTCAATGGAAACCGTTTTGCCGTCCACCGTCACCGACACTTCATTCAACCGGCGGGCTGATACATTTAAAGATCTCCTGGATAATCTTAGCGTTCTCAACATGACAATTCCCTGTTTATAGTTACGCTTGTGAGCTTGGATTCCGAGCTGTCTAGTCTTAGCTGATAATCTGAGTCTGGCTGAAATAGTTAGAAGTTAACTGAGCTGACTGGTTAAGCTGGTGTTAATTTTGAGACTAGTTTAGGGGCTCGTGGGGGTTGGCCGAATCTAGATGGCTGTTGGCAAGTGGGAGGTAATGTCTTGTGGAGCCAGTGATTTTTTTTAGCGTGGTGAGAATTGGCGATTGGTTTACCGCAGAGGTTAGTAAATGCGAATCATTTCGCTCTGATAGGCTGCCTGCAGATAAAAAATTCGCTGTGGTGCACGGGTCTAACGCTCCAGCCAATCTCCAACCATACCAACGTAATTACTTTCGATCCGATTTTTCATGATTTATTTTATCTACTGTTTTCACTATAGAGTAGTGGTGGTGGTGGTGGAATATCTTGGCCATAGAACATAGCATCTGTTCTGTCCACTATCCATAGACCAGACACCATATCCATAGACCTTGGACCTTGGCCTTGGACCTTGGACCTCCTTGCCAATAGACTATGACAGTAGTGCCACAATGAATACCTAGGAAAGACCATTTGACCATGTGACATAGTAGCATGGCAATCGGATGACCATGACAAGACATGACAATAGAATCATGGAACCATTCAACAATGGGACCATTCATCCATATCAAATGAGCTAGATATCATGGCCATGTCCATGTCCATGTCCATAGAGCCATAGACCATAGAACCATAGACCATAGAATTAGACCATAGAACCATAGATGGTAGAGTCAAATGACAGACCATAAGACCAGCCATGGCAGGTGACTATCTGACCATATGTATTTGACCATATCCATATAACATTCCACATGTCCAATCATATGCTAGTAGTATAGTAAAATAGTCCTAGAATGGTAATAGAGTCATTCCATACGATATTGAAATAAATGACATATGACCTCAACGATCATTGGTCTTTGACAAATGGCCCATTTTAGTGAAGTCTGACTTCATGATCACTTTTCCGGGGACATGATCAAGAAAAGAACCAAAGGCGGAACAACGTACATCCAGTTTTTCTGGATCCACGAACGAGGGTCCACCACCTCTTCGATCTCCTCCTCCACCTCGACTTTCTCACCTTGCTCGTTTTCCACCACTCGTTTCCGTACAACCTTTTTCGTGTTTGGTTGTTTCACCACCGGTTTTGCCACCGGCATCAAATTTGGGACTGGCCCCACGCTCGAATCCAACGTCACCACCGAAACGCCATTTGAAGCTGGACCGCCTCTGGAAGATGCAAAACTCAAATCGTCAATCTTGCCGTCCTTGACATAAACACGGAATTCGCCACCAAGAGAAGTCTCCGTTTCCTGGTACGAGAAACACTCTTTCCCAGGCAAATCACGTGTGCCGAGACAGAACAGGCCGTTTTCAGGGGCGGTTGTCAAGAGGAACTGGGCAGTGTGTGAATGAGTATCTAGGGAAATACGGCCATATTCGTCCTTTTGAACCTGGCCCACCTGTTGGCTGTAAATCACAAGCTCCTGCAGAAACGCAAGCGCTAGAAGAAAGAAGATGGGAAGTAGCATGTTGTAGAATGGACATGTGAAGCTCGCGACAAGATATGGGGACGCCTGCAGTGTGCAGGCCATGGCCCAACCTTTATCCTACACCACTAGTTAAATGTTGCTATATTAAGCCGTATTTTCAGTTTGATGCGTGTTTCAGTTTGATGCGTGTTTCAGATTTATGTCTGTATCAGTTTATGTCTGTATCGGTTTATGCGTGTTTCAGTTTATGGATTGATTCTATGCCTGGATTGGTTGGGGCGTGCATGAGTAACATGTATCATGTACGCTGCATACGCAACTTCGTTTCATATCTCCTACTGTCTACATAAACAGACCATATAAATAGAGGCGTCCCCGCTCGTTTTCGTCGCCCTTTTTTTATTGTTCCCAAAAGCGGCTGCTGTCATTCTCTCCTTCATGGCCCACTTGCGCTCCCGCGCCGTCCAGACCTGCCAGGACTACTTGAACTTGTGTCGGGACAAACCCAAGTTCTTGCGTTCTGCCCAGTTCAGGGGGACATTCTATGAGTTGGCGGCCATGAAAACCTTATCTTCACATTTGGGCTTCTGTGACTTGGTCCGGACCGGTGGCGCCGGGGATAATGGTTTGGATCTCGTAGGGACTTGGGACTTGTCCCGGTTTCTGGATTCTCAGGGTGCATTCTCTCTTCTGCATAATGATCTGGGTGCTCTGAATGGCCTGGTAACTACTCGCACCAAAGCTCCGCGTGGTTCGCTTCTTCTGCTTGCAGAACGAACCCCCTCTTTTGATCTCAGCCGTGATGTGAAGGTCTTGGTGCAGTGCAAGAACTCGCTGTCGAGAATCAAAGCCACCATTATTAGAGAGCTTGCAGGAGTGAGGGAGTTTCATACTAATATGAAATCGGCCTTGGAGCTAAAGACCAACTTCATGGTGTTGGTGTCGTCTCTTCCGCTCACGCTGCAAGCGCAAGTGCAGATGCAAATGAGCAACGTGCCTATGCTTCATACGCGGATGATCCCCTCGAAAAAGACCATTGAGAACGGTGAAAACGACTATAATGTGGCCAACTGGAAGGACGCATCTTTGCAGTCAGTCTATATCAACCCGCCTGCTCTTCAATTACTAAAGGGACTAGGCGTGGACTCCATGGTGCAGAGGATAAACAAGACACTAAGCTGAGATCAAGAAGAGAGAGTCATATTTTTTCACGCATTCAATTCTAATGGAATACGCTTGAAGTGGGAATCAGTATAATGTGAATCAGGGAAATGAATCTTTGCTATTAGTTGGTGAATCTACAATTTCGGAAGAAACATTGATTTATTGAGTGAATAACAACTTGGGTATAGGCCAGAGGCCGTTTTTTGGTGTTTTTTTGGTGGTTTTGGGTGGTTTTTGTTCGATGTGTTTCATTTGATCGTTTTCTTATTATCAATGTTTCGTCAGCCTCCTGCTCGATGACTTAATCAATAAGTCGTCGAGTACACGGAACAGCGGTATTAGCGCTTGACGACACAGCGGTATCTCAGGGTTCTCTGTGCGTACAGGCCCAAGTTGGCGTTCTTCTTCTTTGGGTGCTGGCCGGGGTGGATACTTTTGTCAGTGCTTCCATTGGTGGTTCCATTGGTGTTTCCATTGGTGTTTCCATTGGTGATTCCATTGGTGATTCCGGTGTCTCCGTCGATAGTTTCGTCGGTGCTTCCATCGGTGCTTCCGTTGGTGTTTCCACTAGGGTTTCCGTTGGTGCTTTCATTGGTGCTTTCATTGGTGCTTCCGTTGGTGCTCTTGTCAGTGCTCTTGTCAGTGCTCTTGTCAGTGCTCTTGTCAGTGCCTCCGTTGGTGTTTCCATCGGTGTACTTGTCAGTGCTTCCATCGGTGCTCATATCAGTGCTTCCATCGGTGCTTCCATAGATGCTCTTGTCAGTGCTTCCGTTGGTGTTTCCATAGGTGCTCTTGTCAGTGCTTCCGTTGGTGCTTCCATCGGTGTACTTGTCAGTGCTTCCATCGGTGTACTTGTCAGTGCTTCCGTTGGTGGTCTCGTCGGTGTTTCCGTTGGTGTTTCCACTAGGTTTTCCGTTTGAAGGCAGACCTGAGGCCAGGGATTCGTGGAGGTAACCGTAAAGCTGTTCAATGTAGCTGACACCAGCCTCGTTCTTATTACCATAGGCCGTAGAAGCATCCCAGAAAGCAAAGCCACCGAAAGTATTGCTCTCCATGATCTCCTTGGTAACATGCTCCTTGACCACTTCCAATTTGCTAAAACCGCTACCAGCAGATTTAGGGGCACCAGGAAGAGTGACGAAAAGTTTGGCGTTCTTAACCGGCTTGCTGGCAATATCTTTCACCCAGTCTTTATAGTTGAAGTTTGGTCCCAAATTACACCAGTTGTTATAAAACTGGATGAAGATATAGTCAAGGTCAACGCTTGCAAGAATCTCCTTATTGGCTTCATCAGGAAGAAAACATTGCGGAGCAGATGTCAAATAGTACTTCTTCAGGCCCAGGTCAGTGACCTTTCTAAGGGCCTTGGCCAAGTCGCCAGTGTGCTGAAAGTTGGCTCCCTCCAAGTCAAAGTCAAAGCCATCCACAACAGCATCATCAAAAGGTCTTTCGGGATCCATGCCCTCTCCGAACTTGTTCCACAAGGTCTGGGCAAAGGTCTCGGCCTCCTGCACGGAGTTGAACTGATAAGAACTGGCTGCTCCTCCCATGGAAAGAAGCACCTTCTTCTTGTGCTTTTCTTGACAAGTCTTAATGTCTGCAGCGATGTTGGAGCAGTGAAGAAGTTGACTTCCTTCGAAAGAGTTACCACACATATTGGCAAAGTTCAACTGCAAAGGATTGGGGAACGTGGTGATGAACGACAAGATGACAATGTCCACTTCGTCCTTTTCACAATAAGAAGCCAATGTTCCTTGGTCGGTGTTGGAGTTTTGGCCCCAATAAACGGCCATCATGTTTTTTTCCTGAGCAGCAACGATGCTGGAGAGGATGGAGAGTCCAATGACTGAAGCGAGCTTGAACATTTCGGTGGTTAGGGGGGGTTGGGAGATAAAGGAGTGACTGAAGTTTGAAACACAAGGGTATGTGGGTCAGTTTAAAAAGGTTTTGGCGGTTTCAAGATCGAATGTTTTTTGGATACTAACCTAAGATGATGGAGGATCTGGCCAAGCTTTAAACCCATGGAACTGGCGGGCTCTGGAAGGAGTCCTGCATATCAACAATGGTATCACCCGAAGTTCTGGTGATTTTGGTTTCAAGGCAGTCATACGCGAGCCAAGAAGAAGTGGCTGATCATTTTGGCTGTACGGTTCATTTCTTGGATGAGAAAGCCTATTGTTTTGGTTGGTTTTGCTGAGGAATTCACTCAGACGTGTTGCGGACTGCATACAGCGTGGATTTCCCATTGTTTAATGCACCAGCACATAACCCCTTCATTATGAGAGCTTCTCGATGAAACAATATTGAAAATTAGGAGCCAGTATGCCTGGCTGGGACTGCACCCAAGCACTTCCTCATCAATTCTACAGGCTTTTGTTATGCAGGGAACAATAAGACTTAACGGGTGCTTTGTTATAGTCTTGTGGAAGTCTGGCCTAAGCCTCGTTCAGACCTCCTTTAGACCTTGTTGCAAATCTTGAGGGCTAAAGAATATATGGGTTGATAAAGACGTTCTTGTGGAGACTTTGCAATGGGCTGAAAATGGGTACTCAACAAGTTCCTAGTATCGTCCAGTGCAGAAAATACGAGGAAACGAGAGAATTCCCGATTTCTAGAAAATTGCAGAGCAATCACTCGGCCCTTCCATTTTAGGCAATTTGGGCGATAGGGCCAGATGCGGGTGTCTGGAAAATCGGCGTGTTGGGGCGTTTGGGGCGTTTGGACATTGAGGCGAAACTGGGCATTGGGGCGAATCCTCAGACGCACAATAACTCCACCATTGTGAGAGCATTTTAAAAAAAATGTCGCTTGCTCTCATTTCATCCAAACGAGCACTTTGTGGCCCGGAAAAAGGACTAAAAACGGACTTTCATGGATTTCATGCACCGTTGGCTGGTGGTGTTGGTGGCTGGAGATGTTCCGGTTTGGGTGCAAAATGAGCGCGCCCCGCCAAACCCGCCAAAGACACCACCCGGAAAATGGAAAGAAAATGGAAAGACAAATGGAAAGACAAATTTACCGATTTACCGATTTACATTATCTGATTCAGAATTTCATCAAAAGCCTCTTGGTGAAAATGTGGCTGTGAAAGATCTGTCTAAGGATGCTGGTGTTTTTAAGCTGGTGTTTTTAAGCCGGTGTTTTTAAGCTGGTGCGGGTGCGAAAGTGTGAAGCTGGCTAAAGAGAAATCCGGGGCTGGTGAAACAAAAGCCAAAGAAAGATGGAATTATTGGTTGTTGGAATTGTTCGGAATTATTGGTGTTCGGAATTATTGGATTCTGGATTGTTGGATTGTTGGATTATTGGATTCTGGATTGTTGGAATGTTGGATTGGCTGGATTGCTTTTTTACAATGGCTGGTCTTGTCTTGGAGAAACAACTGGAGAAATTCTGCGAAACGATGGTCTTTATATGCAGTCCGGCCACCAATAATCCCACTCTCCATCCCATTGTCTCTTAGTACACATGGGTCTCTTAGTACACATGGGTTGACTTGGTGATGAGGAAGAGATGGAGAGGTGAAGCATTGGGGTTTTGTGTGCTCTGAATATGCAGGAAAAGGAGATTATGGCACTGTGTCAACCCTCACAGACCTGACTGCCTGACTGACTGCCTGACTGACTGCCTGCCTGACTGACTGACTGACTGATGGAGAATGACGTCACTTGAACACCTGAGTTAATAATCATGGGTTGGGTGTACGGGTTCGATGATCTGGAGAATGGTCAAACTGAGATATGGTCAGGTTCATGCCCAAATTATCTCCATTTTCCTTTTTTCATTGGATTCTCCATTGGAATGTCTTCATCTGGTTTAGCCTCATTGGGCTTAAGGGTGTTCAAGATTGTGATGTTTTTTGTTGGTGGGTTTTGGTGTACGGGTGTTTGCAGCCATTTGTGCGGAACCATAACCAGTGTTATGCTAAAGCCAACCACCGGGTTTTCAAGAGGTTGGCTCTTTAAAGATAATGGGCTCTCAAGTGCTTGGATTCTGAATTGAATATACTTCCTCTTTTTTTTGGAACTTTTGGAATGTGTGTGGAGGTCTCGAGCCCTGAGCACACCTAAAGGTCCCAAACCTCCCAAACCTCCCAAAAAGCTATAAAGTTCTAGTGAAAACATTGGCCCAGTCTCTAATGGAAAATCCCATCTCTTTCCAAATTTCTTACTGATCATGGCACCAAAATCCAGCGTTGTCCCACTGTATTCCCTAATACTGTGGATTATTTGGTACTGTGGCTAGTAAAATAGTTTATGGTCTAGTGTGTTCATTCACATTATTCATAATCTACTCTATGCTCTATGGTCGTGCTGGAGACGTTGTTTGACGTGCTGTGTGCAGGACCACACGGTTTAACGTATATGTTCAGTCATATTAAATCATTTCAGTCATATTAAATCATTTTATAAGATAAAATTCAAAGATTACCTGAGAAAATGTAATAATGTATAGTTCATCTACTGCAGTGCTCATAACCATTGGAGAAGCAGTGCTCATAACATGGTATTGAGTAGAGTACCAGTGAGCCATTTTCCAACTACTGTGAAATTATTTGGTTATAATAGATCAGGTGTCTACTCTACATTATTTGAGTTGATAACTAGTTACTTAAGTGGGTGTATTTAGTGGGTGTATTTAGTGGGTGTATTTAGTGGGCAGCGCACGACCTTTGCTGGGACTGCATATAACAATATGAGGCCTCCTATTTTTATGAATAAACTTGGCCGATTTTATGGGTATTTTCAAAAACAACAATGTAAGGAATATTTCATTGTTTTCACTATTCAAGATTTATTTTACTTTTTGGGGCTTTTTCTGGTGGTTTTTGCACAAATGGTGTGTACTGGTTCACGGTTTCCCTGGACTTATGCAGTGAAATGGTGATAAACAGAAATAAATGAACACCAAAAATCAGAAACTCCCGTAAGCTACTTACATTTTTGCTGGGATGTACGGATCTTCGGGAACAAACTGCCCGATTGAAGAAATCTACATAGAAGTCTTGGAAGAGATGGAGTGGCATGTGTTGTTGGAAACCCGTACACCACAAAAAAAAAAAAAAAAAAAAAATATTTGAAAAAACCCGTACACCAAAAAAAAAAAAAAAAAAAAAGAATATTTGAAAAAACCCGTACACCAAGAAAAAACCAAAACCTGCATACAGTCACATGTCTTCAAGATGCATAGACTTGTCTAGACCCCCAATGTTTTGGCCGTGAATGTCATGATAGGAGTGGTTATTAGAGGTTATTAGAGGTTATTAGAGGTTATTAGTGGTTATTAGAGGTTACTAGAGGTTATGACATTACCACTTGCCACGTTTCATCGTATCCTCGGCCCACATCCTTCCGTGCATGGAACACCACCCATAATTATACCCCATTCTTGATCCATGACCCTCTGACACTGTAAAGTAAAGTGCCATGAATCTAATGAAACAACAATAAAGGATATCATTGGTTCATGTGACTAACTACTGCACTCAAGTACTGCTACTGCACTCAAGTACTGCTACTGAATACTAGATTACCAGCCACCAGCTGCAGAAGGGCCAGACAACTCAACCTAGTGGCTATGGGTGAGAAAACCTGAGTCTTCTCTGAGATTCCAAACCAAGTACAACCAAAGACGAGTGCACCGAAAGAAATGCTTCAAATGGAAGTACTTGATGTTGAGGAGTTGGAATGGCACCTGCTTCCACGCCATTATCCATGACTCGAAGTCCTGCAGATCAATGTCATGGACAACAGTGGTGTAATGAGTAGTAGTCAGTAGTAGTCAGTAGTAGTCAGTAGTAGTCAGTAGTAGTCAGTAGTAGTCAGTTGTAGTCAGTTGTAGTCAGCAGTGAGTAGAAGCAGTAGTACCACGTTTCTGCTTCCCATTGGCTCGGATGAATGGGGGATCCGGATCTTGTGTATTCGACATGAAAGAAGATCCACGAGTACCAGAATATATGCTGCTCCGCCATGATTGTTGTTAAGAGTCATCATCTTGTCGGACATTCATGGGATCTCATTATAAAAGTGTCAAGGCTCTGTGGATCCTTCACACGTTGCACTTGACCAGTCTTAGGCAATGTGACGCGTTTCTGTTGAAGATTCTTCCCCAACACCTCGATGGCTGAATCTGCATCGTAGCCTCTGTTCAGAAGTATATAGAAGTGAAAGACTTGACCGATTCTTCTGTACTCCCAAACCCGTGATTCTTGGGGCTGGTAGTTCTGCAATGTACCAAGAGTTTCCCAATTCACATCACTTGGTCTATGTTCCTTAGAGTAATCCCGAATCTCCTGGGTTCTTCTTTTATATTTTCCAAGAGACGTTTGCTCATGTGTGTGTCCACAAGTCCAACAATCTGTATTTCCACTTGTATAAGGTAGACCTCAACCAATTGGGCTTCTTCCGGAGGCATTGTTTCTTGTTTCCCTGCCAAGAGTTCAACCACCTTACCTGCACCTTCACAGTAGACCAAATGTATTCCACTAACCTGACACTCCACTTTCCAAAGCTTTACCAACTCAGCTTCAAAAAAGGCGCCTTTCCCGATCAATAGTAAATCAATGTAAAGGGAACAATAAAAGGGAACAATAAAAGGGATCAATAAAACGGAACATGGAGTCATTTTCATTTGAGCATGATCATCCACCTTTTAAACATTGGAACCAGCATGTAACTGTCTTGCAATTACCGGAACAATCCTGGACCCTAGTCATGTCAGTCATTCCCGGCCCTTTCTAAAGTATAGAAAATGGGTAAGAAAAAAGATCCCGAAACTGGGAGCGGGTCCTCTTATATACCCATTCCAGCCCATTCTTTCTCATTATCCCTTCTTTCTCATTATCCCTTCTTTCTCATTATCCCTTCTTCTCTTTGTTCCTTGGACTCATTGTTCCTTGGCCCCTGTTGGGCGTTGTTCTTAACCCTTTCATAGACTGGCACCAGGGTGTAATATTCTTCCAATAAGTCTTGAATTACAAGACTTATAGTAGCCATCTTAGTTCTTTGAATTGATTGGTAAACTAATACCAGGAAGCTTCAACATGATCTGCTATAGACTGTCAGGCATATAGACAGAAAATAACAGATAAAGAAAAAAGACCATTACTCAATGAATATCATCATTGAGTCGAGCTTTAATGAGTTGAGAGGAGCAAAAAGGTAATGACTTGAGTTCAAGTAATGGGAGGCCCTGGTGAATCCTGGTGATGGCCTGGAAACTTATTGCACGGTTTTTATCCAGCTGCTCCCACCAGAAGTCACCAGAAGTCACCAGAAAATCACCCCAAGCCTCGTTTAAATCTCATTGAAATGGTAGGCTAGAGAAGAATATATGAGATGAACAGCTGGAAGAGAACAGATGAAAAGATGAACAGGTGGAAGCAGATTGAAATCTCAATCGTTTTAAAGGTCCTTAGTTTCATGGATCATGGAGTTAAACCATATCATGGTCACTATTCCAACTCCAGCTATCCACAGGATCTCTTATTCCAGCATTTGTTCCTCTTCGACAGGATCTCTCATTCCATCGTTTTTTCCATTCTGTTTTCTCTTTCTCTTTCTCTTTCATGTAGTCAAGAACCAAGAAATAATTCTTGGATTCTCATTGTCGGTTCGATTCTGGTGTCCATGCTCATTCTAGTCCTCGTAAATTGCTCGAATGTTTTGGGGAATGCATGTGAAAATCTCGGACACTTTGAGGGATTTTTGGTCCTTGAACGATTCCCAATTGGGCCGAAACTTCTTGTCACTTTGCTGCGCAGATCAATGTTTCACATCTTGCTTTGGGTTCTGTTTCACTTGACCAGCATGCATGGATTGCTTCGAGGCCGTACTGAAACTCTCTGAACCAAAAACATTGCTTGGCTTCTTTTGGGTTCGGGTTTAGCTGTTTGGGGCTCGTGCCGAGGCGCTGTTTTGAGGGTATAGGGGTATTTGGGTGTGCACAAAGAGCGCGTGTTCGCCGAAATTTCGGCGAAATCCTGTACCACCGCGCTATATGCACTCTCCGTTGGGTTTCCCGGACACGTAGCCACGGAGAGGGGTTCCGGGGCAAAAATATAAATAGCCGGCAATTCCTCACTCCCCATCCATCCTCCAACATTTTCTCCCTCTTCTTTCTCCACCTCTTATCTGAGATATTCTTTCCATGACTGTCAACTTCAACACCAAGGCCGTCAAAAAAGACGGGGCCCTCTTCACCAACTTCAAGTACGAATCGGCCATAGTGGAAAAAACCGCCAATGGCGATTTGAACGTCACCCCCACCGAAACAGACTATGAGTTCAAAGTGGACTTGAAAACCCCCAAAACCGGCTTGATGTTGGTGGGACTCGGCGGAAACAACGGTACCACGCTTATGGCCGCCATCTTGGCCAATAAGAAGAAGTTGAGCTTCGACAACAAGGAAGGCACAGTCAAGGCCAACTATTACGGGTCGGTGACGCAATCGTCCACCATCAAACTCGGCGTGGACAGTGAGGGAAACGATGTGTATGCACCATTCAACCTGATCTTGCCCTTCGTCAACCCCAACGACTTGGTGGTGGGAGGATGGGATATCTCCAAGCTCCCATTGGACAAGGCCATGAAAAGAGCCAAGGTGCTCGATGTGGACTTGCAGAGGCAATTGGTGGATGACCTCAAGGATATCACTCCCTTACCATCAGTGTATTATCCCGACTTCATTGCCATCAACCAGAAGGAGCGTGCAGACAACATCTTCAACAAGACCAGCAATGGAGAACCCAATACGGGCGATAAGTGGAAGGATGTGGAGAGAGTCCGGTCGGATATCCAGAACTTCAAGAAGGAAAATGGCTTGGACAAGGTCATTGTTCTTTGGACCGCCAACACCGAACGGTATGCAGAACTCATTCCTGGAATCAACGATACGCATGAGAACTTGATCAAAGCAATCAAGGATAACCACGCAGAAGTGTCTCCCTCCACGGTATTTGCCGTGGCCTGTATCTTGGACCAGGTGCCATACATCAATGGGTCACCCCAGAACACCTTTGTGCCAGGAGCCATTTCGTTGGCCGAGAAGCACAAGTCGTTTATTGGCGGAGACGACTTCAAATCAGGCCAAACCAAAATCAAATCGGTGTTGGCCCAGTTCTTGGTGGATGCAGGTATCAAGCCCGTGCTGATTGCTTCGTATAACCATTTGGGAAACAACGACGGGTTCAACCTTTCTTCGCCATTGCAATTCCGGTCCAAGGAGATCTCCAAGCAATCGGTGGTGGATGATATGATCGAGTCCAACGAGATCTTGTACAACGAGAAAGACGGCAATCACGTGGACCACTGCATTGTCATCAAATACTTGCCTGCAGTCGGCGACTCCAAGGTGGCCATGGACGAGTATTACTCGGAATTGATGCTTGGAGGCCACAATAAGATCTCCATCCACAATGTGTGTGAGGATTCGCTTTTGGCCACGCCGTTGATTTTGGACTTGGTGATCATGACCGAGTTCTTCCAGCGGGTGAGCTATAAGAAACATGGAGATTCCGAATATGACAACTTTTATGCTGTCTTGACTCTTTTGAGTTATTGGTTGAAGGCACCATTGTCCAAGCCTGGATATAAGCCCATCAACGGCTTGAACAAGCAACGGCTTGCCATCGAGAACTTGTTGCGTCTTTTGGTGGGAATGCCCATCAACAACGAGTTGAGGTTTGAGGAAAGGTTGCTTTAATGCTGCCTGCTAGCATCATATATTTATGTTAACTTATTAATATGCCTATGGGCTGTCTACACCATACTAATTGTAGTGTAGCGTATACTTCACTCAATGGGTGACGCATAGCTGGTTTAACAATCCATAAATACTTTGTGCAGAATAGAGGTTATATTGTATGGGAATCCTCGTCCTTATATACTACGATGGACACGGCGTCATGCAAGGTGAATCTGAAACAGTGTTTCAGACCCTTGGCCGTGATGGTGCATTATGCAGAGCGGTGTTGATGCAGAACGGTGTATCACAAAGTCAGAGTGCTAGTAGAATTTTGGTGTACTGGTGGTTGGCGCGTCAATCTGACCCTGACCTTGAAAACTATCCTGAAACAATGGAATCGATCTACAAGGGGCGATCCGACGCACGTGCTTGTGATGGCTCGTGCATATCCCTGCATAAACCTTCACTTTTGGGAGAAACTGAAACGTTGAGTGCATACTCTGAAACAGGGGCTAGGTTGCTAAGCCTAGTGATATAGGGGAAGGGGATATCAGACCACTGGAGAATGTTGCTCGTCGGCGCAGTGCCTTACGTGGCACTTGCATGGTGCATGAACACATGCCCTCGGTTGAGATTCTCCACACTCGCGGCCTGCACACAGTGTCGATCTGATCTTATCGAAGGTGCCGTCACCGCCGCACCCTGCGCAACTGTCCTCGGCCATACACCCCCGTTTACAGCCACATATTCGCCCCTATATAAAGCCACCCTCCCCCTATTTTTTCACCAACTATTTAAAAATTTACACCACCCAGAATAAACCCACAACTCTACACCTTACACCTTCAAGTTACATCATATCAATTGTGAATTTATTCAACTTCAATCAATTGTGAATCTATTCAACTCCAATCAATTCTGAATTACAGCCATAGTAATTCACAATTCCAGTCAATCCAACTCCACACTATGTTTACTAAATTCTTGAACAACTTGAAGGGTCAGAACGGACTTGACCAGGCGCCCATCGTTTCTAAGGATACCACAGTTCCTAGCATTGCAGAAAACTTACAGCCTACAAAGCGCCGCTGGAGCCAAGTGACCTACCTCAACCAAGGCACCTTGCATGGGGACGACGATAACCTAGTGGTTGGGTTGTAAACCCAGATTCTAGCCTCCAACTTTTAGCTTTAACTTCTAGCCCAGCTTTTAGCACAGCTTCTAGCACAGCTCTTAGCCCAGCTTCCACTTCCAGCCTCCAGCCTTCACTTTTTAGGCCGAAGGTCGACGACTTATGAACTGCTTCTTTCTTCTATATACTTAAATAAATGTCTTTAAATTCCTGCGTGACGCCCTGCGTCAACTGGTGGCTCACACCCCACGCAGCTTCTTCTTCATTAATATTGGCTTCATCTTCTTCATTAACATTGAATTCAACTTCTTCATTAACATTGACTTCATTCGATATCTCGAAAAGAGCCTCTAGGGCTAAAACTCGAATTCTCTCCAATGGATGCTTCTCATGGAGCCATAACAACCTTTGCCTGGCCTTCAACTTGATTTGGGATGATACAGAAAGGGCTGAGCCTAGGTGCAGGAAAAGCCGGATTACCAACGATAATCGAGAAATGTTGGACGTGTTGATGTGAAGATTATAGATTCGGACGAATAAGACATTATGATCGACACAGGGCTCGTGACCGGAATCCCATATCCGAACCAAAAGATTCACCGTGTGCAAGACCGTCTTCTGTCTTCTCTGCAGGAGCAGAGTGAATTTGCCCTGCACTTTAAGGAGCCCCACGAGAGAGTGGAGCAAATCTGGGCTCGAGTCTAGGAACTGTGCTAGCTGCAGGAACGAAGTGTTGATCAAGTTGTTGGGGCCAGTGATTGCTCCTGCACAGTGCACGATTCCTTCCCAAAACAGACATTCAATGGACAGGCAATCCATGGCCCCTTTGCTTTTCACGTGATTGAAGAGATTGAAGAGCTCATGGAAATAAACATCATAGGTTGGGTTTGGAGGAAGTTTGGGGTGATACTCGGCCAACCTGCACACAAGCCCGTATGCCTGGATGCGGAGTTTATCCATTTGCTCTGCGCTGATCCGAAGCAATTTCAAAAAAGCCTCTTTTCGGTGGTTGGAGTCCAAAAAACAAAGCCATTCTTCCAAGGCGGACATGGCAGCTTGTCTTATGTGCAGGCCCACGTCTCCCCGGACCGAGAGGGTATAATCGTCCAAGAGCAGCAAAAGCGTGGAGAGAAGTGGTGGGCGCACGTCCTCGTCAACAGCACCCAAGCGGACGTTATGGAGGATTCTGGCTCGGTTTTCTGCATCCACCTTGGGATTTTGGAGAAGCAGGAAGACCGTGGTGTACTGCTCTTTGGAGAGTGAAGCCCCAAACACGGCACAGCAGAGATTCTCATTGCCGAATTGAGTGATTTGGGTGCAAATCTCCTGGAAGGTGCTGTCGTCCATATGCACGTCGTGGAAGAACACAAGGAATTCGTGGCCCAATGCAGGAGTCCACGAGAGTCTGCTAATGGAAAGAACCAAAGGAAAGTGCCGGACAAAATGGTGGTTGTTTGTGCTGGGCTCGGAGTTGAGCCAGTGCATGAGACTCTCGCCCGTGGCCAGGGCTTCAAACATATGGATTGAAAAGTCAAACTTTTCAACATACAGCGTCACTCTCTCGAGGTTCAGCGCAGCCAAAAAAGGCCGAATTTCTGCTAAAGCATAGAGCAGGTCCGAGTCAAGAAGACGAGTGATGGTGGAGGTGGATGCGGTGGATGCAGGATCTGGGGAAGCAGAAGAATCCTGAAAGAGCAGTTTCAAATGGACAGCCGCAAGTTTCTTGGTCTCAAAAGGCGTATCGATGAGGAACTCATCCAAAAGCAGACCATAAAAGAAGTCTTTGGGAAACCCTAAGGCCAAGAACGGCCGTAGGAGTGTATGCAGGTTGGCCAAGCTCGACACAGCAGAAAAGCTAAAGAGTTCCACAAGTTTAATGGTCACGTCAAACGATTCAATGGACGGATTGGAGTCATTTGACTTTTCTTTGATGGAATTGGGATCTTTTTTGATGGAGTCAGGCGCTTTTTTAATGGAGTCAGACACTTTTTTGATGGAGTCAGGCACTTTTTTGATCGAAATTGACTCATTTTTAATGGAATTTGACTCATTCTTTTCATTCCCATTGTCTCTCTTTATGAGAAGGCTCAAAAACTTGGAGCCATGGCGTCCGACGAATTCCTGGAGACACGAAACGGCACACCTTCGAATCATAAAGTCATCGTCGAAAATGGCCACATGCACCAAAACAAAGAAGAGACGGGCCAAGGAATCTCCATGCTCCAAAAGCTCGTGGGTCTGGAATTGTCTGAACATGGCCCATGCACAGAAACACGACGAGTCTCGAATCTGATTGGTGGGAACAAACGCATACCTCTGGCGAGAAAAGTAGAGGGTTTTTGCAAGCACCAGAAGAACTTCGGCGATGAATGAAGAGGGTAAGTTTCGAGAAAGCGAAAGAAATCCCAAGAAGAGAAGAACAGTATGGTACCGAGGCATAGAAAAGCCAGGCACGAGAACTGCAGACTCTGCACCCGTGCCTCCATCAATCCCATCAAATTCATCAAGAATTCTCGTTTGTTTCTCCCTCTTTGATTGGTCGTCCCTTTTTGGATCCAATTTCTTATTTGGTTGGTGGAGCTGGGCCAATATATACTCCACCAATTGGTGGGCGTAATTGGGAGCATTTTCCAAAAGGGCATCTGTCACCTTGGCCAAACTCTTGGCTATACATTCCCGGAGGGAAGTACCTATGTCCAAGTCGAGGAACCGAAGAAGAAGGTTTATGAACTGGGCCACCTCGGCGTACTGCATACAACCCGCCCTTCTCTTGGTGCTTTTGGCTATCACCTTAACAAGGTACACAAGTGTGGTGGAGTTGGGATTGTAGGAAGGATCAAAGTGGATTTTGGTTGTTTCCAGGAAGATCATTTCAGAAAGCTCCGAAAACTCAATGGTGTTGAAAACGTGGCTTTTCTTGAGGAGTTGGTTGAGCACCATCAAGTTACTGAGTTTCAACGTCTCCACATCGTCCATCCAATTATCAAAGACTCCCTGGAAATACTCCAGTCTTAACTCGCCACAATCTGCCCTCAGAAGCAATTTGCTAAGGAAAACCAGTGATATATGCTGCGTCAGACTATCAGGCGCGCCTGCATATAACACCCGTTTCCCAGTCTCATACAAGTCCATAGCAAACGACTCTGTAATCGTCTCGAGTGGGAATGGCAGAAGAACGAGTCGGCTCTGCCAAAGCATTAAGAAGTGTGTCTCGTGATCCGGACATTTTTGCTGTAAATACCCCGTGATCTGGGGAAAAAGATACACGTCACTGGAGAAATGGTTGCACACGACCTTGTAGCCCCTGACCTTGGCCAAGACGTAAGCTAGGATGGAGACGTGTTCCAAAATAGGAAAGAGGGGTTCGGATTGCTTGGCCCGGAGGTATATTGCCGAGACCTGCCGTACGAAGAAACCCAACTCCACATCGAGTTCGCTGGGGTTGGTCTCGAAGGACTCTATGATGGGAACCAAACTTTGAAGAGCGGTGCACGCCGGGGTTATATCCCCGGACTCAACCTGGGTGTGTATATAGAGTAACTGGGCATGGATCTGGTCGAGAGAAGCGGCAAACGAGAAGGTGGCCATGATATTGTCGTCTCAAACGCAAGGCTTCTCCGTGTTTCAAATTAAACCCGTACACCAAACATTGCAAACATCCGTACATCTCAAAAACACACCCGTACACCTTATAACACACCCGCACATCCCTAAATACACCCGTACACCCCAAAAACCAACACACCCGTACACCAACCCTTCTCACACCCGTACACCCAATAAATCGCACTAGACATGAACGCACTCAAACTTTTCACCACACCATGTTCTACCGGGTGAAACAACTCAGGTCCACGATCGGCTTGCCGCCATCGGTCCGCAAAAACATCCAGGCGTTGGGCTTGACAAAACGCAACCAAGTGGTGTACCAAAAAGTGTCCCCCGCCACCGCCCACAAGCTCCGTCTCGTCAAGGAATTGGTCTCCATCGACTTGTTGCCGCTGTCCATGATTCTGCAGCTGAAACTCTCCGACAAGCAAAGCTTTCCCCTGGGGTTTCAAAAGGTTGGCCTGTTGTGATTTACAGCCTAGAATCCAAAGACCAACTCCAACACTATGACTATACTATATGGCTGTAAGATTATGGCTGTAAGATTATGGCTGTAAGATTATGGCTGTAAGATTATGGCTGTAAGATTATGGTTGTAAGAATGTGACTATGACCATGACCATAACCATAACCATAACCATAAGACCATAAGAATATGACTATGACTATGACTATGACTATGACTATGACTATGACTATGACTATGGCTGTATGTTTATGGAGGGGGTGGTGCCTGTATATAGAGGGGTGATGCCCATAATCCTATTCATTTATACGACTGACTTGGTCTGATGTGTTATGTAGCTCATGCCAAAGTCATAACCTGGAGTACTTTCCCACTCTGCCCTGCTGTTATATTATACTATATAACTGCCACGTGGTGCTCACTGTACTAGAAAGACGAAAAGGACAAAGGTACAGGCTAGAGGGTTTAGTATGGGGAGTTGTATGGGGTCGTGCGTTTACCATATCACTATTAGTTATTCTGTGAACTCGCGACTCGGCATTAGACAAAGACAAAATAGAAGACAGACAATAGGAGACAGACACGAAATTAGAAAAGTATGGAGGGCCATTGGGTGTACTGCATACACACACACACACACATATATATATATATATATATACTGCATACAAGCGCATCCTGCATATAGTCCAAACTCCACCCTCACTTCCTCGTGCAACGTACAATCCAGTCGACTTGACGTATAGACAGTTGACGTGTATTTAGTGTATCCTAATTTATACTGGAGGATATTGGAATAAGGCGTTGGCCGATATCAGCGAGACCCGTACATCTGGGCCAATCACAACGCGCAAAGATCCTCTTCGCGCCTTTTGCTCCTGCACCCAGAAGCTCCAATCGCACCCACTCAGTTTTTCATTCTCCTTCTTCTCTCCAACTGTTGCACCGATCCCTTCGATTGTCCCACTTTTTCTTTTGTGCATTCACCGAGCCGCCTCCACGCCTCCTTTCCACGTGATCCCCTCCACGTGCAACTTGAATTTCTTTTTTTCCACGTTGCCCTTCTATTTGTCCCTTTCCTTCCATTTCCACCCCATTTCCATTTCCACAATGCTTAGAGCCACGCTGAGGAATAGAGTGACATCGTCAATCTTCACGTCCACATTTGCCATTTGCTTTCTATTGGTGGGCGCCAACTCCGTTCTCCCATGCCCGGTGGATTCGGTCCACGGAAACGATGCGGTTGTGGACGAACGCCTTAAGAGAAAATATGAGAAGGGTCTGTCATAGACGTGTGTCTCGAAAAACCAGACCCAAACCGCTTCTTCTCTAGACTGCTTTCTAGAGCCGTCTCTAGATTCCCTATAATCGGGATTATCCTGCGTCCTGTATATAAGCACGCAAACCAACCCACAAGATGGTTTCATGCCTCAAGTCCTTAGATCTCATGGGAAACCCCTCCTGAAAGCTGCAAGAAATCACAAAGTGCTTTGTAAGGGTGACCTTTGAAGAGTTCCTCTTTTTGGCCCTTCAAAATCCTGTTTGTCCTGCCGAAAACGGTACTTCAAGTACCTGCCAGTCAATAGCCTTGGAGCTGAATGGACCAGCCAATAGTGGAATTTCATTATCAGGAGATTCCCGATTCCCTCTAATCTGGCCCTTTGATTCCTTGGTCTCGATTCTTTATTATTCACTTCATGACTAGACCATTGGTTCATCTTGCACAGGATCGAAGTCTATTACCACATAGTCTTCATGGCCAGGCTCAGCATCCACAACCGTAAATATTCCATAATATCAGATAATCCTGCCCACCAATAGAAACCCGTACCACCCAGCAATAGAAACCCGTACCATCCAGGAATAGCAGAAACCCGTACCACCCAGCAATGACAGAAACCCGTACCACCCAGCAATAACGCTATTCCTTCAAAAAGCACTGTTGGCCATTTTCCAAAGATGGGAATCATCAATAATAGACTGCAATCTGCAATAGTAGATCCTGATAGACTGCAAGATTTCAATAGATTGTGATAGACTGCAATTTGGCTATTGTCTGTTTTTGGTGGAGGGTCACGTGACGCGCCTCATCCGGCCAAATCGTAAACATCGCACCGATAAGTGATGGCCGATTTCAGATCCTCCCGATTGTTTCAGCCTTTTCTGCCAATTGTTTCAGCCTTTTCTGCCGATCGTTTCATTCTTTGTTTAAGTGTTTCCCACTTGTGCTAGCTTATTCGGTCACTGTCTTGTCCTCGTGTAACCAAATTTTGCGCACCCCTTTCCAAGCCTTATCCTGCAAATCCAAGTATGTCGCTACATTACACTTTTCCTCGATCCGAAGCAATGAAGCCTGGACTGCCCGAAGGGTCTAGAGAAGTGCACATCAACAACAACTTGGAGTTCCAGGGTACACAGGGATCGCCTGCAAGCCACATTTCCAGGGAACCGTATGTCAAGAGCTTCTCGTGCAGTAACCCCAACACCCCGGAATCGCTTATCATCCTGTCAATTGACGATCCCATCGATGACATTTTCCAGGAAAGCCGCCGCCAGATTTCTCTGTACAAGATTCAATTGCCTGGGAAGGAAGGCTTGTTGCAGAACACATTGCAGGCCGACACAAAAAGCAGTTTGTTGGAAAATCCGCTTCGTGATACCAAAACATCGGTTCAGATCCATCATGACCCCGAATATAAAGAGCATAGCATCCAGCTGACTCCGGTGCGTGATCGGACCCATCCAAAAGCTCCCGTGCCGAAGGAAATATCCCAAAAGTTGAGCTTCTCGGAGGACTCTTCGCTCGACCCTTTGGCGTGCCATGCTGACAATATCATGCGCATGGCCATGGACTCCACGATGGCCCACAGTTTCCTGTCGAACTTTTCAAACTTGGTGGATGAAACACACCTTGAAAAGAGTAGGCGTTTTCCTGGGTTTAACGAACGGGCCATTGTTGAAATCAGTGCTGCTGATTTGGAAAACGCTGTCAACGATCCCTTCAAACTTTAGGTAGTATATGCATTTTTCTTCACATATAACTCTCCCATTTTCCACTCATATTGAATGTTCCCCTTGTTTCATGTCGTTCTTTTCATCGTTGAGAATACTCTTCAAAAGCTTGCAATCACGTGCATCGTAATCAGAGTAAGGTGCTTGGATATATGGCAATTTCAATCCTTCTAAAGTGCGTTGGAAATTGTTTTCATCCCACTTCTGTAAGATCCCCGCATTATCTGGCTCACAATCTTGGAGAACTGACACAAGCCTTTTTGCCGCACCATTAACTTGTTTATGCTGTAAAATCCGCTCCTTCACGTACTCAGATAGGGTAAATTCTCGGCAAATAAGCTCATAGCAGTAGAATTCAAGAAGCTGGTTGTACTGCAGATGGCGGAGACTCGATACCACAAGACACTCCATTTGGTGCTGGGAAAGTAGCTGTTGTTTCTCGTTTAGGGTTTGAAACAAGAAAAGCCCACAACTCACCGATGCTGGTGATTTTGACACACTTTCAAATATGATCTCATACAGATCTGCATCTAGATAAGACCTTACCTGTGTAGGATCGACTCTCTGAAGCGCCCCAAGAAAATGTACCACAGCAGAAAGGTTCTGGTAGACATTTATGTGGCTCAACATGCAGTTCACGATGAGTTGCTTGGCATGCAAACTGAAGCCATGTTGCTGCATGTACTCCACTGTGGAAGTCGTGAAAGCCAGAAGTACCTCCATGTTCCGCAAAGCATTCCCATGCGCACCTGAATGGACATTTGAATTGGTGGCTTTACCGGGAAGCAGCAAAGAATCAGCCTCGGAAACAGGTGCTTCATCCACATCACGTGCCTCTTTTTCAGCCTCTCGAGCTTCAAGCTGTTTGTCCACCCGGAACACCTCCTTTCTCTTGGCCCATTGAACTTTGTCATCTTCAATCGCCAAGTGGTTAAGTTTGAACAGAACTGCATCCGAGATTTCATGGTAAGGAAAGTGCAACCTTTCCGAAAACGAGCCAATCACTTCCAAGACATTATACCACGACGAGTCCTCTGCACCACTCACTTCCACTATATTGTGGCAGTATGCCAGGATTATTGATAAACTCAACTCCTTCGTCAATGCTCTTTCGCCTTTGAGGTAGAGGTAATGCTTCTCTATAACCTTGGTGCACTGTTCCACATCACCTTGGGTCGAAAAGAGATGCACAATTTGAGCCAATACAGACAGAGAGAAGGAAACACCTTCCTGCAGTAGAGCCTCGTAAACCAAGCGGACCAATTTGTGGTCATTGTAAGCCAAACCAAGGTCCAAGTACTGCATCCAGTCTGGGGTTGGGATGGCCGGCACATCTGGACACATGAGGTATGCTTCTAGCAGGTCTGTAAGCACCTTTAAATCACGGACATGGCATGCTCGTGCCCAGAATTTTCTCATAGGAAGAGCAGAATACACTTTTTCTGCAGATTCCCCCTGCACCAGCAGGAGCGTCTCCTCCAAATGCCTGACTGCCAGCGAATATTGACCCGTGTTGATGAGAATGTGTAGGACTGCAGCTGAATACTGTATTTCAGCCGTCTCTGATCCGTTTAGAAGCATGCATTTCTCAAAGACAAGCCGGAAGTCCAAAAGAAGAGAAAAGTCATCACAAAACTCTGCAGTTGAAAACAAAAGTTTGCATGCAAGCTGAACATCTGCCGCCAGCGGCAGAAGCGTCATCAATTCTCGAAACAACTGTATTGCTAGAGGCACCTGCGTCTTTAATTGTGTCTTAACGATCAGCAGCATCAATAGGAGATGAATATTGGGGGTGATAAGCTCTGGATCTGGAATTTCAGCAGATAACAGATTCTCGGAGTCGATTGATCCGTTCGAAATGCTACCTGATCGAGCAGTACTCGCCCGTTTCCATCTCTCTCCTTTGATTCTGTTTGCAATGGTCCAGATCATGTTGTAGTTTTCTGTACAAAGGTTCACGAATAGGGATCGCTCTAAAACCAGGGGGGTAACTTCAGGGAAAGAGGTTTTCCTCCACGCAAGATTGATTTGATCACAGAACCTGTTGCACCGCAGATACTCGAATTGGGGGAGTTGCCAGTAAAGTTGGGCGAGGGATGAGGGGTTGCCATGATTCAGTCGAAGACGCTCCACTGTGGTTTTCAGACGGAGCATAACTAAAATGATATCTGCTTCTTAATTGAGATCAGTTATCTCTTTTTTGGTATATTGTATAATTTGTAGAGTAGGCAAAGTCACTTGAAGCTCTGTAGCAAATTCCTGGATTTAGACGTGGAAATGCCGCTACTTATATAAATTCTGATATTCTGGTGCGCTCCTGCGCGCCTGCAGGTTGAAAAACTGAGCACGCACCTGGTTGCAAAACTATATGCGCCATTTCCATACAAACATACATAATGCACAACCGTACAGCATCCCGTGTTTCATGTTTTGCATTGCATTAGGGGGTGCATGATGCACGAGCTTTCAAGAAAACATATAAAAGGTCTCTATCCCCAGGTTTTTTTTACAGCTTACGAAATGTCAAATAAACAAGTTATATCCCGAGAATTTGAACCATTAAAAAGTGGAATTAAAATAGGGTGAAAATTTTGTGGACGGTCTCTCTTGGTAAGGTGATATCATCTATGGTAAGGTGCCAGTGACCCTTTGACTTGACACTTTATATACTTTAGCTGTGATGCCGCGGTACTGCAGAAAACACTTCAGTCTATCACCTCCATCTCCATCTCTTTTACTTGATCAAGTACCTACTCCTTACCATCACTCTTCTTGATTCGATCAAAATGATGTTTTTAAGAAGACTCGCCACGCTGAGCAAACCATTCCAAGTTTTTGACCGGGCTGCCAAGACTATACAAAAATCCCGTACCCCAGCACTCCAGCCCGAAGTTTCCAGAAAAGCAGACTATCTTCGTGACGAAGTGGCTCTCCGCACCATTGAACGGTTGGCATTCATTACACGTGACTTCAATCGGACGCTAGACTTGGGTGCTCATCTGGGAAACTTCCTCAAGTCGTTATGCTCGACCAGCACGGCGGAAAACGCCCTGGAAGAGGAGAAAAAGATCATTGCCCAGATTAATGCCGACAAGAAGACTGTGCGTGATAAAATACACGAGCTCGTTATGGTGGAGCTGTCCGAAGCATTGCTTCACCGTGATGATGAATTGGCCACCGACGTGCAGTTCCCCGGTCAAGTGACCCGCGTGGTCGCCGACGAAGAGGCGTTCAACCACCCAGAATTGCAGGCATCCGAGCAATTTGATGCCGTGGTCTCCAACCTTCTGATGCACTGGATAAATGACTTACCCGCAGCATTATCCAACGTGCATCGTGTGCTTAAACCAGACGGGCTTTTCATGGGAACCATCTTTGGCGGCGACACACTCTATGAGCTCCGCACCTCCCTCCAACTTGCAGAGTTAGAACGTCTTGGAGGAATGTCTCCTCGCGTATCTCCCCTCGTCAAATTGCAAGATATCGGGAGTCTCTTGAACCGTGCTGGATTCAGCATGCTTACCATCGATACGGAGGACATTGTGGTGGGCGGATTCCCTGATTTGGTGGCCATGGCAAGAGAGCTCCAACATATGGGCGAACAGAATAGTCTTTTGACCCGTGCCCAGACACTTCCCAGGGACGTTCTTTTGGCAGCTAACGAAATATGTAAAAGTTTGCATGGAGAGAAAGGCCCCGATGGTGTTACTATTCCAGCCACTTTCAACGTGATCTTCATGATTGGCTGGAAAAAGTCAGACACTCAGCCGCAGCCATTGCAGAGGGGTACAGGCCAGGTTTCTCTCAAAGACGTGCTCTAAATTGGGAAATGAAAAAAAAAACCACTTCGTCTGGAGATCAGATTTCTGGCCTTTGAAAAGGCTTTTTGTGTTTCATTTAAAGGAAGTTGGTCTGGGATCTGGTGAATTCTACTGATAAGAACCTGCCCATTCGCATATGCAGTGACGGTTCGCATCAACTTTCCGGATTAATGCTACATGAATGGGTCTTAACAAGACGAGCGCTTGCTGTCGATGGTTGAATATTCCTGCAAAATATTGGAGTTGATTTATCTGTGAAATCGGCACATGTTCCAGGTTCGTGGAAAATGGAACTTTCACATGACGTGCGTGTGGTCACGTGAGCGACCCTCTCACATGGGACCGCGGATCTATGACTTGTGGAGAAACCTCCACTCCACTATTCTCTCCCAAGGCAATCCATCCAACATCCAAAGTTTGCCATACATACAATCTTTGAATTCAAAACCGCTTTGAAGGCTCTGGAGTTTCGTCCCTTTATCGTTTCGTTTTGACAACAACCACTTCCAGCGATCCTCAGACAATATCTCCTTATCATGGGCCACAAGAATACAACTTCACGCAAAGATGGCGGCGTATTCCAGCAGCTTTTGCTACCCCAGTACACATTTGACACTCCGTTGGTGCTTATGCCAGGGATTGTGTACAACGTCACGCTTCTGCGGCCAAAAGCAGCGGCGTTGCTTGCTCGTTACAGTTCGAAAGCAGCGCAAATTCCAGTGGTGAAGGAATTATTGGCGGAATTCAAGAAAAGTTCTAAAACTCAAGCCAATGTTGAACTTTCACGTGATGCTCTTAACGGGATTACCCAATTCAACCGTGTAGAGAAGCAAATGAAGGCAAGTGCAAGATCAGGGTCTGAAACGGACGGAGATACTTCGGACCTTAGCTGTTTAGTGTTGGCGGTGAACCCAAATTTGGCCAAGATTGATACTTCTGGCGAAACTAACTCCAAGTTCAGTGCAATGACAGTGTGCAAGATCGTGGGGCTCTCCGAGCAATCCACTAACATTCGGTTCACGTTGCAGGCGATCGTGCGGGGCTCCAAACCACGGCAAGGACAAGATGCACCCGAAACAGTGGTTTCCATTGACTGGGTCCTGAAATTGGACGACAACGCCTCCAAGATCCAGGAACTTCAGGGAGCTGCAGACGTGCTTTTCGCAACGATGAACAATTTCGTGGTGCAGTACCGGCAGGCAATTGCGTCGAACGTCAACAAAAAAGAGTCTGATCTTGGGGCTTTGAACCCATTGGCAAATGCTCTTTTCCTCCAGCTTGCTGGATCCAAGGATTTCGAAAGGGCTTATTCGACGTTGCAGAAACTTCTCCGGGGATCACTCAACGAGTCTTCCAGAAACCTTTCTCGGGTCCTTGACTTGACTACAGCGATTATTCCTTTCCCAAGCCATGAGAAGTTGCGGATTCTTCTGTGTTTTCAATTGGACGAGCGGGCCAAGACTGTGGTGGATGCTATCAACAAGTTAAATACTGTATTTGAGACGTTGAAGGAAAACAATGATATGGCCAACAATTGGTTTCACAATGAAGCGTCCAACCTTCAAAAAGCCACGCTTGTGGCCAACCAATTGAAGTCCATTCGATTGGTACTCGAAGGGCTTGCCCAGGGAAAATCCGACCTGAAGCAAAAGCGGTTGGTCCGGTCCAAGAGTCAACCAGACAGACCGGACCCAAGGTCCCAAGACCGGCCAGACTCAAAAGCTCAAGATGACGATGATGATGACGACGATCTTCGTGCAATCACCGACTTTGTCAAGAACAAACTCCCCGAGATCTCGTCGATTTCCGATGACAGCAAGCGGTTGATCGTCAAGGACTTCAAGCGGATCAAGAACTCGCCTCCAGGAAACGCAGACTTCTATGTGATCCGCAACTACTTGGAGATCGTGGCCGACTTGCCGTGGGATCAGTATGTATCCAAGTTCGAGTCCAACAAAGACATCAATTTGGAGGAAGCACGTCGGCAGCTTGATGAAGACCACCACGGATTGGAGCATGTCAAGGAGCGGTTGCTTCAGTATCTCGTTGTGTTGAAGCTTTTGGGTGCAAATGCAGAGCAAGAGTTTGCCAAGATTCGAGCCGAACAAGCCAAAAAGCGTAAGATCGAGTTGGAGAACAGGAAGTTCAAGAGGGAGTCTGCAAATGGCGAGTCGATCATCATTCCTGATGAGGAGGAAAAGGAAAGGGAAGAGGAGAGGGAGAAGGAAGAAGAGGCTGAAGATAACAGTTCTTATCAAAAAGCCCTTCTTGCTTCCAAAAAGAACAAGTCTCCTATTATCATGTTGGCAGGACCGCCTGGCGTGGGCAAAACATCGCTTGCCAAATCGATTGCCACGACGTTAGGAAGAAACTTCCAGCGAGTCTCTTTGGGAGGAGTCAAAGATGAATCCGAAATCAGGGGCCATCGCAGGACGTACGTGGGGGCCATGGCCGGTACGATTGTACAGGCGCTTAGAAAGTCCCGGTCGATGAATCCCGTGATTCTATTGGACGAGATTGACAAGATCGTGGGCGGTCAAAACAACACCACCAAGATCAACGGTGATCCCGCAGCAGCCTTATTGGAGGTTCTTGATCCCGAACAAAACACCCAGTTCATGGACCATTACATCGGGTTCCCCATCGACTTGTCGCAGGTGATCTTCATCTGCACGGCCAACGAGCCATACAACTTATCGCGGCCTCTTCTTGACCGTCTCGAGATGATTGAGATCGGTGCGTATGACTATGGCGAGAAGCTTGTGATTGGCCAGAAATACTTGTTGCCTCGGCAAATCTCCCGGAATGGGTTTCCGGAGACGGCGCTGGTGAAGATCGATGAAAGCGTCATGAAGAAGGTGATTCTCGATTACACGCGTGAAGCAGGCGTGAGAAACTTCGAGAGAAAACTCGGAACCATTTGCCGTTTCAAGGCCGTGGAGTTTTCCAAGTCGTTATCGGGAGAATCGGCTTATTCGGAGAATGTGGAGGAGTACGACTTGGCACAGTACTTGGGCTTGCCCTTTCCCAACTTGAGCAACGAGATTGTGGAGCTCCCAGCCATGTCCAGCAAATACGGCGTGGTAAACGGAATGTCCTACAATACCGATGGCTCGGGGTCGGTGCTTATCTTCGAAAGTATCGGAATCCCCAACGAGAAAGGTGGGTCTCTCAACATGACGGGCCGGTTGGGCGAAGTATTGATGGAAAGTGCCAAGATCGGCATGACTTTCATCAAGAACACACTCCACAAGGGACTCCTCAACATCCGCAACACGGAAGAGTTGCTTGAGAAGTTCAACACTCTCGAGGTGCACATGCACGTGCCCAGCGGGGCCATCCAGAAAGATGGGCCTTCTGCAGGTATCACCATGGCGTTGCTGTTCTTGTCGTTGCTTTTGGAGAAACCCGTGCCTCTGAACATTGCCATGACGGGCGAAATCACGCTCCGTGGGCTTGTGTTGCCCATTGGTGGCCTCAAGGAGAAGATGCTTGGGGCGCATTTGACGGGGCAGATCCAGAAGATCGTGGTGCCCAGGGAAAACCGAAGGGACGTGATTGAGCAGTACGTGCACAAGATCAATGACGTCAGCCAATTGAACGGGCTTCTCAAGGACAATGCAGCAATGGACTTCAAGAACTCGGCACCCGAGGACTACTTCAAGGAGAAGTACAATATCCAGGTGGTCTATGCAAAGGAGTTTTGGGACGTGATCCGGCACGTGTGGGGAGACGGTCTTCTTGGCAATGTGGAGGACGCAAGAATGGAGTATCATTTGTGATTTTCGGCTCCCAACCCGTGCATCGGTATCGGTATCAATTCAGTGATTATGCCAACCGGTTATTCTATTGGTAAGTCAGTGATTCTGCTATGATTGAAGATGGCATGGAGAGTTGTATCGATGAATGGGACCTATGGCTTTTGGAGATTTGATTGTGCAGCCAATTCTCAATTGGGAGCCAAGAAGAGTGCTGAATGGAAAAGATGTATCTTCAGTGTTTGCGTTCCGGGCTCCGATGACAATGATTGATGGCAGTGTTACCTCATTGGTAGGCATCATGAAGTTAGCCACCAAGCCCCAGACCACACATACATCGGCCTTGCTATTATCAATTTCTGGTCATTTCTGGCCATTTCTGGCCATTTCTGGCATTTCTGGTCATTTCTGGTCATTTCTGGTCATTTCTGGCATTTCTGGTCAATTGTGTTCCTGAAGCAAAGACAAGTCTTGCTGGCGAGGGGTGTATCGAAACTCTGGTACACCTATTCGGACTAGTACTCGAGCAGTATCTAAGTGGTTTAAGTAATCAGTGCTAGACATGCACTCATGGCTTAGACATGACACATCCAGGATCTGTTCTAGTAAACAAGAAGTATAAAAGTACTGGTAGTATAAAAAAACACTTAAACTGAGTAGAATCGAAGAAGATTCATAACGGCTTTTATAGAATGTGGATTGGAGTGTAGTATAGGACATATAAAGCCGGGTCGTGCCGTGCTCATATCAGGCGTCTCTAGAGTGTCCTGCATAGCAGCAGTAAGAATACGGAAACTAATGCTTTAATTGAACCTCCTGTATACAACACACGGACCTTCTTCCTTTCCATTCATGATCCTTATTGATCCTTCGGAGTGTCTGCACATCATATATTGCCGTGTCCTGCACATAGCCTATACCTAATGTACGTTTCTTTTCTGATTCCAAGGACCAAAGTAAAATACGAAACGGACTAAAATGAAAACGGCCTGCATACAAGACCTGCCCTTCTCTCTTGAAAAAGCGCCAAACCCGAGTTAAGGGTGTTTCCTTTGTCCAGTCAAGCTTAATTGAGAAAACAGTGGCCATTTCTCGAGTGGAAAATGGATGTCCTGCATATACGTGCTGTTCCTCTTTACATTCTTCTCTTGCTTTTTCCTGTCTACATCAAGGTTCACGTGTAGTCTGGAAAGTCTGGAAAGTCCTGTGTAGTCTGGAAAGTCCTGTGTATTGCCGTAACCTGCGTATAGTCTGTGTATATCGTAGCACGGGTAAAGTACAGTCCGGGGTAGTCATTTTGCAAAAACGTAAAAGTAAAGTTCATATCACAATGTCACCATGTGTCGATAAAACCAGCCTCTGTGGAATATTATAAGCCGCATTAGAGTAGGTCATAGACGAGAGTGTACATAAGCGTCTGCATTAGAACGTGTCTAGACCAATACACCCTACTATATACAGTACTATATATACTATATACAGTACCCTACTATATACCCTACTATATACTATATACAGTACTATACTATATACCCTACTATATACTATATACCCTACTATATACTATATACCCTACTATATACTATATACAGTACCGTACTATATACCCTACTATATACTATATACATTTCCCGAAGACTCAAACGTGATGTCTGATGGATCGTATTGATTGGCGGAAATGGCCAGTTTGTATGCACCTCTATGCAGGACAATCCAGTGAGTAGTAATGTTGGGCCTTGCTCACACTCCATGAACATCCGGATGTACGGGTGTTTGCAGGTTTCGGCAGCAACTACATTTGCAGAGATGGAGTCTATATGAAGGAATGTATGAAATGGAGCCCATTCCTTGGATGAGCTCAGTTCAAAAAGGGAAATATCCTGGTCTTACTGTAGCAACCACACCAATACAAGTACGTCACACGGCTTATATGCAGTTCCGCCTATTGACTCAGGTTGTCATATCCTTGCCACCAAAACCGATTTAGAGTCGATTCAAGAAGTTCTGGCATTTTTGGAGGTTCGTCACCAGCATATCTTCGAGCGAAGCTTGGATCCTGTGTGTACCAAAAGATATGGGAGAGAATCCGCTGGCCACGTGACCTCCCCGCCCGAAAGTACTCATTTTAACCCACTTACCAATACCTATGATAGTCGGATGTAGTGTCTGCACACTCCGATTACTGGCTCATTGATAGTCGGATATAGTGTCTGCACACTCCGGTTACTGGCTCGTCTATTGTGTCCTTAAAATAGACATTCTTTGGTGTAACTAGTCAGGACCACTAACTGACACCCTCTACAACTAGATCTCTAGCAGAACCATTGCACTCCATTCCATTCACTGCATACTAATACCCAATAGTCGTATATTGAATTACTCTACTTTGTCCCTAGTCCAAGACCTGTATAGACACTACGCTGGTCTATAGTGTAGGGGTGGATGGGAGAGATGGAGAGGGGTGGAGGTGTGAAATGGACATTGGTATAGACTAATAGCTAGGGTTCTATACACTCCATACCCAATGCAGATTTTTCTGGAAAGACCGGGTCCATCGTTGAACTCCTTAAATAGATAGAAGCCTACACTACTACACTAGAACAGACTAGAACAGACTAGAACAGACTAGAACAGACTAGAATAGAGTACTACAATAGAGTAGTCTAGAGTAAGGTCGATATTTGTAGTCCTATACATTGGTATCATTCCTACACGCCTACTTAAGCAATTTATTGGTCCATTCCTAGTCCCATTTCACGGGTATATTTCCTGGTTCTAGCAAATAGTAATTATCTTCGATTGAATGTAGATCCAATGAGTCACTAAGAGAGCCGGAGATAGGACTCTTAGTATTCTTTAAGTTGACCTGTATTCGATAACTACTATGTCTAGAACCACAAAAGTACATCAATATATTTATATCCGGGTACCTTATATCAACACCCAACCGATCCAATATAGTAGTATAGTATGGTGGGTTGGTACTGAGGGTTTCGCCCTCGGAATGGTCACGTGACTTCTGCCGTCTTTCCGTAGATGGCCACACACTGGCTCTTTTGGCTTCTCGTTGAAAAGGACTTATGCCGAAATTCGGGTGATGCCCGAACTGCCATTTGTTTTACAAAATATGTTTTTGGGGGGAGGATGAAACGACCTATGTCAATAGGTCGGAACTGGATATAAGCCCCGGGACTGCATATACGCTGCAGCCCTGCATATACGCTCGCCCGGATCTCATTGTAGCCGCCCCCGGAACTACAGTAAGATTAAGTGCAATTCATTCCTATAACGCCATAGCTGCTAACAGGTTGGTTGGCGGTTGCACCTCATGTGTCCATAAACTAAACAATACATATTACATCGTCACTGAAGCCACCATTAGTCTATATCGACTGTTATATAACCGAGGTCGAATGTTGCCATATAGAAATCATTTATGTTTTGATATACTTACGAAGCTTGGTTCATTGCGATGTATCTACACATAGCTAAAGCTTTGTAGTTAGTTAGAAACACCAAGTATTAGTATAATCAATAGGAGCTATATTTATAGTAATGCTTTAGATCATTATAATCGATAGAAGTGATCAATGGATATTTTAAAGATATGGAGACCTATAGAAGATCGAATCTAGATAATATACTATTAATAGAACATGTAATCATTATAGGCTCAACCAATAGGCTATATCAGATTCAGTAAACATACGCCTTATGGTTCGGAATTGAAATCAGTAATACGGATGGTTCCAATAATTTGCTAGATTAGAATACTCTCCATGAAATAAGGAATTATGATTTATTGGTGTAGAGCCTTCATATATTCTTCATCACAAGTAATAATCCTTAACAAGCAGGGAATAGTTACATTTGGAAGAATATGGATTAAAAATATGAATTCTGAGAGATCTGAGAAATTAGAGAAGTCTGAGAGATCTGAGAAATTAGAGAAGTCTGAGAGATCTGAGAAATCTGAGAAATCTGAGAAATCTGAGAAATCTGAGAAATCTGAGAGATCTGAGAAATATGAGAAATCTGAGAGATCTGAGAGAATTCAGAGAATTCAGAGAATTCAGAGCCTGGGTCTACTGTCGTGTTCTGCCTTTAATGGGTCGCACAACCAAGAAAGCCTCGCACCCAAGCTTCAGTTCTTCTCCCCTCGTTCAGTCCCATGATGGTGAATTGATGATACAGTCTTGAATATGTTCTAGATAATGAACCTAAGATTTGGTTCAACAATTACATTACATCATGCACATGTTCTCCCTCCAGGAACCCCATATGTGAGAGTTTATGGTATTGTAGTATAGTAGTATAGTAGTATAGTAGTATAGTAGTATAGTAGTATAGTATAGTAGTATTATAGTGTTATTGTATGGTAGTATAGTATTGGAGTATATGGTATAGTGTTATTGTATAGTATAGTATTATGGTATGGAAGTATAGTAGTATAGTGGTATTGTATAGTATAGTATTATAGTAGTATTGGAGTAGTAGTATAGTGGTATAGTAGTATAGTAGTATTGGAGTAGTAGTATAGTGGTATAGTGGTATAGTAGTATGGTAGTATGGTAGTATGGTAGTATGGTAGTATACTGGTATAGTATTGTATGGTATGATACAGAGTTTATAGTTATGGCATGGTAGTATAGTATTGGAGTATTGGAGTATTGGAGTATGGCAGTGTGGTAGTATTGTATGGTAGTATAGCAGTATAGTAGTATTATATAGTTGGTATGGCATGGTAGTATAGTATTGGCTTTGTTCTGTATGTTTCCATAGCTTGGCACGGTGGAATGGACTTCCATCAATTCTTGTAATTTAAGAGATAGTTGACATCTTGGATCTTTGTCTTGTGGTGGCTAAACGAATCCCCATGCTTCCCTCTACCCGTAAAATCCCATCGACCCAAGGAGCAGGATCCATATATATTCCCTTCTGGTTACTCCTGAAATCTCCTAGACCTCGATAGGTCGCACGAAACCCATACTTTGAGCCCCGTTGCTCAGCCTCCTTGGATCGATTCCATGGAGCCCTTTTCTTAACCCCCTCAGACCAATACCTCCGTGGAGATTCCGCCTAGTACACTGATTTTCATCTGGAAACTGCGTGTCCCATACGAGAATCTAACATCTGCCTGTTCAACAGTATTGTAGTATTGTAGTATTGTAGTATTGTAGTATTGTAGTATTGTAGTATTGTAGTATTGTAGTATTGTAGTATTGTAGTATTGTAGTATTGGAGTATTATTGTATAGTAGTATAGTAGTATGGTAGTATTGTAGTATTATTGTATGGTACAAAGTTTATAGTTGGTATAGTATTATATGGTGTAGTATTAGATAGTGGTATAGTATTGTATCATAATATTATAGAAGGTGTACTGATTTAATTCTCTGGTGATTGGGTTGTATGCTTTGATAAAGTCTTCATGTTCTTAATCCTTTGTTAGTTTCTGCTTTTATATCTACTCTTTTATATTTACACTTTTATATTTACACTTTTATATCTACACTTTTATATCTACTCTTTTATATCTACTCTTTTATGGTCATTAGTTTGCACTGCTTTTCGCAGAGATAATGAGCACCTTGGAATTAATGGAAATAGAGAATAATGAGGGTTAAAAATCGACCCTGCCTTTAAATGTAATTTCTTCAAGAATCTAAACTCACCAAAATCTTCTCAATGCACACTTTTGTGTTTACAAAAATACGGGTTGCTGGGGAATCCACGGGACAAACCCGTGCACCTGTTCAAATCCAATCTAAAAAAAACATGCTTTACAAAAAAAAACATACAAAAAAAAACATACAAAAAAAAACATACAAAAAAAAACATACAAAAAAAAACATACAAAAAAACATAGCTAGCTACGAATCAACATTCTATATCTTTCCATTGGCTCAGGTCAAGTGTGGGGTAAAGCAACGTGATGTGCTGGACCCAAGGAAATGGACGGAAGGGAGGGAGACTGCACAGGAACAGGTACAGGAATTGTTCCTTAACAACAGAACACGAAGTTGAGGATTCAAAGACCATTTTGCCGGAAAGGAATGGATTTGGTATTGTTGGAAAAGTCGTGTGGTATGGTTTTTGATTTGGACATTTGCACTTTTGGACATTTTCTGCGCGAAATACCCTTAAATAAACAGTAGCATTGTTTCATGCACTCACACGCTAAAATGCTTCTATCTGTTAAAGACAGGCAGTTGATTGCAGGCCATTGTTTGAGTGCCTATTGTTTGCAACGTCTTGTGCCAGATCTGGTGTGACAGATCCAAAACGCGCATGGAACACGTCACGTGCGCGGCGAGACAATGCGCGATCTGCTGCGATTTAGGCCCGTGGATGAGGCCACGTGCATACACGCGCATCCGCGTATGTTTGAAGCATCACGTGTGTGGCTGGAGTGGTATCGCGTGTCATGTGTTTTTTTGGTGATAGTCACGTGTATACAGGCCTGCACACAAACCACGTCCTTTCTCCTTGGACCCCACATTCTCTTTATCTCCATCCATCATCCCCTTTTCCATGGCTCCATCCCACTCTCTCCCCGGGTTTAGGCTACCCTTCCGGCGACGCACGTGACTGCGCATGCATGCGCGTTTCTTTTTCATCCCCCATTCTCCGATCGCGCGCTTCGGATCAGTTCCAGGGCCTGGAATTTTTTGACCTTTGTTTTTTAACTTCTCCTGACTTCTCACATCAGCTCGTCCCTTGCATCTAAGCAACTAATCTTGGGCTTTTCCCGGTGTATTTTTTAACCCATCTTTGGACTTCACAGGGTTCGTATTTTGCCTGATAGAAATAGATTCTCCCCAATTTGTCTCCAATTCCCACAACTCCTGTTCTTATTGAATAGAGCAAGTTCCAAATATAGAACAAGTCAAACCAGCGAAGAGCAATCCAAGGCAGTCAATAGAGCCACCAATCAGCCAATCAGCCAATCAGCCAATCAACCAATCAGCCAATCAGCCCATCAACCAATAAACCAATAAACCAATCAGTCTAGCCCATGAACTTCGTTTTTCTTTTCCTAGCGTGGGCTTGTACCGCCTTTGCCAAACGAAGCCTTACCGCCACGTCCTTGGTGACGTGCATGTCCAACTCGCAGATTTCACCATCATACTTCAACGTCACATTCAACCCCGACGACCGGTCGTTGCGTTATAACCTCGACTTGACCACAGAGATCTCGGCCAAGGTCACGGCGCATATCCAGGTGTATGCATATGGTTTCGTGATCATCGAAAAGAACATCAACATGTGTGACATTGGATGGAAGCAGTTCTGCCCCATTTACCCGGGCACCATGCAGATAGAGTCCATCGAGTACATCTCCGAGACGTACGCCAAACAGATCCCCAACATCGCCTATAATGTGCCAGACATCGATGCTGTGGTCAAGCTTAATGTTTATGACCAGAGCAATGGCCAGCGCTTGTCGTGCCTTCAAACATCGTTTTCCAACGGCAAGACCGTTTCCCAAACGGGAATCAAGTGGGCCTCGGCCTGTATTGCCGGTTTGGGGCTTCTTATTGCTGCCGTCATGTCCACTTTCGGCAACTCCAATGCTGCCTCTCATATCGCCACCAATGCCGTTTCGTTGTTCTTATACTTCCAGTCCGTGGTGGTGGTCTGCATGCAGTCCGTGGACCGGGTTCCTCCCATTGCATCTGCCTGGTCGGAAAACTTGGCCTGGTCTATGGGTTTGATCCGTGTGGAGTTCATGCAGAAGATCTTCCGTTGGTACGTCCAAGCAACTGGAGGCACACCTTCGTTGTACTTCATAAGCTCCAGTCAGCAGATCTTGGTGCAGAGAGCTTTGGGGTACTTGAAGAACTTGCACGAGTATGTGCAGAACGACTATGCCATCACCCCTGGGCACAAGCGGTCGTTGGACTTTTCGTTGAACTCTAACCAGAACTTGATTGTGTTGCGAGGAATCAAGCGCATTGGCTATAACTCACACATCGAGCCCACATCCATTGTGGTTACGGGATTTGCCTTCTTCGTGCTCATTGGCTTTGTCTTGACGGCCGTGCTCGTGATAGTTAAGCTGGTGGCCGTACTTCTTATCCGCATGAAGAAAATGAACCCCAACCGGCTCTCCCACTTCCGGTCCTCGTTCCCCATCATTTTGAAGGGTGCTTTGTTGAGATACATCAACATTGGATTTCTCCAGTTGGTGATCTTGTCGTTGTTTGAGTTCACCGTGAGGGACTCGCCGGCCGTCATTGTGTTGGCATGCCTAACGCTCATCTTGGCAATTGGTATCATGTCATACTCCTTTTGGAACACCCACTTGCACGGAACCAGATCCCAGAGAAAATTCAACAACCCGGCTGCGCTCTTATATGGAGAAACCCGGGTGTTGCACAAGTTTGGTTTCTGCTACACCATGTTCAATGCCCAGAAGTACTGGTTCGGCATGGTGATGGTGGCGTATGCGCTTGTCAAGGCCATTTTCGTCGGTTTGTGTCAAGGCTCCGGCAAGGTCTCATCCATTGTGATCTTCGTGCTCGACTTGGCATACATGATCTTCCTTTTCATCCAACAACCATTCATGAACAAACCAACCAACGTGTTGAACTACTGTATGGCAGTGGTGGTGACCATAAACTCGCTCTTGTTTGTCTTTTTCTCCGATCTTTTCGGACAACCTGCACAGGTGGCTTCGATTATGGGCTGGGTGTTCTTTATCTTAAACGCAGCCTTTTCTCTTGTTCTTTTGATCATGATCATTGGAATCATCGTGTTGGCGGTCGTTTCCAAGAACCCTGATGCGCGGTTTGCTCCAGCTAAAGACGACAGAACCTCGTTCCAAAGACAGTCGTCTATCAAGTATAACAATTCTGAAAAAGCCATGTCGCAGGAGGCCCGCACTCAAAACGAGTTGTTTGCCTTGGGTGCAGCAGCTCAGGATCACCAGCAAGACTGGGAAACAGAAATGTACCGTCTCAACGATATCCAGAACCAGTCGGAGGACAGCTATGAGGCCGACGCTTCGCTCTTGGACCGCAACAGCGACGAGAAGTATGAGTTCTCATCGTCAGGTACCAACGCCGCCAACAGCGACGAGAGCGTGGAGAAGACCTTTGGCGAGAAGTTCAAACACAAGCTCAACCGCAGGTTCTCGTCCAAGGACCCCTTGCCCAAGAATAACGGTGACATCACGCGATTGAGCGATACGCTCAGCATCAATGACGTGGAGAACCTTCCGCTGGGGCTGAATGGAAGGCCCATGGGACATGCTCGCAATGAGTCGGTCAAGTCCAGCGCAGTATACTCCGACTACTCGGAGTCGGACCCCACGCGAGCCGAAAGAATCTTATAGATTGTCTAATAGAATGCACATGAAACATCACCGAACTTTTTGTAAGTGTAGAACATTCCTATTTAGACTTCATATTCTTTTACCGACTCTCATCCCAGATCTCAGAAAGGGCATCGGAAATCTCTTCGGCCGTTATACTTTCAGCCAAATTCTCCTCCCAAACATCCTGTAGAGCCTGCACCACGCGGATGCTTTTGGCCTTGTCCACCGAAGACAAAAACAAGGCTAGCACCAAGCTCGAGTCCAAACGGGCCAACATGGTCAATTTGTACATGATCATTTGGGAAAACCGAGGCCCGATGCTCTGGAGCTTGGTGTGCATGGTCTCCAACGTCACTGCAAGAGCCGCAGATAAAACCGCCTGTTCCAGCAGGTTATACGTGTAGCTTTCGGTCATGTCCACGTCCTTCATCCACGAGTCGGGATATTCTTCAGGATCCGTTTTCGGAAACCGAGGGTCCCAGTAGGATGGCGACTTTAGATATGGCACGTGGTAAATCAATTTGGCCTGGCTGAGCAGTAGGGAGAGCCAGTGCGTGGCATAATCGTCTGCCACCAAAGGACACAAGGGAACGGCATTTTCAGACTCACCATCAAATATGCCCTTTCCATTCTCGATTTCGGTTTCAGTAGATTTTGTATCCTGAGCCCAACTTCGTTTTTCTTTTTCCCATGATTTTTTTTCTTCCTCAAGGAGGGGCTGAGTTTTTAGGGGATCGATCGGAGGCTCGCCGTGAGGCTGGATCTGCGGCGCGTTCAGCTGCTCATTTTGCTGTTCTTTTCGCTGCGCATCGTCAAAAATCGAGTGCGGGGATGGCTGCAAATAATGTAGATGGGCCCTAATGAGCGAGCCGGGCCCCCCCTCTTTATATATTCGCTCTGCTGCTTTTGTGGCATGTTTCACATCTGAAACACCCTCGTCTTGGCACTCGCCACCCATGCACGCCCCCTTGCCACCCCCTGCTGATGCACTATAAAAGCCCCCCTCCCCCCTTGCTTCCTGGGACTCGCTAGAAAAGAGTACGCCTACAAATGTGGTGGGAAGAAACAACACAAGGTTCAGGCGGGCGTATCGTTTGCGCCGGGCCATGCGGAAACACAGGCTAGTGTTGGTGTCGAGTTCCATGTCTTCGTACCAATGGAAGATCCGGCCGAATTTGCCGTCGGAAAGAAGCGACCTTATGAAACTGAAGGCGCCGCTCTTTTGGAGTCGTTGCAAAATCCCGGCTTTGTTGGGTTTGGGGAAGAAATTCCGGACTTTTTGAAGGTGCCATTTGATGCTTTGCGGACTAGCAGCCGTGCTGACCAGGGTTTGGGGGTCCGTACAGAATGACGACGAAAACTCGTCGGAGGTGGTATTCAACGGGACACTCATGGAAAACACTGCCTCTCCTTTTTTGCACTTGGTGAGCACCACATAGTGTTCGATGTGGAGGGGAAAGAAGCTGATGGCGTATTTGCGGTGGATTTTGAAGCCGGAGAAGAGGAGAAGTGATCGAGTGGAGCAAAGCCCCGCAAGCGTGACTCCACAAAACATGAGGCCTGCTAAGCATAAGACCCAGGGAACTTTCATTGGCCAGAACCATCAATTTGTGACGTTTTGGTGCTACAAGTTTGACAGTCGTTCGCAGTCGTCGCAGTCGCAGCACTTGTTCGCAGCAGTTGTTTGTGTGTGCGATTGCAAGAAGGCCAGTGCATCAAATTGGAGATTGATTTTGAATTGATTGAAATTGGTTTGATATTGTTTGAGATTTTGCTTTTTACTTTGATGAATGTGAGAGTTGTTTTTATTGGAAAATTTTGGGGTTTTCTGTGGTGAATATGCCTATGAAGATGCGGAGGTACGGGTGTCATCTCATGAAAAATACTCGGGATGCCTTCTCATCGCACTGCGCTACTATTCATACCCCAATATGGAGCAGACCAACAAACCTCATAGAGGGGGGGATACCAATAAGAAAACGGCCAAGAAGAAGTTGCATCAGAATGGCTACAATGCCAAGGCGTTTGCCGTGGCTGCTCCCCGCAAGTTGGAACGCCAAGCCAGAAGAACCCATGATAAAAACGAAAGGAAGCTCCATGTGCCCATGGTGGACAGAACCCCTGACGACGACCCACCTCCAGTGATTGTGGCCATCGTGGGTCCTCCAGGAACAGGAAAAACTACGTTGATTAAGTCGCTTGTCAAGAGAATGACCAAAACCACGTTGACCGAAGTCAAGGGTCCCATCACCATTGTCAGCGGCAAAAGAAGACGGTTGACGTTCATTGAGGTCAAAAACGATCTTAATTCCATGATCGATGCGGCCAAAATTGCAGACTTGGTGCTTCTTTTGATCGACGGAAACTTCGGCTTGGAGATGGAAACAATGGAGTTTTTGAACATCGCCCAGCACCACGGAATGCCTCGTGTGTTGGGAGTCTCCACGCATTTGGACTTGTTCAAGTCCCAGAGCACATTGAGAACATCCAAGAAGAGGTTGAAGCACCGGTTCTGGACCGAGGTGTACCAAGGAGCCAAGTTGTTTTACCTCTCGGGTGTCATCAATGGCCGGTACCCCGACCGGGAGATCTTGAACTTGTGCCGGTTCATGTCGGTGATGAAGTTCCGGCCGTTGAAATGGAGAAACGAGCATCCATACCTATTGTGTGATCGAGTCACGGACTTGACCCACCCCCAGAAGATTGTCGAAAACAGCAAGTGTGACCGGAATGTCGCCTTCTATGGCTATTTACACGGCACACCTTTGGCTGTCCAGGACGCCAAGATGCACATTGCCGGAGTGGGTGACTACACTGTGCACAGCATAGAGAAATTGCCGGACCCATGTCCTACGCCCTACTACGAGCAGAAATTGGACGACATCGAGAGGGAAAAGGCCAAGGAAGCAGCCGAGGCCGGTGAAGAGGTTGCTCCGCTCAGAAGACGCAGAAGAAAGAGATTGGAGGACAAGCAAAAGATCATCTATGCGCCCATGTCGGATGTGGGCGGTGTTTTGGTGGACAAGGACGCCGTGTACATTGATGTGGGCGAAAAGCAGTCATTCCTCAAAAGAGACGACGAATCAGACGATGAAATGGGCGAGGGTGAACGCTTGGTTACCGGGTTACAGGGAGTGGATAAAACCACACACGAGCGGTTTGCCGAGGGCCCAGGGTTGCAGTTGTTTTCCAATTCCGAGGCCATCGAAGCAGCCAGCCGTGATGACGAAGAAGAGGAGCTCCAGGGCTTGGTTTCGGAGGATGAGGAAGCCCAAGAAAATACGGGCAGAACTGCCTTGAGAAGAGCCCGTGTCTACGGCAAGTCTGTGCAGGAAGACACAGAGTTCGACAACTTATCGGATGGAGAGGACGACGACGAAGACCACGACGGGGCTCAAGAAAAGGGATATGGCCAAAAAGTGGACATTGACTTTGGCGACTCGGCCAAGGCAAACACATTGGAGTTTGTGGAGGATTCGTCTTTATCTTCAGATGACGAACAATCATACGCCAAGATGGCATCCAAGTTGAAGGGCCTGGCACAGCGTCGCTGGGATATCAACAAGCTTCTATATTTGGACAACATCGAGCCGCAGGACGCCATCAAGAGGTGGAAGCAGCAGGTGGAGTCGGACGAGGAAGAGTCTGACATTGAGGAGGACGAAGACAACTTCTTCAAGAAGAGGCAGAGTGCACAGATGGCCGATGACTTGGACTCGTCTATGCCCAAATTCCCATCTTTGGAAGAATTGAAGAATAGGTTCGACTCTTCCAGAATCGAAGATAGCGACGAGGAGTACGAAAACGGGTACAAGGCGCTCAAGGCCCGACTTCTCGTGGCTCCTAAAGTCTCGGACAAAGACGGAGACGGAGACGAAGAGGAGGACGAAGAGGGAGATTTCGAGGATTTGGAGGCCGCAGACGAGAAAGAGGATGCCGGCAATGGAAATGAGGACTTTGCTGACTTTGACGAAGAGGAGAAAAAGGGAGAAGACAGTGAAGAGGGTGAAGGAGACGAGGAAGAAGAGGAAGAAGAGGAGGACGAGAATCTCACTGTGGAGCAGAAACGAGAGTTGAATGCAGCCAAAAAAGCCAAGCTCAAGTTGCAGTTCGAAGAGGAGGAAGACCGGGAGTTCGGGGCCAAGGATTTCGAGGGCGATACCGAGGCTGATACCTGGTACGAGTTCCAGAAGAACAAAATGGCCAAGCAGTTGGAGATCAACAAGGCGCAGTTTGAGGAGATGGACGCCCACACCAGAGTCAACATCGAAGGGTACCGGGCCGGATCATACGTGAAGATTGTGTTTGAAAAGCTTCCGTGTGAGTTCATCAACAACTTGCAACCGGAATATCCCATTGTGCTTGGAGGCCTATTGGCCACGGAGTCGCGGTTCGGAATCATGAATGTGAGGCTCAAGAGGCACAGGTGGCACAAGAAGATCTTGAAGAGTCAGGACCCGTTGATTCTCTCCTTGGGCTGGAGACGGTTCCAGACCATCCCCATCTACACCACGTCGGATTCCCGGACCAGAAACAGAATGCTTAAGTATACGCCTGAGCACGCATACTGTTTTGCATCGTTCTATGGACCTTTGGTTGCCCCCAACACCACGTTTGTGGGTTTCAATATCATTGACCAGCAGTCGACCACTGGGTCTTTCCGGGTGGCAGCCACGGGAGTGGTTGAAGACCTTAACTCATCGGTGGAGATTGTTAAGAAGTTGAAGTTGGTGGGTCATCCATACAAGATCTTCCGCAACACGGCTTTCATCAAGGATATGTTCAGCAATGCATTGGAAGTGGCCAAGTTCGAGGGAGCTTCGATCCGGACGGTTTCGGGAATCCGAGGCGAGATCAAGAGGGCGCTTTCCAAGCCCGATGGCTATTTCAGAGCCACGTTCGAGGACAAGATTCTCATGTCCGATACAATCTTCTTGAAGACGTGGTACCCCGTGAAAGTCAAGGAGTTCTATAACCCCGTGACGTCGATGCTCTTGAGCGACCACGAGCAGTGGCAGGGCATGAGGCTCACGGGCCGGGTTCGGGCTGAGAACAACGTCGAGACGCCTTTATTGACCGACAGTGCATACAAGAAGGTGGAGCGGACGGAGCGCAAGTTCAACACTTTGAAGGTGCCACGCAGTGTCCAGAAGAACCTTCCCTTCAAAGCCCAGGTTTCGGAGGTCAAACCCAGGGCCAAGCCGTCGTACATGGAGAAGCGGGCGGTGATTGTGGACGGCGACGAGAAGAAAATGCGGGACTTGGTGGAGAAGATCCAGGAGTTGAAGAAGAGCAAGGACAAGAAGCGCAGCGACAAGAAGCACGAGAAGTTCCAGGAGCGGTTGAAGGAGTTTGCCAAGAAGGACGAGTTGCGGCAGGAGAAGGAGAAGGAGCGCAAGAAGGAGTACTTTGTCAAGGAGGGCAAGAAGCGGAAGATGGAGGAGTCTGGCTCCAACAAGAAAAGGGCCCGATAGACATCCAGATCAAGAACCCATCAACTCCATACATCAGCAGAAACTATACTAGTGATATAGTTTCAACCAATGCATTGATCTCACGAAGGCCAAATATCAGTAAACATGAAAGTTTTAGTATCAGTCAAATAGCCTAGTGCCAGTACTAGTATAGTCATTAGCAAAACATTTGTACCCGTCACTAACACTGATTTGCACCAGTGTCACTCTAGAATTCTCTGTAATGACCATGATGACATAATCACGATGATGACATAATCACGATGATGTCCATGACAGTGGGTGCCCACTATTGGTCATGTGATCAATTCAATTGCGGGGTCTCCATAGATTAGCCATAGAACTCCCATACAATCTTCTTCATTGACTATGATATGGTTGTTCAATGATCATTGTCTTTGTTCACATGTGTTCCACACAGTGATCGAAGTCATCTTGCAGAAAACACTTATTATGGGAGATTCCTTATAAGAATATCATGAGTCTCAATCTCATAATCTGATAATAGAAGTTGTGGACTGAATGTGTCCATAGTTATGCCCATTCCATGGTAATTTTAAGAGCAGATCTTATAAAATCTATAGGATCTCAATCTCCTAATAGTATGAATTCATTCTGATTTGGGCTTTAGTCATCTTGATCGGGATTGGGATCGGGTGGATCTGGGGACGGCCTGCATGTGGCGCGAGACGCCCGCATCATGTTCCAACTTAGTCTCACACGATCCCACCGTCTCTTTAGCCAGCGCATGTCCGAGTACCAGAACAAGTACGTTTCGGATATTCTCCTCAAGCGGCCACACGAGACCTTCGTGGACGACCCCTGCTCGCTCCTGGAGGTCAACGTGGCCGAGCTTGTGTTTGATCTCGAGCACAATATCAAGGATATCAACACGCTTCATTTGTACCACGCGGTGGCCATTCTCCGCCAAGTGGTCGAGGACCTTATAGTTTTGGGCTCGAATCCTGAAAAGTGTGCCTCGTTTCGAAAAACCCAGCTCCAACGAAGCTCCATTGACCTTGATGAATTAGAGCACGAAGAGAGGGACAGGGAGGAGAGACGAAGAGAGCAGGATAATGGGGAAACCGACGGAGACACGGAAAAGAAGGAGGATAACGAAACGGATAGAGAAGCCGATGGCGAGGCTGCAATTAATTCCCAGGGAAATACGCCACCCTTTTATAGTCCCAGCCAAAGCCACGACTGTACAGACAATGGCTGCCATTCGAAAACGGAAGGCGACCCGCAAATATGCATGCAGCAGCTCCTTGAGGCCACGTCCTTTGAAAAAGCGCAACTGCCGATCTCCCAGCTCTGCAACGAGCGGTTGCGCAAGGAGGTGGTGTTTCATATGCAGCCAAAGGTACAAACCCAAGCCGTGCATCTAGTGCGCAATTTCAGCCTCGCCAAGGCCCCGCCTATAAGTATCGAGGAATTCCTCGTTCGAATCCACACCTACCTGCCGTCCATTTCTGTGGCCGTGTACATCCACAGCGCTTATATGCTCTACAAGTTGAGTGTGGTGTTGGGGGTGGTGACGCTTACGCCCTGCAATGTGCACCGCTTCTTGTTGGCGCTGCTCCGGTGCCTGACCAAGAAGTTGGAGGATGTGTATCAGAAACAAAAGAGCTTTGCTACGGTGGGCGGGCTAGAGCTCCGGGACTTGTGCCGCATAGAGGTGAGTTTCTTGTACTTGTTCAACTTCCAGGTGATAGTGAGCGAGGCCTTGCTTAATGAATTTTTGGGGTGCGGGTTCGTGGCGCTTCACGCGGCGGTATCAACAGACTAATAACTAGCTAGGTAATGAGAGGATGTCATAATAAAGAAGAAGTAGAGGAATGTTATGCCTTGGCAAAAAAATATGATTGGTTTGGCAAAAAGAATGCGATTTCTGTGGATCGAACACAGGACCTTCAGATCTTCAGTCTGACGCTCTCCCAACTGAGCTAAAACCGCGGAAAACCCATGCCGGGACTCGAACCCGGAATCTTTTGATTAGAAGTCAAATGCGCTAACCATTACGCCACACAGGCTTTTTAAAAGTTTAAAAATGCGCAGATAAATGTGAGGGTGCTGGGACGAAGGGAGAGAGCTCGGTGCTGGTTGCCGTCTCGTGAGGAACTTCAGAAAAAATGTAACCATACAAAAAGCCGTACGGATGGCAAGATGCCGCTGGAAATAATGACGAGATTAAAACCTGCAATACTTGAAACATTGCTGAAACAATAGTGGGGTAGATAGCAGAAGCAGAGCAAGTGGAAAATTGCCTTATTGGGCGAGCGCAAGTGGACCGGCGCGCGGGCGCAGGAGCGAAGTGTAATCGAGACGTATGCGCCGCACGCCCGAAACTCGCATGCTGCACGGCGTGCACATACGCATCCGATGACCCACTCGCTACAGCCTTCCTAACCTACGTCAGCAATCGAAGGCGGTTGCAGACGGAAAGAATCCAGCACTACTAAGGAAGGCGCGCTATATGCAGGCGCGGCTTGAGTAGCGCACACCCAAACATCCCAGAAGTACCACCTACACCTCCAGCAGCATGTTAGACAGTCACCAACAATCGGAAACACATAATGGACCTACGTCAGTGGAACCGCATACAATGGTCGGATTACGTAAGCCCATGCACATACAATCACCATTCACAGATGTTCCACAAAATCAAAGACAATACATCACATTGAGCCGGATTACATAATCACACACATTCATCCATTGAAACCCATTCATTTCGTTTCATCCATTGAAACCCACTTCTCATGATTACATAATCACATTGATCGAAAGAATCCCACATTACATTTTCCCTCCCCAATCATCTCCTGCCCCGCTTACGTAAGCACCGCCAAATGCACAATAGACCACCCGCACCACCGCAAAAAAATATCTCTATCCCCCTGCACTGCAACTTATGCTCCGGCTCCGGAGGTGTGGGGAAATGCAGGCCATGGTCCCCATTGGCTTCAAATGGCTTCAAATGGTGTTTCAAGTGGCGGTCCTGGATACGGATGAATTGGCAGCCAAGGTTAATAATGTCGGAGATGTAGGGCGCTGGCATGGGGATTGTGGTGGCGCCCGGAGGCGTTGGCGTTGGCGTGGGGATGGGCGTGGGGCCAACGGTGGCATGGTTATGGGAGATAAGGGGGTTATGGCAGTTATGGGAGATAAGAGGGAGGAGGGGGGAGGGGGAGTTGGGTGTTGTGAGGGAGAGGAGTGAGGTAGGAGAGGAGAGAGGGTCGGGGGAGGTGAATCTGGGGAGACTCCGGAGGGGTTCAGGGGAGTTACGGAGATGTTTGAGAGGTGTTTCAAGTTGGAGGGGGAGGGGTTTGGCTGGGGCAGACCACGCACGGAAGAATTGCCGTTGGCGGCCGCCAGAGCAAATATGGCTGCGTGCAGGCCCGCAGGGTCTTGATGCACGCCTGGCGTTTTTCTACTACCGTCATGGGCAATGCGCGGTGGTGATTGGTTTGCGCCGCCACAGTACAGCCTCGAAATCTGCGCCCGGCGCGCAGAGTATGCGTGATTCGGCGGTGGACCTGCAGACAAGCCCCGCCCGCGCTGCTCCCGCTGCGTCTCTGTTGACGTGCATGAAAGCATCTCCCACTCAACACTATTTGAAACAAAGAGATTAGGTTCAATGTTGAGCGTATGAATAGAGCACAAAGCTAGTGTTGGGCTGCAGTTGGGTCCGGATGTGTTGCGGGCCGGGCCGGTAAAGTGGCGCCGTGCCTGTACATGGGGGACAGGACGTCCGATGCGCGCGTCAGTATATCCGCCAGGTGCGTTTCCCCGGAAACCCCTTTGGGCAAACGTTCATGGCCAGAAGCCGGAGTCAGTATAAATGTTCACCTCCCCCACTCATCCACCAATGTCACAAATTTACAGGACAGTTCCTCCCAGCCTCCAACCCCAAACTGCATCTGCCCTCTTGAAACACACCTGAAACACACCTGAAACGCTTATCACCCAAAGTCACATCTCATTCTCACATCACCAACATCTGAACATCTCAAGTCTCAAGTCTCAAGTCATAATAAACCCAAATCTTCCCAACCCAAACAAACCCAACAACCCAACAACCCAATATTTAAACCCAACCCCAAGAATAGTTCACCATTCTAAACAGTGAACAACATCAGTGAAACTCATCAAAGAAACACCTGACCCACTTGAAACATTCGAAACCCCTGATCCACTTGAAACATTCGAAACCCCTGAAACACACTTGAAACACACTTGAAACAAAGTGAAACAAAGTGAATCACATCTCAACAACCTAATGTCTTATACCGCCGTGGCCAGCCGAGGCGAGAACTTCAACCTCAACATCTTCAGCCACCCCCCAATCAAGGCCCACCAAAGCCACCACCACCAGAACCATCAAAATCACAATCATCAACCCCACCAGAATGGCCTCAACCCTCAGTACACGCAATTATTCCATACCAAGCCACAGACGCCGGTTTCGGCGCCATTCTCCGACGATGAAGATATCTTTGACCTCGATATGGTCACCATGGACATGGATTTTGAGCAGGCTTACTCCATGTACTCGCTGCTTCAGCAGAAGAACGCCTTGCTGGAGGTGGAACAGCTTCAAAAGGCGCAGCAGGCCCAACAACACCAGAGTCATGCACACCGGCGTCAACCGACTCAACATACACACCAAGGCCCAATGGGAACACTGCACCAGTCATGGGGGCAGTCCAAGGATGTGGGAGAGCATGGTTTACCTGCAGGAGGCAAGTATATGCCTAGGGGGCTTTCGGGTGGATCCGGGCCGGTTTCTGGATCCGCGTCATTCTCGGGGCCCGAGCTCGGGGCACACCTCGGGCTCGGGGGTCTCGGGGATGGAGCTAATCTTAATGTTGGAGCCATCGGAGGTGCAGGCCTCGGGGGTCTTCACCTCGGGGACCTCGGGGCAGTGAGCATGTCCCAGCCCCAGCCTCGGAGACTACATCAATCGGCCCCCGATGTGTTCCACTATGACTTCGACTTCTCGGGCAAAAGCTCCGAGGCCAAAGCAGACTTCAAGAGCGACTTGGGTGCCGAAACAGACCGCGACGATAGCGTCGAAGACGCAGACCAGTTCTTCTCCAACACCGAGTCCGATGCACTCCAGAGATTCTTGGATAACTTGGCATACCCATCGCAGGTCAACCCACTTGACTTCTATGGCAATTCTCCACAGGTGAAAGCGGGAAGCAAACGGAATTTGGAGACGTTGAAGGGCCACGGCGGCTATGTGCAGGACCACAAGGTAACAGTTTCGACTCTTACTCCTGCCGCCAGTCTTACACCTCCCGATTCAGCAGCCGAGGAAGAACCCAAGAAGAGACGGAAAACAGGCAAACCTCTTTTGTCATTGGAACAAAAACGCCTCAACCACCTGCACCTGGAGCAGAAAAGACGCATGCTCTGTAAAGAAGCATACGAACGGTGTCTCCGGCTCATCACCAATGTGGACGACTACAGAAACGATTTGGTGTCTGCACTGTCCATGAGTTCGTCCAAGAAGAAGAGTAAGCGTAGGCAGCTCAATAAGGCCGGGTTGCCCAATCTTCTGAAACATTCTGCATTGATGAAGATCAGTGGGGAGATCGAGAAGATCGAGACAAAGAACCAACTTTTGCGGCTGTTGGTTGGTAATATTTAATTGAACAACTTCACAAGTTCATCGAAGCACTTTGTAGTATCTTCAGTATGGTAGATCCCAGTACGGATGCACATTTCAGAACGGTAGTTCAGTGTAGTATGGTATAGGAACCCTCATAATACCAGTACTGTCAGTACCACTAAAACAACTTATTTTCACGTAACTCGTTGAATCTGATTGACATCAGTAGGAAAGGGAATAGTCATAAGATCAACTAAAAGAAGTAAACATCAAGTGAAGTTAGTAAAGATCTGAAAGTTAGTAAAGAATAATAGAGTGGAATCAAGTTGGCTGAGGCGCATGATGACTTATCGAACATGCTGTTTTGGTGAATAGAATCAGAAATAGAAGAAGCTTGGTGGCATTTGAGGTATATCATGATGAGGAATGAAATCAGCGCCTTCGACCCTAGCCTTCTTGACTTAACCTTCTTGACTTAACCTTCTTGACTTAACCTTCTTGACTTAACCTTCTTGACTTAACCTTCTTGACTTAACCTTCTTTACTGAACCTTCTTGACTTAACCTTCTTTACTGAACCTTGTTGACTTAACCTTCCTTACTAAACATTCTTGACTAAACATTCTTGACTGAGGAACATGCCCCATGCTTATTATGAGTTGTCAAGAAAGTAGACGTTTGGATGATTGGGGAGGGAGTCGCACATTATATAGGCCATGTCCTGCATTCATTAACCCCTCATGCACCAACTGCTCAGCGTCAGATGTAGTAAAGATAATCCATTGTTCAATATGCAGCAAAGAGGAGAGATCAGAATGACCGCAATTAGAGGGAGATAGATCTCCGATTCCTGATTCCGAGATGCCCATAGCCGCCAAGAAACAGCCACACTTCATGAACACATTCCTGAGATTCACAACTTCAGTGGTTCCATCTTCAAGCTCTTTGGTTTACCATGACACTTCATCTTCGTTTTCGTTTTCGTCTTCATTTTCATCTTCATCTTCATCTTCATCTTCATCTTCATCTTCATCTTCATATTTGGTGTCTTTATCTTCAGTTGTTTCGAGACCAAGCTCGTCAAAAAGTCTCACTGGGTATTTTCAAGAGGAAGCAGGGGTGCGTTTTATATATTGCAAAAAGTGGGGCTTACACAAAAGGAGGGTGGTACAAAAGGAACAAAAGTGGGGTTATTGCATGGCTGCAATTCTACAGCCTGGGTATAAATACTGCGAGCGCGCACTCCATAAACCAGACTATTATACTGCTTACTACTCCCTACTCCTCAGCCAAAACGAGATTATGCTATAGGACTTATGTTCTATATAATCCCTATACTCTAGTGGTCGCCCTCTGGTGTATATACTCTAGTCGCTAGTGTTATGTCTAGGCTAGTAGTATAGCCCGATCTCAGCGTTTCGGTCGGAAATACCACGCAGCCGGAGATAGGGATTAAGCTCGATAGAGTTCTGGGCCGCGCCGTTATTTGGATCTTGAAATCGAGGTGGAGCTGTGACCCGTCCGGGTTCAAGGCCTCAAGCCATTTTTGCAGGTGGCTAAATCAAACAGCTCCAAATGAATATAGTCCACGATGAGTGGTTCCTGGAGGCATGGAGTGTTCAAGAATGCAAGCGATAAGATCTGGAAATATTCATTCCACTATTACGTCATATTTCAATTTCACTATGGATTGACTATAACTGACTAAGAATATAATCCAGTGACTATGACTGATGATTTCTCCCAACCACCGTCTATGACTGACTTATGACTCTGACTATGAGTATGGGCAGTTGAGGCTCGAATCCCTATGGGTTTTGAGCTAGCCTAGTGGATCTTAAATGGGAGTTTTGGCAATGACCAGACACGGTGACTCTCGGAGCTTTGTTTGGTATTGGAGACTAATATTATGAGAGTACGGAGACTATAATATGTCAATCCAGCATATCCACCTGGGTCTACTTCTTCAAATCTGTTGAGCTTTGGGTAAGTTTCTTCCTTTGATCCATCGTTCTGTGGCTTGATTGACAGTAGCAACTGTCGTCCACCGGCAGATTGCAGGGATAGCTATTCATTCCTCTTCGGCCGCTTCCTGGCATTGAGCGTGAGTTTCTGTGGGAGAAATCATATGTTTTGAACTTCAGAGGGTCACTGATCAAACAATCTCAAGTCCAACTTCTGAAATAGAACATGTCTGAAGCTCAAGATTCTGTTCTGCAGCTCGTGGTTTGCTTTGAAAAATGATCCTCCAAGCAGGCTATGATTTCCTCTTGAATCATCAGATTTTCCAAGAGAGAGAAAAACAGGTTCATGGATTCATCACTTGTGGTAGACCCAAGGGTGTCTAGAAATGAGATGAGCTCGAGTGCAACTTCGACAAGTTCGAAACTTTGGTCAAGAGATAGATTCAATGTTTATCAAAGAAGTGAACATGTGAAATGGGTGTATGGGTTTATGCGTCCATTCCAGTATGGACCATATTCTTAGTCTACCAGTTTCTATTGGTTGGTTTCTATGGTTAGTTTCTACGGTTCTATTGGTTAGTTTCGATGATTCTATTGGATTGGAGGGATTCTTGATTAACCTTCTCCGGTCATCACCAGATTTCCGTCCTCGGCTATTCGAATAGCTGCATTCCCCGGGAAGGATTGGAGGCTAACGAGGTTTGGAGTTGTTGACTTGAACTCAACGAGAACCAAGAAACAAAATGGAGTTGAAGTGGACATTGATATTTCTGAAGACCATAAAACGCATTCATCTGTGTCCAGAATAAGAAGTGAACATGAGCTCCCAGAGAATTCGTCAATCCAATTAGGAAACTTCTGAAGGGTCCTGGTTTGCTCAAGCATTAAACATGTTCATGCTGGACTGACTAGACTACTGGACTGACCACGACCATCTTTGCTAGAAGGGGATGGACTAGGCCTGGATTGCCTATTTCTATCTCGGGCTACCATAAGTCCCATACATTTAATGAGAAGAGTGGATACTTCAAAGAGACATTATTGATGTATTTGGAAGTTATGGTGATGATGATTTGAAGCCCCGGCGGATCTGGCACTACTACATGCAGTACCACCACTCATTATCCCCATTAACTACTCTACTACCAGACTACACTATCTAAACTAAGGAGTCACTTCCACGCGGTGTACTAGTTAGTCTATTCCATTGAATTTTAGGGTGGACTGCATATAAGACTCTGGTTCATGTCCTTAGCTTTGGTCCAATAGTCATACTGCATACAGTGATCCAGATTAGAGCACTGGGGACGACTGGGTGATACTGCTATGCAAGTATATCATCTAGTTTCATTGGAATGGAGTGATCTGGTGATGTGCATTCATCTAGTCTTTGGCAATGCATATGATGACATGGATGAAACATGGATCAAACATGGATGAAACATGGATGAAACATGGATGAAACATTGATCAACCTGACAGAATTAAGTATTCAGTTAAAGCCCTGGCTTTGACTCAATGAGCCAGTGCTCATAACCCTTTGCAGTCCCCACGAACCCCTAGATTGACCCCAGAAAATTCCACCCAAAACCAGTACCTCCCACATCTCATCAGTAATATTCATACCACAGTACAGTCAGTATACTTTCGGTGGATCTGGCCTGTTTCGGAGTGTCTGGTTTGGTGGGTTAGGTTTGGTGGGTCAGGCGGTGGCCTGCATATAGCGCGGCGGGAGTGTATATCCACGCGCAACTATGAAGCATCAGCGCAGGCAGCAGCTATAAGTATGGACCACCCCGTAAACGAGCTACGTGTGGGCACGTCGGAGGAAACGGCGGCATTGGCCAAGGTGAATCCCGTGACCATGCCAAACCACTCGTTGGTGCACGACCTCCAGAAGCAGTACCCCCACGACGCCCGCTGGCGCCACTTCCGCAACTCCGATCACTATATCTTTGTCATGAACTGGATGCATCAGTGCCGGGGTTACCTCCGGCTCCAGAGCGAGGCGTTTGACTGTGACCTCTTTGAGATTGAGCTTTTTAGCTTGGTTTCGCCTCCGCCCGTCGACGAGATGGTGTTGTTGGTGAATAAGGTGAAGCTAGCGTTGATCAGTAAGATCCACGGGCGGCGGGTGGCGAGCTTGGCCATGTTCGAGCCATTGTTCCGGCTTTATTTCGGGCCTGACTCGCCGTTGGGGCAGGGCGATGCTGGCGACGACGATGACGAAGTCGTTGAAGTCGACGAGATTCCAAAAGATGAATTCAGAGAACTCCCAAAATCCAAAAGATCCAAAAAGAGCGATCCAAAGGGAACAGAAAACGGGATTGTGAACCCCATCGCCTTTGACGATCTTTTCATCGACCAGAAAATCAGTGTTTTGTATGTGTTGATGGAGGAAGTCACCCACTATGCCGACTTCAAAGAGTACCTTGTCAAAAACAACATGGCCGCTGATGTGTTGCGGAGCACGTCGATCTATGAGGTGCCCGTCAAGAAAAACACGGCGCTCGGCGAGAGTTACCATCTCGTGTTCGACAATACGGCTCTCTACCGCAAAACGGTAACTGTGCCCGAGTTGGTGGTGCCCAAAAAGCGAAGTCTCGCCCCCTTGGACCCCGAAGCTTCCTTTCCCGAGGGTCTGTTTGATGTGGTGGGCGTGAGCTATGAGCTCATCTATAACGACGTGTACGGCTTCAATTCATATGTGGCGCAGTTGTCCAAGAACAAAAAGCTCAAGGAGAACAAGACCATGCTCGAGATCTTGAAGCAGCCGCACTTCGTATCCAACCTTTTTCTGGTGGAGCTCAAAAAACGCAAGTTTCTTATGAGCCGGAAACGGGACCTTGAAATGAGCCGTCTCTTGGCCACGCGCAAACGGTCGCTGCGTATTGAGGCCAAGGAGAAACAACGGACTTTGGAGGAGCAGAAGAGGAAGGACGCTGAATTGGATGACTTGCGTCTAGCACGGTCCAGACGGGCAGAGCGGGTGTTGCTGGCTCGCAAGGTCAAGATGGACTATACGGCTGGGCTCTCGCGGGAGGAGCGTCTTCTTCAGAGGAAGACAGAGAGGGAGTCAGAGGACACAAGGGAAACTGCTGTTAAGGAAGAAGGTCCAGAAGAGGCTTCTGTTAAGCAAGAAGGTCCAGGGGAAAACCCTGGGAAGGAAACTTTTCCAAAAGAAGAGTCTGGTAAGGAAGAGACTCCAGAAGTTAGAGAGGGTTTGGCGGCTCATGAACTTATGGCTCCAGAGGTACCTCAACCGGAGAAATCTCAGGAGGGTCCAGAACTAATATCTGGAATCTGAAGGTATTGAATAGTCCATGGTCCTAAATTCGATAAGTACATAGAATTAATGGAGCCACTATTCAGAATTGGTCTGTTAGGTTGCCACCTCAAAATGACAAGTATTGAAGCACCCGTCTATCAGCACTAGAGTTGAGTATCCAGGTGACTCCAAAACTTTCATAGATAAATTGGTTAGAAGAAAGAAAGAAAAGACTCACTCCAGTAATGCATCACTCAGTAATGCATATTAAACATATAGAAAGAATAGAGAGTGTCACTTTTATTAATGTGGGACCCTTCTATTTATATATGTTTGTGTTTGTGTTCGCAGGTGGCTGCTAAATCTGAAACATCGCGCCCCACGCGCGTGCGCACGCATACAAGGGATTTGTAATCCCTCAACTGAAAGAATATAAAACCAGCACCCCCCGCTCTTAATTTGCCATTTACTTTATTTTTTTTGCTCTGCTACTGCTCATCTTAAAAACACTCCTTTTCCTTGATTTGACTCCCTTTAACTACTTTCTTTTTTACTTATACCTTGGTATTTTAAACTTTGCAAGTGTTGTAATAATGTGGGACTCCTGAAGGTTAGTGGTAGAGGAGAAATTGTCAAAACACCTTCTCCAATCATTGAATTAGTGGAATGCAGAAACGAAAACAATCCGAAAAAGTTTGAATGACAAACAAGAAAGAGTCCAGATTTCAGAAATGGGAGTTTCTTAAGTGGAAAAAATATAAGTGTACCGATTCCGAATTATCCATTAGAAAAGAACAATTGATAATAATTGTTTAGCTTCAGAAGTATGTACGGATCCTTACATCAATAATTAAAGATTTGGAGAAGCTACCACTTAAAGAGGATGATCATTTACTCCTTATCGAAAAATGTCACGATTGTTAATCCTGAGTTTATGGTTATAAACAATTAGATCGTGGGCATGACCAGACCTTTTATTGAGCCTCGATTTGCTTCTGGACTTGGAATCACTTACCAATTTGGAACCATTTAAGCTGGAACTATCTGATAACTGGAACCACTTGGCTGAATATTGGGTCAATGAGGATATCTAGAGATTACATGTGGTGTCCAACTGGATTTGGCCCGAGACTGCACAATGCCACAGCCTAGATGATAGAGAGTCGAGAAACTGCTGAAACGTTCTCTACTACCATCCACACTATATTATCACGGAGTTACGTGTTGAATCAAATTTACGGATCATACTAACTACGTCTTTGGCCACTTCAATCCATGATGAATAAACTCTGGGATATGAATGCAAATGATTTCAATGAGAAGAATTGGGATATCCTAGAACCAGTTGCGGACACAGGAATAGAATGAAAAAAAAAAAGAGGAGAGAATTCCACAATTGGTGAAAAAGAACTGGACCGTTCTTAGCCTCGCTAAGCCTCGCTTTTAAGCGTCCATGCAGAAAAGAATTCCACCAGAAAAAAAAAATGGAAGAAAAAAGATGGACATAGCCGCATCAACAAGTGCGCACCATATGAGAAGAACAGCCCCACCCTACCGTGTAGCACTCTACCCAGGAAAACGAGTCTAGACGGTATTGTTGAAGTCACACGCAGTATTTTGCTGCTCGATTAAATTACCGTTGTTTTTAATTATGCAACTTCTGCACATTACGATATGTTTCAGACTATGTCTTTACCTAATTAGGTGTGGGGCTCGTGGTAACATTATTGATGGAATACTCAAATCTTTTATCCACCCAATTCTGCCTGGAAAATCCACTAACACTCGTCTAACTTTATTCTAGTCTACGATTCTGACTAGTCTACTGAAAAACTGCATACTCCAGTCTGCCTTGTGATACTCGCAATATCGCAGTATATTTAGTTCACTATAGTGGAGATAATAAAGTAGTAGTACATGAAAATGAGTATCGTAGTGAGAATTAATGATGATATCGATTATGGTGTATTTTACTTGATAAAGAAGAAATGTCAACTTATCTAGGATGGCCTGCATATAGCGCGCCGTTTAATAGTTTGGGTGCAAACCTCGGAATTCGCGGCTGCGGCACAAAGCAACACCCGTACACCCGGCTACCCCAGTAGAAAAGGGGTCAATGTAAACGGCATTTTTTCGCCAAGAACTAAACAAATTATAAATTTCTTGGATTCCTGGAATTCCGGCCATCACAATCACCCCTTTTTTTTGGTGTAAAATTCTTCTCACTACTATTATACACTCCTGTAGCCAATGAATTCCGAGGGCTCCCCCAGAACCGACTCTAAAGCCCAGAAAATCGAATCCATCAATAGTTTTCTGGGATTAGAGGCTCGTAAATAGCGTGATACCTCAACTACCAAAAGTTCCATGTGCATATTCATGTAGAAATCTGTGAATAGACTGGAGATCACATGACATATGCATACATTCTTCAGGATTCATGAGTAAATATAATTTAAACAATTCCAATTTCTACACATTCCTTAAATCTGTACATTCCTTAAATCTGCACATTCCTGAGTTGGACACACTCCCAAGTTCTGTACACTCCTAGAATCTGTATATTCCTAAAATCTGTACATTCCTAATGCTATAATCGTCTAGGAGACTGGAATCTTTTTGATTGTGGCTGATTATGGCTGATTATGGCTGATTATGTACGCAGACGTGAAGAGGATTGTTTAGTGCAGAATCAATCCTTCCAATGGATTCTCTATCGTTAGACCTGCAGATTAATGCCGTCTGAAACATGACTGCATTCTAATACATTACAACATTTATACATTTACATTCACACATGGCAAAGTGGATGGCTGTGGGGATGTGTGGATGTGTGGGGAGATGTAAGGATGTGTGTGGAGATGTAAGGATTTCGTGAGAGATGTAAGGATTTCGTGAGAGATGTAAGGATGTGAATGCGGGGAGATGTAAGGGTTTCGTTAGAGATGTGTGGGTTTATGAGGGTATGTGGCTGGTGCGCGTGAACGCTCGCGCAACTGAGACAATTATTATCGTCAATACTCTAAATGAACTCCGCCACCGCCTTTTTTCCGCCCATTTTCGCCTGATTATGAATTTCTGCATTTAGGGTATCTCAGTCAGTTTTTCTACCGATTGTCTGCTGTAAATACCTTTGGTAGTGACAAGACCATCTCCAAGACGATCTTTACGGTTTGTACTATCCTCTCTATAATCAGTGCATGAGTCATGCTGCCTAATAAAAACATTGTGTAGACACGACAATTTCCGTTACCTAAACTCAATAATTAATCAAATTCATTGTTTGATTATGGGTTGCATAACAAGAGAAGATGCTTCTTATCTGCAGTACGTCCAAAAGGTTGTTACACATTTCGCATATTTGTTTCATGCGCGCATCTACACGGCTGCGCAGTGGCTGCGAACTGCAAACTGCGGCCCTAAGCCTCGTTTAAATCTAGAAACATTCAACCCAAATACGTATCCAGATTTTTATATATAAAGTACATTTCCCCTCCTCCTCTTCATCTTCTCTTTATTGTTATCAATTTATTATCTTCTCAACATGCAAATCGCTTCCTTGTTCCTTATTGCTTCCGCAGTCTTGGCCATGCCAACTGCAGCTTCTGACTCCAACGCCGTGGCTGGGCTTGAAAAGAGGGCCAAAAACTTTTACTTTCCTGATGATGAGCGTCTTGAAAATCCTAAGCAGGAAGCAAAGAAATACGAAGATGTGGATTATCCATTCAAGGGCCTGAAGGCAACCACTGGGGAATTCTGCTCCACTTGGGCCAGGGCTAAAACCCTCGCGGAGGTTCCCGTGGAGTGTATGAGACCTGTGTTCTGTAACGAGAATCGGACTAATTTCAGAATAGGATGTCCTGATGTCCCTAAGAGATTCCCTGGCTCTTTCACCAAGGATGAGGTCCTTGATGCTACCAGCGTGGAGTGTGTTTTGGACAGTATCTGTAGACCATGGGAGATCTATGGCAAGAACTTCTAAGACACTAGTTTTAGGTGACTCATTCGAGGCTGCGACTTGAGTCTTTAGTTGCCTGGTGTTATTGATTAGTGGTCAGTATCATATTTAGAATAAACAATACTTCTATTGAATGTAGGTGCTATATGCAGGATCTTTGTATAAAACCCCAATTTATCCGCTTTACCAATAAAAAGAATATGGGCTCCAGCTCCGGAAAGGTCTATAGAGCTAGTTACCTGTCTCGACCAATCTGTACACGTGCAGGAAGTCATGTCCAAAATCATCAACCAATGGAATGATCCGATTTCCTGGATTTTGAACATCGTTCATTTCTTAACCAATGAATCAAATGAAAAATCTACAAATATACATTTAAAATATTATGATATCCGTTTTGCTCCTGTACATAAAACATACTCCAAAGCATCTAATTTCTGATCTATGGATATTGTCTATATGGACCAGATGAGTCACTCCAGGACTGTACATTAGTGTAGTGATAGTTAGTGATAATTAGTGATAATTAATGATAATTAGTAATAATTAGTGGGAAAAAGGGTGAAAATAAGAGACTGGAACTTTGGCTGAATCTTGAAATACCTCTTCCTCAATTGGAAGGTGACAGTTCTTGTTTTTATCTTTAGCTTTGGCCATATTGCTATATAAAGTTGAGTGGAGTAAGATTAGACTGCCATTCTGTTATTTTTTGACAGAATTTATAGATTGGACAGAAATTGGACAACATTTAGACAGAATTTATAGATTGGACAGAATTTATAGAATCGACAGAATTCATCCACTGTTCACGTACTAAACTTCATATACTAAACTTCTCATCACAGACCATAATAGTCCTCTAAATGTGTATGATAGTATACGCTAATGGCCCTTTTAATTGGACACACATACTTTCCTGTAGGTAATTCTAGTACAATATCAGGTTGGAAATGGATTCAAAATGTAACAATGGGTGAAAGGTAATGAAACATGTATCAATTGTACATCCCATTTGATCTGTAATTCCTTCTAAATTCATCAAACTTCTTTAAAATTCTTTAAAATTCTTTAAAATTCTTTAAAATTCTTTAAAATTCATCAAAATTCTTCTAAATTCTTCTAAATTCTTCTAAATTCTTCTAACTCTTCTAAACTCTTCAAAATTCTACTAAATTCTACCTTTTTCATGACAATTCACCTTTGACGGATCTAAAGCATTAGGCAGTAAATCATTCAGACACTTGGAATTCATGGGCTTTCTTTAGGACCCTTCCTTTTTAAATTTGAAAAAACCATTTATCGTCGTTGATGATACATGCTCTTTTAATATTCAACTTAAGGTTCAGATCTTCTCCATTACTTATTCTCTACTCTCTACTCTAAACTGCTATATACACCACTCTGTTCCATACACTACTCTGTTCCATACACTACTCTGTTCCATACACTACACTCTATGCACTAGTCTCTACTCTACTCTACTGTGGAGTCTACTACATACACTACTGCATCAATAGACTGTATACTACTCTACTCCATAGACTACTGCCCATTAGACTGTATACTAGCATTGGTATAATATAATTAGTCCATTTAATGTGAAGAATTATTTGATTGATTTCTTTTTTTGGGGAATGGTGGAACTGGACTTGACCTTTGCCAAGTCACGTGCGCGTTTACTATACATTCACCTCCATGATTCTGGCTCAAATTGAGAGGCGATTATTTACTAAAGAGGCTCTAGATTTAAATCCACTCAAATCTTCATTTTTTATTATAGATTATGATCCATGTACAGGTGCCTCTTGCAAAACTATATACAGGATCCTCTTTCAGAACTCCAATATGCAACTGAAACCTCAAAAATGCTTGACTCTCCAATGGAGTGAAGTTCACGACGTCAGAAAAAGGTATTATGATGAAGTTTTGGATTCTTTAATCTTAGCTTTCCATATGCAGAACCAAGAATTACTCACTACTCACTATTACTACTATAGAACTGACTACTGACTGATTATTTCTGACTGATTATTTCTGATTAACTACTGACTGACTGATTAGTGACTGATTGGTGACTACTACTACTAATTATATCTGACTACTGACTACTAATGACTACTATAGAACTGACTAGTACTACTGACTATTTCTACTGCCTCTACTCACTATTACTGACTATTACTGACCACTCACTATTACTGACTATTACTGACCACTCACTATTACTAATATCTACTGCCTACTGCCTACTGACTACTGACTACTGCCTACTGCCTACTGACTACTGACTACTGACTACTAGTGACTACTAATGACGACTGACTGACTGACTGACTGACTGACTGACTGACTGACTATTATTACTAGTATCTACAGATTACAAACCACTACCACTGACTGCTACTATATAAATTTCTCTAGTCCTATTACTACTACTAATCATGACTGACTGACTGACTACTACTCACTATTACTAATTATTTCCGAATGACTGACTACTATAGAATTGTCTCTAGTCACTATCACTGACTGACTGCCTACTACTACTAGTACTAGTATAGAACTGACTCTAGACTGACTGCTGACTCCTTACTACTATTACTACTACTGATAGATTGAGTGATTAATTCTTGATTGATTGACTGATTGACTGATTACTACTACTCACTACTACTACTACTAATTATATCTGACTAGTACTACTGACAATTACTGACAATTACTGACAATTACTGACTATTACTGACTATTACGGACTATTACGGACTCTTACGGACTATACTGGCTACTGAGTGACTACAACTGACTACTGACTATTACTGACTCCATACTGCTACTACTGAATGACTACTACTGAATGACTACTACTGAATGACTACTACTGAATGACTACTACTACTGAATGACTACTACTATTTATTCCTGACTAGTGACTGATTGACTCCTTAAGACTGACTCCTTACTACTGACCACTGACTAGAACTTACTGTCTGTCTAATTGACTACTGACTAATTGACTACTGCTTAATTGACTACCGATTAATTGACTACGACCACTATAGACGTGTCTCTAGGCACCATTACTCTTATTGACTGACTGACTAAGTACTAATCATGTCGACTGATGACTGACTATTACTAATTATTGCGGATGGTGGACAAAATCTGTTGGGTTTGGAAGAGCCAATATATCCCAACCCAAAAATGAATGACTGGCTATACTGACCATTATTCACTTACCAATAGTTGTTCTATAGAGCCATTTTAGTAGTCTACTACGAATCATTCTGACCACTACTGCTACTACTGCTCACTCACTATTACCACTACTACTACTAATTATATCTGACTACTGACTGATTGACTGATTGACTGATTGACTGATTGACTGATTGACTATTACTACTCACTATTACAGACTATTACAGACCCCAAACTGGTAGCTACTACTACTGACTACTGACTCCATACTACTACTGACTATACTGACTACTGACTGACTATTACTCACTACTACAACTGACTGGCTACTACTACTGGATGATTGTGTGCGACTAATACTGCTAATTGTTTCTGACTACTACTGACTATTACTACTGACTGACTACTACTATTGACCACTATAGAACTTTCTCTAGTCACTATTACTACTGACTATTACTACTGACTATTACTACTGACTATTACTACTGACTATTACTACTGACTGACTACTAATTATATCTGACTGACTGACTGACTATTGACTGACTGACTACTGACTACTACTGACTGATTGACTATTATTACTAGTATCTACAGACTATAGACTACTACTATTACTATAGAACTATTTCCAGTCACTACTACTTCTACTACTGACTAATACTACTACTCATGTCTGACTGATTGACGTCTACTACTAATACTAATTATTTCTGCCTGACTTCTACTACTATTACTTATTTCTGACTATTTCTGACTGACTGATTGACCACTGACTCCAAACTGGTAACCACTGACTACTACTACTACTATAGAACTGACTACTATGACTTATTATAATATAGGTACACTACCACTACTATTCCTGCTACATAGGACTGATCCCCTGGTACCAATTTCTTGTGGAGTTGTTTGTCTTCTGGACCTTGAAGTCTGGAGCTTCTGGAACTTCTGGAACTTATTTCTCCTGATTTTTTCTCTTGATGAACTTGGGTGTCTGGATCCCGAGCTCTTGATCTTCTTGGTCTGGATTTCTTGGTTTAGTCTTGACCTTCTTGTCTTCTCTCTCAGATTTCTCGCTGAACTTCTTCTCATTGACCATTTCTTGATCTTCTTAGTCTTCTCGCCTCTACACGTCCTTTTCGCCTGGTCTGGCACCATCCTTAGTGGTCATATCATCTTGATTCGACTCCCTGATAATCTCTTCTTGTCTTCCGTGAAACCACCGAAATCAACCTATTAGCCTGTTTACTCACTATGATATATGTCCACTACTAGCATCTACTACCAGTATCCACTACTAGCGGCGCTGGCCGGGCCTTCTCCTTGAATATTGGCTCTTTCGGTAGAGCAGGTGCCGGGCCACACGGGTTTTTTTGCGCAGGTTCAAGAACATCGACGGTGGTCGCTTGGTTCTGTTTGAGGCGAGGCACTGTTTCTTGGAAGACGGCTTTGGGTGGGAGCAGCAGACCGGCTGTTGCTATGCACATTAGACTGGGACAAGTTGGAAGTCCGTTGAGAAGGTTCGGGCCGGTTGGGACCATGCACAAAGATTCCGTTGGGATTCGAAGTGTTCATTGCAGTGAGATCAGGCATGACTGATTTCGGCGCAGGGCTCGGGGCAGCAGGGTTCCTAGTAGGTCGAATGGAATGTTTGTGTTCAGATAAAGTAGGTGGAGGACGGAACATGCATCTACTACTAGTATCTACTACTGACTAGTGACTATTGATAAGTCCTGACTACTATTCACTGGTGTAAGTGTTGGTGAAGATGTCTATCTACTACTATTAATTATTGCTGACGATTAATTATTCCTGACGATTAATTATTACTGACTATTAATTATTACTGACTATTAATTATAGCTGACTATTAATTATTACTGACTATTAATTATAGCTGACTGTTGAACTTGGAGAATAGCCATGACCATGATTGATGATGTAGGACGCAGATGAAACAATGAGACTTTGATAAATCATTCTTGAGTTGAAGGACCCGGGGATTTTCTGGATTTTCTGGATTTTATGGATATTATGGATTTTATGGATATTATGGATTTTATGGATTTCATGGATTTCATGGATTTCATGGATTTTCTGGATTTTATGGATTTTAGGGAAGATTTCCGAGAGTAGCCCTGATTTTTGGGACTTGTGGAAAGGTGTTCCATGGAGAAGGGTCCGGAGGTTGGACTAGAAGTTGGTGCTTAGTTTTGAAGAGTCTGGAATCAGTTCAGCTTGTGATTACCAAATGAGGATTTCCCAAGGTTACATAGAAAACAAAATCCAAGCCACGACTCTAGTGGACATTACTAGACATTCATTGATATTATTAGATATTATTAGACATTACTAGACATTATAAGATATTACTAGACATTATAAGATATTATTAGACAAATACTAGACATTATTAGACATTATTAGACATTATTAGACATTATTAGACATTACTAGACAAATACTAGACATTACTAGACAAATACTAGATATTATTAGACATTAATAGACAATTATTAGACATTAATAGACAATTATTAGACATTACTAGACATTATAAGATATTATTAGACATTACTAGACAAATACTAGACATTATTAGACATTACTAGACATTACTAGACAAATACTAGACATTATGAGACAAATACTAGATATTATTAGACATTAATAGACATTAATAGACATTACTAGACATTACTAGACAAATACTAGACATTATGAGACAAATACTAGATATTATTAGACATTATGAGACAAATACTAGATATTATTAGACATTAATAGACAATTATTAGACATTACTAGACATTATAAGATATTATTAGACATTATTAGACATTACTAGACATTACTAGACATTACTAGACATTATGAGACAATACTAGACTAGACTGGAAATCGGGTTAAATATTTGGGGACAAACATCAGAGGCCATGCCAATTCCTGCATTGTATGATCTTTTATAATCCACGATCCTGTTCACGTGGACATGATGTATGTATTTTCTAATTCCGTCAATTCTGTCCAAAGTAATGGACCGATTCGGAAATTCCCAGCTGGGTCTAGCCCAAAGGCCAAATACAAGGTCTAGACACATTTAAAGTTGGCGAGATTTTTTCCAAATAGCTAGATTTCAGTTTAGACGAGCCTTAGGCCTTTCTCAAACAATACACCCATTGTGACCCCTGCATAGCCTTGGCCAAAACGAGTCACTTGCGTTTCATCAATGTTTCATCTGCTTTTCTTGGATGCAGGACCATATGCATCATCGCTAAGATGTACTGCTCTTTTGCTCGTTCAGCGTATTGGAGAGAATCTTCTACTCCCTACAAAGACCTACATACAACCACTCCCTGATGTACATACATACAATCCATACAGTCCATGCATACGGACCATACATACTATATCTATATCTATAAATAGACCTAAACATGTCCAATTCTGGGGTGTTTGGGGAAGGTATGCGGGGAGGTACTGGTGCAACCGGGTAGTGCAAGGGGTGAGAAAAAGGCGGCTTGGGCGGCTTTTACTGCGTCACGCGCGTCTTCTGCTGCGTGTGCGACAGTTGTGCGACTGCAAACTCCAACTTCCAAGCCTCGTCTCCAGACCCCCTTGGCCATTGAGAAACACCAACATGAAACAAACCACAAACAAGCCACAAAAAGGATCCTGAAATCCTATAAAAGGAGGAGGTTCCCCCTTCTCCTCTCCTCATTATTTACATCCTTCCTTATCCTTTTACAACCCTGCCTTATCTTTTTACAACCCTGCCTTATCCTTTTACAACCCTTCACTTCTATTCCTATAATGCAATTTGCCACCTTGTTCCTTCTTGCTACTGCTGTGTTGGCCAGACCAACCAAGTGTCTCGACTCCAAAGCCGGGGCTGGTCTTAAGAAAAGGACTGACAACCTGGTGTTGCCTGTCCATGAAAAACGGCAAGAGTATACTCCCAACGAGGGGGCGCTGTTCCCTGACTACGGTAGATTCGTCTACCCTGATGAACTTGAAAACAACTGGAGTCAATTCCCAAACAACCAGAACCAGGGTCTGTACCAGGGTCTGTACCAGGGTCTGAACCAAAACGAGTACCAGAACGGGTACCAGGACCAAAACGAGTACCAGGACCAAAACGGGTACCAGGACCAGAACGGGTACCAGGACCAGAACGGGTACCAGGACCAAAACGAGTACCAGGACCAGAACGGGTACCAGGGCCAAAACGAGTACCAGGGCCTGAACCAGAACGGGTACCAGGACCAAAACGAGTACCAGGGCCAGTACCCGGGCCACAACCAGGGCCAAAACCCAAACCAGGACCAAAACCAGGGCCAAACCCAGAATCCAAACCAGGGCCAAAACTCAAACCAGGGCCAAAACTCAAACCAGGGCCAACCCCAGGGCCAACCCCAGGGCCAGGACCAAACCCTGGGCCAAACCCAGAATCCAAACCAGGGCCAAAACTCAAACCAGGGCCAAAACTCAAACCAGGGCCAACCCCAGGGCCAACCCCAGGGCCAGGACCAAACCCAGGGCCAAACCCAGAATCCAAACCAGGGCCAAAACTCAAACCAGGGCCAACCCCAGGGCCAACCCCAGGGCCAGGACCAAACCCTGGACCAAACCCAGAACCACAACCAGGACCAAAACCTGAATCTGAACCAGAACCTGGGCCAGGACCAAAACCAGGGCCAAACCCAGAATCCAAACCAGGGCCAAAACTCAAACCAGGGCCAACCCCAGGGCCAACCCCAGGGCCAGGACCAAACCCTGGACCAAACCCAGAACCAAAACCAGGACCAAAACCTGAATCTGAACCAGAACCTGGGCCAGGACCAAAACCAGGGCCAGGGCCAGAACCAAAACCTGGACCAAACTCTGGACCAGAACGAGAACCAGAACCAAAACCAGAACCAACAAACACCTGCAGATTCTTCTCCTGCTCCTTCAAATTCTCCTGACGCCGGCCAGGACCGCTACAAGGACCAATCCGACAATGAAGGAATCCCATGCTCCACGTACGAAAACTCCACAACGCTCGACCCCATCCCCGCAGAGTGCATGAGACCAATCTTCTGTGACTTTAAAAGATCCACCGACAGATTCGGATGCTCCAATTACCGGTTGGCCAAAGATGAGCCCGTGAATAAGGAGGAGTTGATCAAGAACGTTGATACGCTTGACTGTGTTCAAACTTCCATCTGCAAACTTTCCGACATCTACAACTTGCCCTAGTGGATTCCACGTTGCCAGGTTGCTGATTGATGTGATTAGTCACATACAAAATACAAGTATGCTTATCATAAATGTAGAGTATGCTCCCATGTGTACCAAATAGAAGAATAGTGTAGACTCCTGGGTGGCCTGCATATTAGAGGACGACTAAAGTAGACTAGACTAAAGTAGAGTATCAATGCAGTATACTACTAAGCATTTTTCTTCTGATTATTAATTCCATTGCTCTCATCTCGTATGATTCTGTATGCTAGAATCTCTAACCTTGAATGGTAGCCTCTAGAAGTTCCTCCGACCAAATGCACTGTAGACTCTAGGATGGTAAATCCTGAACCCTCGAAATTGAATCTAGACACTTAGCTCTGACTCTGGCTCTGACTCTGACAAGACTCTGACTCTGACAAGACTTTGACTCTGATCCTGACAAGACTCTGACTTAATGCTCAATAGTCAATGCCAGACACTTGTCTAGAATCCTCACAAGTTCAACTCCTCCAAGATATGGCTGGCCAACGTCTTGTAGTTCCACGTGTTTCCCAACGTCTTCTTGAACTGCACTCCGTAGAGCCCCACGAGTGGCACCTTGACAATGTTGATTTCAAACTTCAACGGAGTTTTCTTGGCGGGTTCACTGGCAACGTCGTCCTCGACGCCCAGCGACCGCCGGTTGATGTTGCGGTGCTCGATTCTCGATGACACAAGCATATCGCTTCCTCCGCCCATATCGCCGTTGATGGAGTCGTACGAGTCGTCGTACGTCATCTTCTGCATCTGTGCAAGCGTCTCCTCGTCGATTTCGCCGTCGTCCAAGTCCTGGGTGCCCAATAATAACCGGTTGATCTTGGCTGCTGCAGGCGTGCTGGGAGGTGCCAAGTTCTGCGACCCGTTCTTCTTGCGGTAGTTCTGGAGGAACCCTTGGCCGATGGAGAACTTGCGCCGGTGGCCCAGACTGGTCAGGCTAGTATGGCGGTGGTGGCCTTTTCCGCCCGTGGGTGAGGCTGCTGAGCTGTTGGTGTTGATGGACCCTTTTCTGCTGAGCTGCCGGGGCTGGTTGGGGGTCATCAAATGAGACGCCTGCTGATCGTTTCCGCTATCGGGAGTGCCTGACTTTTCCAACGATTCCGCGGATGTCTTGAATGCATCGCCATAGAGATTGCGCTCCTCGCTATGTTCGTCCAGCCTGTACTCGTCAATGATGGTAGAGGCGGTGGGAGTCTCGTCGTCCCGATCCTTGGACACTAAGTTGGTGTGCACACACAAAAAGCCGCCCTTTACTTCCTGGAACTTGACCCCAAGGTTGCTCAAAACCCGGAGGATGTTGTAGCGAATCACAGGCAAGGGTTTAGTGGACGTGGTTTGCACACTGAAGAAACCCTTCAAGAAGAGCGTTTTCGGGTATTCGATCGACGGCATGCTGTTCTTCCTGGAATGGTTGAACTGCTCGATGATCTGGTCCTCGCTGAGGCTTGGTACTTGCCTGCGTTCGGCTTCATCTAGCACAATATCATCGAATGTTCCCAGGTTGTCTTGAGCCGAATTGTCGATTCCATCGTCGCTGTTTTGAGCCGCCATGCTATTGGGCAATGCAGGCAGGTTGCTTCCACGGTAGTACGACGAGTCCTTGCGAGCATGGGAACCCACAGACTTGGCTCTTGCTGTGGGGTGGAACCGGTTGACGGTCAAGAAGTTGCTTCCGTCTCCGTTGGGCTTGTTGGGAGTCTGCGCCGCGTCGCTGGAACCTTGGTTGTTCATGATATTTGGCAAAGGAGGCAAGTACTCCACGGGAATGAACCCATGCGGCTTGCCGGTAGTGGAATGCGACCTGTTGTGGGTCCGGACCCCGGGGGGTTCTTTCCGGGTGGGCTTTGGCTGCGGCTTGTGCACCTCTGCATCGTGGAGGTGGGATTTGGAGCTGTTGGACTTCTCCTTGGCCGTAACCTTCATGCTGACTCCACGCCGCATCAATGGATCCTTGACATTGGAATAGGCCAGTGCATGAGGCGGTTGGATGCCTGGAGATAAGAGCTCGTCGTCCTTTTGGGCGGGAACATCCGTGGCTTTGGTGGGCAGCATATCAGGCAGAGCAGATCCCGACTTCTTGGTGGACATTTTGCGCAAGAGCGAATTAAACCCTTGGCCACGGCCTGCATTGGGGTCCAACGTGCTGGTGTACGCAGACCTCTGTGCCCTTTGCTGCTGTGCATAGTCGTCGTAAACAATAGGACCTGCATCTTCCGTGGTGCTCGTTGGGCTTGGAGTATGCGCCTGTTCCGGAACTTGAATGACGGGCTGTGGCTTTGGAGGAGGCGACAGAACGGCTTCTTGAGTGGCGGCGGGGCTTGGGTATGGCACCGTGTTGGGAGAGGGGCTTCCCTGGAGAGACGTGGTTCTCGCGTGTGAGTACTCTCTTTGCTTTGGCACGGGCGGTTTGATGGTTGGAAGCTTCTGAGTATCCTGCTCTGCCTGTTGCCGCATTTGAGACTTGTAAGCCTCCTCCTTGGCCTTCTTCCTCTTTCTCATCTCGTCCACCAAGTAGTATATCGACACTAACGGATGGTACCCAAAAGTGGGGTCTGGGATTCCGTTTTGGATCGGACGCCCCTGTTTGCTGACCTTGTACCAATTATCGGAGCACAACTGATAATCTGGTAGCGTCACGATTCTGGTAAGCTCTTCCGTTAAAGAAGCCACTGAGCCCAAGTCAAACGACGAAATGGTCTGGATGATCTGGGGGTCCAAGGGCAACGTAAGCGGAACCCTTTTGGGGGTGTAGCTGGGAGTAGCGTACTCGTAGCCGGTATTCATCCAAGGATGTTGCATGACTTCAGCCAAAGTGGCCCGTTTGGAAGGATCCACCACAAGCATCCGGGAAAGCAACGAAACACAATCTTTGGAAATGAAGGATGGGTATTCCACATTTCCCTTCTTGATCTTCTCGTGCAATGCAGGAACCACCGGATCGTCGAAAGGCACTTTGCCGCATACCAAAACGTAAAGCACCACACCAAACGACCACACATCTACCTCAGGCCCAGTATATGGCTTTGCACTCAATAGCTCCGGAGCCGCAAAATACAAAGATCCACAGTAGGTCTTGAGCAAATGGTTGGGCATGTAGAGGTTGGAAAGTCCGAAGTCAATGATCTTGATTTCTCCCTTCTGGTTGATCATGATGTTTTCGATCTTCAAGTCACGGTGAACAACATTATTCTTGTGACAATAATCAAGAGCCAGCGCAATGCCTCGGGCAAACTTGCGGGCATATTTCTCGTTAAGAGATCCATGAGACACAATGTAGTCAAGCAACTGACCACCTTCAACATACTCAAAAAGCATGTAATAGTGATTGGACATGGGAACCATTTCATATAAACGGCAAATGTGAGGGTGAAAGAGCAACCGCCCCAAAGCACCTTCCCGAATGGTTCTCTTATCACGAGCCACCTCCTTCTCGAATTCCTTCTGGCGTTGGTTAGCCTCTTCCGCAGACTTGAGAGGAGGATCATTGGCGTGGGCTCTTTGGTATAACTTCGCCGCACGGGGAACAATCTTCACCGCACACTTCTCGTTGGTGGTATTGTGTCTTGCCAACTTGACTTTACCCATAGAGCCTGCTCCGATAGTACGGATAAAATCCCAGTCGCCAATGGACTTCCGGTGAAACTGCTGCTGTTGCTGTGGCTGAGCGTCTGAAGGTTGGGCATTTGACGCTTTGTTGGAAGGAGGGACATTTTGGGACGCCGAGCTTTGGGGGTTCTGGCGTCCATAGTCTTGGTTCTCTTGTTGCTGCGGAGGACGCAGTTGTTGCGGTTGGCCCAACGAGGCCGGGGGCAACAACTCCTTCTCAGTGGGATTTCTCGAGGTGGAAGGAGCTCTATTCATGCCGGATTGACTCACTTGACGCGAGGGAGAACGGCCGGAGCTAGAAGACCGAGGGCTCGAGTAATTCTGGGGCCCCGAGGATTCTGAGGTTTTAAGGTCCGAGTGTCTAGATTCCGAGTTTCTAGGGTCCAAGTTCTTTGGTCGTTGCGGGGATGCATCCGCTCCTGATGAGTCACGGCCAGGGTTGAATGCACTTCTTAGCATCCGAGGGGTCGCCGGCTGGTTGGTATTCGAAGTGCTAGACAGCCGGGAAGAAACGCCGTGTGTGTTATCCATCAATTGGTAGAAACTGAAGACAACACGAGCACGCCAAGGAGTGTTGGAGTCACAGAGACCGCTTCTCCACAAGTGTATAGATCACAGATACGGCTTCTCCACAGGTATATGGAACGGAAGGCCAGTGGAACGCTTGAAACAACAATGTAATAACTCTCGAAGCACTCCAAAAACAAGTCAAATGGTATGCTTCTTCAGATCAAGACAACACGGTACGGACCGGGAGAGTTTGCGTTGGTAAGCCCAAGGGAAATGCAGTAATAGAAAATAATTAGAAAAGGCTCCGAATTTGCACAGTGGGTATTAGTCGGAGGTCGACGAAAAGGGCCGGTCAATATCCCAGGAGGTTCTATTTGTAGCTCAAACGAGGTTTATCTGGCGATACGTAGGTTGCGTTTGTTTTCCGATTTTTTCTTTAGGTCGCGCACGCCAGAGGGAGGCTGGTTTCAGAGTAGCAACTTTTGCGGAAATATGTGGTGGTGAAAGCGTGGGAAAAAAGGGGCACCGTGAGCCCTGGCCACCGGTCCATTTTTGTGCGCCCGTCGGTCCGGCGTGTGTGAAGCGTGTGACAAGGCTGACGCAGCGATCTCGGCCGTGATCCCCTCTGCTGTAAGGCCGAAGGGATGAACGGATGCCAAAAATAGCTTGCTGATTGTACGCCAATTGCGTACCAAAAATTGACACTAAGAATTGGAAGATTAGTAATTGGATGCCAAAAATGGGACACTTGAAAACTTTTTTTAATGGACTGTTGACTGGGCTGTTGATTGGGCTGTTGATTGGGATGCCAAGAATTGATTGTTAAAATGTGGAATTATTCTGATATGTTGATTTTGATAAAAGGGAATGATGACAGCTAATCTGCGGCAAGGCGTCAATGCTGTAGGGCTGTTAAATCCTGCGATAACGTAACAATGTGATAAGGGGAATGGCAATGTGAACAGCAGATTATTGTACTGCGTGATGTAATAATATGAGAAATAAATACGAGGGGGGAACCGTTCTTATATACCCAGATTTGCCACTTCAGACTTACGGAATACGTGAAGTACGGGGTTATCAGATGCTGCTGACTGCATCGTTGTTTGTACACTTTGGGCGTCCTTGCATGTTCCATGATGCAAGTTACTCCAATCATCAGGAACTTTTGCCGCGCCATGCACTTACAACGACATTGGACATTCGCCACAAAGGTGGTTTTACGGGGGGCACTTGCCACAAATGAATACCGGGGTATATGCGACAAGCAGTCGACTTAATCGCCGCATTTCAACCCTATCACTTCCTTGCGCAAAGTACGGACGCCCGCAACGTTTGCATTGCTTGATGTTTCATGTATAGGTGGGACATGCGAATCTGTGCGTGTGCAGCCAGCACGCATACGTTTCAGCATACGGTGTTTGTAAAAAGGGATTGACTATATAAGGGGGTGGATCCCCCTGGCTTAAAAATCCAGTAAAATTTGGTCCAGCCCCAATAGAAGGTTTTTGATGCAGCCTGGGTTTCATACAATGCACTATAAGCTTAATTAAGGTTTGGCGCGCCTTGGTCGCGAATCATAAAACAACGACGGATCAATTGCTTAATGAACTACAAGATCTCATAATCCAAAGGTATCAGAATAATACTCGGTGTAGCATTGCTGCAGCCAATGAAAATACAAGGTTTAAAGTAACTGTTTATCTTACTGTCCTACAGTATATCTTGACGCAATATGAATTCATGGGGTTCTGTTAGATTCTTGACAGGCTTGATGGAAGTCGCACCCTAGATCTAACAGGTTCAGTGCTTGTGGTGTTTCAAGTGAGATTGGTACTCCCAGGTGTAACCGAACAACACAATAGCAACTGCAAGGTGAAGCAAAGGCTTTCCGGAGGCGTTTTCGCCATCAAAGTATGCAGCCTTGTACTTTCCCCAAGGAGTGGTTGGCTTCTTGGCGGCAGGAGCAGCTCCGGTTGGCAACTTCTTGTAGAAGGAAACAACCTCGGCCATTCTCTTGGCGTTTGGGTTGGACCCGATGTTCTGCGGTTAGTACTGTCATTAGGGGCGAGGTGAAATCATGAATGAACACGTGTCGGGTGATGAAAATACGTCAAATGGAATGATGTCTTGTTGATGGCTTTCATGGCTTGTTGAGGGAAATTCCATGGACTGGTGAAGCTGTTTGAAATGGATTTGGAGTGGACCAATCAGGTTAAGGGATACAAGACTCGGATATCAACCGAGAAATTCACTCAAATGATTATTGGATGAATTCAAGAACATCATATGATCTTCAGGTCATTGCTCAGGACTAGTACTAGTGGTCCCTAATCCTGGTCCTTTGGCTCTACCTTCGGTTAGGTTCTTGTGGCCTTGTCCATGTGAGCCCTTCCTGGCATGCCTCCTGTTCTCCTGACCTTATATTTCCATATGATTCTCTTTCATAATATCCTTGAAACATGGGATAATGGAACATGTGATGGGGCGTGCTTGGGTTTGGACGCATTTAATTGGACGGACTTGGACCGTTTTGATTGGATAGAAACTTGAACAGGGACTTGGACGGGATTTGATTGGGAGACTTGATTCTTCTCATCTCTTGTTGTTTGGGGAATTGACGCCTGGTGTTGATGATGTTTCCGCCTCCTGTTTTGACCCGGGGACATTCTGAATTTCGATTACCGCATTGGGTAATCAGCAGCCTGCGCAAATAAACATACCTTTGCCGAGGCAATCTTTGGTGGAATCAAAGTAGACAATTGTCTTCTGACGATAAAAGACATGGTGCTGAAGTACAAGTACTGTGTCGAGAAGGATTCGAAACTCGGTTTTTTCCAGTGCGCGAGACGCCCTCTCATTCGCTGGGCTGTATGCAGGACTTTTGTATAATTGAGTCCATAATCTTTGCCTCCAGCAATTAATGGAATTGTTGATTGGAATTCGTTGCTAGTAGGTTAAAATGCTCACAACGTGCTTATGGTGTTGGAGTTTTGGAGATACTGAAAGGGAGTGGTGATCACGTGCGCGGTCACGTGACCCTAACTACAAAAATTAACCTCGTATTTATTACCTATAATTAATCAGTTTCACTAATGTACAACACTGTTGTTAGTATAAGGCCACATAAAGTATCACAAATCGATCTTAATCAATTTAGAATCAATCTTAGTCAATCCCGATATTCGGAATGTGTATCACTATCCAGATATTCAGAATTTCCAGAATCAGTCCAGATCAATATCGAAATGTTAATGTTCTCATCTTGAATACATACCATTGTTTCCCCTTATGAACACGTCGCCGTAGCTCTTGATCTCGGTGGTCTCCACGAACTCCTTGGCGGATTGTAACACCACATTCATGTAGCCATCGATGCTTTGCAAATCGCCTTGGTACTCCACGCCATTATGAAGTTTGACGGTCACGGCACTGCCTATGATGGAGCTTAAGAACTTGGTAGGGTCTGTTTTGACGTCGGACATTGTTGGTGGAGGGAAGGGTTTGGTGAGAGCAGGTAAAAAAGAGTGGTCGTGCGATGCTCAACTCCGCGGATTTGGTTTCATGTCACGGCCTAAAACAGCCACTGAACCACAATGCACGGATAAGTACCGGAATTGTTATGAGTTAATCTTTGACCCAAAATTGATTCCAATAAACCGATGAATTCAGCCTGTTTTGGTAAGATCCACTTGGGAACTGCATGTAGGAACGCCAAATAGTAAACGAGGAATGTAGCATATCTCAGCAACCGCACATATATCAAGGTGAGCCCACTAAGCAAAGCTTAAACAACTGAATGGTGGCTTTTTCAATTGAGTGAAATTGATTAATCAAGTGGTATGACCTCATACTTAAATAACTAAGTATTTGCGATTTACCTCTCGGTCCTTAACAGCGTGTCACGTGCCAATCGATAGCAATGAAGAGTTGTTCGAGTCTCGAAGCCCGGATCAACACCAAAACTCCACTCAATCTTGAGACACGTGATACCAATTCCTCATAGAAAAATCAATCCCCCGAAACCACAGCCGGGAAACCCTCCCTTTTATATGGCAGCTACAACCCGACTATGTGGACGTGCGACATTTCGTGGTTGTTGCAGCTGCAACAGGGATCTCATGCATGAGTGCTCGTTTCAGCCCCCAACCCGCACCGGCGCTTCACACGATGCAGAGCACCAAACCTACAGCAAGAAGCATAAGTAGGTGATCGAGAGACATACAGCAAGCAGCAATGGCGACATGCAGGCATAAACAGGGTCGAATGCAGCACATTTAGCAGGACAACATGCCGCAGGAAGCAGCACGACATGGCGGCAATACCCCTATCAAGTAAGCGACACTTCACGAGCTGCGCATGGATCTGCACCCATAGCAGCGAGCGTCCTGCGCGGGATCAGCACGTGACGATTGTTTACACGAGTTGTCCTTAAAAAAAAGTACAAAAAGTCCCCACTGCGCTCCTTTTCACCCACGCCACCTACACTCACTATGGATAAACTCAAGGATGTAAGTACCCCAAACCACCATTGCACAGCGAACCCCATATACTAACCGCAGAAACTCAACAGCTTGAAATTGGATGCCGAAAAGTGGCAGGAGAAGTCGGACGAATTGGCCGACAGAATCAAGGAGTTGGAGCAGGAGAACTTGGAGAAGGACCACCAGATCCAGGCCTTGACCAGAAAGAACCAGGTCTTGGAGGAGCAGGTGGAGAAGTTGGAGACCGACGTGACAGAGATCAAGGAAACCGCCGACCAGTCGCACTCGTTGAAGACGTCCAACGACAACTACACCAAAAAGAACCAGGTCTTGGAGGAGGAGTTGGAGGAGGCCGACAAGAACTTGAAGGAAACCACGGCCAAGTTGAGAGATACCGATATCAAGGCCGAGCAATTGGAGAGAAAGGTTGCTTCGTTGGAGTCGGAGAAGGATGAATTAGAGAAGAAGTACGAGGAGTTGACCGACCAATACAATGGCGTCAAGACCGAGTTGGACGAAATCAGCCAGCAATTGGAAGCGATCTAGGACCCCACCATAGAGTGTTAATTGATACCTGCCGTAGGCTCATGCCATGGCCAGAACCACGTGTATTGCCTCTTTCCTAGTAGACACCCCGATCTATACCTCTATCCAACTCATACAGAACCTTCTAATACATATCTCTTATGTTCTCTATACACCCGACATATCTCTTATGTTCTCTATACACTCTACCTATCAATCTTGCTCATCTTCCTGGTTGGTTGTTGGAGTGGTTATTGCAGCCGCATTTGATGATCCTCGCGCACTCCAGACTACTTACTGCCATTCTCCCTGTGCAGCCTCCACCACGCTGTGCCACCGTGTCCTCAACGCCGCCCAACCCCCGCTCCTCTATTCTCAATTGCCTGCATCTTCAGTCTGAAACACAAACCCACTCGTACCTGCAGCTCGTATAGCCCCTGAACCCCTCACCTGCGGACTATATAAATGGAGCCTCGCGCCCCCCTCAGCCAATTTCTGGCCCACCTTATCGACGAGGACTACGACGTCTCCCGCCCCCACCGAGACCCCCAGACATTCGATGGTGACGAGTGTCTGCAAGAGCCACGGGACCGTGGTGTTGGAATGCGTGTGCAGCACGACTACTTTGATCCGGGAGAACGCATCCCTTCATATGAATCTTCCCAGGAACAGGAAAATTACCAGCGGCATGTCGGGCGTGCAAGGCTGGCGCCGGATGCATCCAGTCCCTGCCCTGGAGGAATTGCAACGCAACCACGAGACGATTTGACTCGGGTTGGGTCCAGCAGCCGGGCTCGGGACTTTGAGATGCCGCGGATCCGGGAACGGGACCCGACCCAGAGTCCTGTGAGAGGCGGCCGCAAAACATTGAAAACCCTAGGGTTGAAGTTCCTCAATGCCCGCCAGCACTTTCTCTTGGCCGCATGCAGAGACTTGTCGCTCGTGCAGTGTGTGATTGGGCTCTCCAAGTCGTGGTGGCTCATCTTCCGCGACGAGCTAGATACTCAGCCCACGGAAGTGCTCACGTCGGCACGGACCTCCGAGCACTTTCTAACGGGGCTCTGGTGTATTGTGGCGGGCTACCTCCTGTACTCGGTGCTTGACGGGCTCATGGTGCGGTGGATTGTCAGCTACACCACCACGGGGTCGATTGTGCGCATGGCCACGATGTCAGCCATTATTGTGGTGATTGAGAGCTATTTGGTGTCGGCGCTTTCGGCCGAGGGCTACAACTATGCACTTCACACGTGGATCTTGATCAGTTGTGCGCTCACGGTGACGTACATTATCCAGAACTTCATCACGTCCAATATCGACCTTAAGGGCAAGTACCGGCCGCGCTTCTTTGACTTCTACAACATTGTTGTGTTTGCGGTTGTGCCGGTGGGAATGGCCAGTTTCATCACCATGATTGGCTTGCTCCGGTCGCTATTGATTCTACGGCTCGACATCGACCAGCACGGAGTCATTGAGTGAACAGAAGAAAAGAAAAGATGAAGCAAGGTCAAGGTCAATGGAATGAAAAGAAATGAATTGAAAAGAAATGAATTGAAAAGAAATGAATTGAAAAGAAATGAATTGAAAAGAAATGAAAAGAAGTGAAAAGAAATGAAGTGAAAAAAAGCACAAGTGATGACTATGAGAAAATTAACAAAACGATCTGATGAAATGAAATGAATGAAATGATCTCATGAAGAGAAACAAGGGTGAAAGAAAAAGGTGGTGGTGGCTGATGATAGCTGCCTGCATATAGCGGGCGCGAAGGAAAAAACCAAGTGGTGTCAGACAGCTAGGCCAGTACTCCAGACAATTCTACAGCACCATGGGAGTCCATATCTTCGGAAAGTCCATCAAGCACAGCTCGCTCGTCCGCATCGGGCTTGCCAAGAAGATCTTTGGAGTTGGGCAGAAAACCGCGCAGGAGATTTGTGCGAGGGTGGGCATCTACCCCAAGATGAGAATGAACCAGCTCACGGAGCCACAGGTGATGGCCATCAACAAGGAACTCTCGGACTTGACGATCGAAGGCCACTTGAAGCAGAAGATCTTGGAGGATATCCAATTCAAAAAGGATATTGGGTCATACGCAGGAAACAGGCATGCCAATGGGCTTCCGGTGAGAGGCCAAAGAACCCGCAACAATGCCTCCACCGCCAAGCGCTTGAACCGTCTCGACCGTAAGTTCAACTGATCATGTACATATCCATACCACTCTATCAATAACCAAGATAAGTAATCTGAATACTAAACTGCTGGTTACTTACCAGTAGGGCATGACTGTAGACAAGGTGGTGGAGTGTATAGAAGACTGGACAGAAGAGTAGACCAGTACACCATACGACAATGTGCAGGACTAGACGATTGGACAGAAACAGAAGCCTGTCTGATTCTGTATTCTGTCTGCAGACTACCAACTATACAGTATATAATCTAGTGCATTGTAATGTTATCATCCATATTTATTTTAGACAAATTCCATGGTAGTGTAAGACTCAAGTTTAGTGAAAGTCCTAAAGTAGTATGTGCGTTATATGCAGGACGGCAGGACCTTCATACTCATTTCTTCCTAATCATTCCGAACAAGACAGCAGTAGTAATAGTGAGTATTAAGTCCAAGCAATGTACTATCCATCATCAACAGTACTCTTCACTTCAGAGTAATATGCACACTTGACTCTCAATGTATACTCAACCTTAGGATTTTGGGTAGGTTTTGTGCTGGGCTACCCGAATAATTGGATGGATCCAGGCACAATCTCTTCGCTTTCATTGCCGGAACTCTCTGCATCCGACTCCTCCTGCATGCTGACCTTTTGCCCCAAAAGCGATGCAAAAAACTCATCAATCTGGCCATCGTTCCATTTGACCCAAGGCTTAGGCGTATCGAAGTTGGCGAGCTTCTCGTGCACGTGATACCGCAACCGACGGCCCTTGGACGCCTTGTTGTCCACGTTTTTCTTGAGTTTGCTGGACGCAGCTCCTTTCAATGCAAACTGTAACCCGGACGTGGGGTCATTGGTGTGGATTTTCTTGTCCACGAGATCATTGAGTAGGACGCGGTAGAAATCTTCGTCGTCGAAAATGCTTTGCATTTCTTCTAGGTTGAGCGCTCTCGACTGGCCCATTTCCTCCTCTCCCTTTTCGCCCGTTTCACCGTCCAATTGGGTCTCTTGCTCGGGCGCACTGCCTAATGGCGTAATCTTTCTCCGGTTGAGACGAGTCCGCTTGACCAACCGCCCCATATCCAGAAGGTTGTTCATCACCTGCTGTTCTGCAGATTGGTTCAACGCCTTGAACTTGCCTGCATTCATGGCACTGGCGCCTGAAGAGTTCTGGATCTTGGCCAGCCACTTGTTCAACACTGTACTTCTGTACTGCTCAAGCGATGAGTCGTAGTCCAAGCTGACACGTGCGTACTCGGCCAACGTGCGTTTTTGGGGGGGTTTTGGCTCTGAAATCACCTTATCTCTCTGCAGAAACTTGCTGCGGAGCCCATGGATGGCATCTAAAAGCCCGTAACACGACTCTTTGGCGCTTTGCAAATTTTTGGTGCTCTCTTTCAGAACGTACTCCTGCACATTGGTGCAGGGGAGCATATTGCTTTCCGTCAACGCTTTTTGGATCTTCAACCGGGCATCAATAAGCGCATCGAATTCTTTATGTTGCTGGAGAATGGCGTACCCCTTAGACGCATCGTTTGCAGCGGACTCCGAGAGTCTCAGAACAATATGTTTTCTCTCATTGGCCATCATACTCTTGATTTTGTTCCGTACCGATGACTTATCAGCCTCCTCCTCCTCCTCCAGTTCCTCGGCCGGAACCTCTTCTTCCAGAGCATCTATGTCCTCACTCCCAAGTTCTTCTTCTCCATTTTCCAGTTCTGGTTCCAGTTCTTGTTCTTCCTCATTCTCCAGCCCCAGTTGTTCCAGTTCTTGTTCTTCACTCTCCAGTCCACTTTCCATGTTTTGATTTGAGTCTCCGAAAATCGAGTCTCTGCTGGTAACTTGCCCCGAGTACTTTTTATCCGAAATCACCGGCTGCTTCCGAAGCTTACTCTTGGATACCGGCACATAATGCTGGGTGGCGTTCTCTGTGTCGGAGTGGTCTGAGCCGCTGGAGAAAGGGTTTCCGAGATCGTTATCCTCGATATCAAAGTCGGTTTTGTTTTCGCCAAGCTCGGCGATCTGTTCCGCCAATGTCTTTCTGCCCATGGTGGTGTGAGAGTCTCATCGCGATGCTCTTAATCTTCGCACCTATGTAGTTATATGCAGGTCGCGAACATGAGTGCCAAGTGGAACCCTTATTAAGCACCTGACGAAAGGCACCCATAGACTTCCACTTGTGCCTTGATATATCCAAATAGTCTGTTTGAAACGCACTCAACAAAAATATTGCTGGTAATTCTCCCAATAGAATATATCGGTGTGAAGAGACTGGGAGCACAAGAGGCAAACACATTTTCATCAATGGATACATCCTCTTCGGTAATGCCTTCGGCATCAACTCTTGTCTTATTTCGGTCCTAATCAGTCAAGTGACTAAATTGCAACCCTCTTCCAGTAAGCATTCCATTGTAACCAATTACTTACTAGCTAGAATTAGTAACTAGTGATCAGTGGCCGTCAGTTCCAAATAGTAACAAAAGTCTGTAGTCCATCAGTCCCAATTATTAAGGAATTCTTCGGTAGGAGTAATGATCAGCAACCAATAAGCTGTAACAAGTAATCTGCAACCAATAAGCTGTAACCAAGAGTAGTGAATAGTAGTGAATAGTAGTAGTAGCACTGCCTCGGGTTGAGTGTCAACACCTAATATACCAAACACACGGCAATTTAAGTAGAAGCCTCTTATCTCTAATATTGGGGAATAATAATTAGTGCTTGAAATAAGGGGGGGATGCGCTGCTTTATATATTTTGCTACACGCCGCGCCTGCATGGTCGCAGGCTGCAAATAAACAGGGCGGGAGTGTGCAAAGCGAAATTGTCTATATAAAGCCCCCCTGCCCAGAAATCTTTTTCGCATCACTTTTTCTCTTCACCCTTTATCTCCTCTTTTCTTCTTTTATTTCCCCTCCTTTCTTCTTTCTTTTGGATGCCAAAGACTTTCTCGGGATGAACCATCAGGTCTCTGTTATCAGAATCATCGTGGATTTAGCGAAATTTGAGGGTCTCTGTTATCAGAATCATCGTGGATTTAGTGAAATTGGAGGGTCTCTAACAAGTCAGGGGTAAGGTGGAGGCGAAAAGGGGACAGGCTTATTACAAGCTGAGAAATACATCCTGAGTGTTACTATGGTCTGGTCAAGGGACCTATAACCTTTACCCAAGGCTATGCTTGAGATCTATTTAGTTGAAGACAAAGTATACGAGGCGAATGTCTTGAATTCCTCCAGTCTATGCTCCAATGATTGAAATACTGAAAACCTCACCTCCAACACTTCAACAAGACTTGAAAAGACAAGCACGACAACGGAACAAGACAAAGAGGATTAAGTCTAAGAACGAGACGAACTACTTTAAGACTACAAGACTCAGAACCAAGGATGAAGACTTCAAACAAACTAGTTTTTCAACAAGTCCTTCAACCAGATCCTATATTCTCCATGGTATAAAGAGTACTCCAGACCCACAAAACCGGACATCAAAACCGGACATCAAAACCGGAACATGATCCTGAGGAGGAACGGTTTCAAAACTACTGATCAACTGCAGATGAACAATCTATTGATTGCCTCCTCTTTGCTCCCACTGAATGACATACCATCGTCACTCTATAACACAGATATGACACAGTGTAATATGGGACATAACAGAGGATCACGTCTAGAGGTAGTGGAGGAACTTGGATGGTTTGAGTACTGGTCAACACGCTCTAACATCTTCAAGTCACGTGCCAAGCAAATGAACCAATTGTTTTCAACTTTACACGTGATTTTTTTCTTTTGGATTCAACTAACTCACTAGTTTCTACATCATTAATCTGCGTTCATTAATGGATTGATAGATATTCATGGTGTTGATTTATGGTGCCTGGTTTAAGTTGCGTGATTGTTTTTTGGAGTGAGACTGCAAAAGGAACTAGAATTATGAACTTTTTTTCTGGAAAACTACTATAAAAAAAATGATTGGTTGCGTTTGATAGAAACAACGACTCTAATTTTGGTTGGCTTACTAGTTGTTCATACTGGTGGTTTAATACAGTATGGACCTTACCCTCGGAATTGGAACGAAAGGTCACGTGCTGAAATGTCGGGACAGCATATAAGCCCCGGAACTCCATAGCCAGCTCAATACTAACCCTCCCTCCGTCTATCCAGTTGGAAACCTAAGATCTCTAACTATCTTTGAAAGTTTTGAAAAGATACTTTAGTGATTTTCTACAAAATGAAGCTGCGTCCTGCATACAAGCGCCCTCTTTACTAGAAAAATCCCTTGAACATACCTAAACGGCCAAATATCTACTCCATCAGAACTTCAGAACCAAACCACATTCTCTTAGCCCAGAACATTCCAAAACCCAGACTATATGCAGTGTCCATCATTTCCAAAGACCAGAACATCACATCCTATTCTGTCCAGGCTTATACCTCCATTTCAGAAGACCAGAACATTCTATCCTATTCTGTCCAGGCTTATACCTCCATTTCAGAAGACCAAAACATCCTATCCTATTCTGTCCAGACTTATACCTCCATTTCATCAGAGTCCTTCTTCAGAAACTCCTCGGAAGGAACCCCCGTGATAATAGCATCCAAAGTATCCTTCTTCTGCCCCACCAAAGCATCATACTCCGCCTGGTTCTCCGTCTTATTCGCCTCGATGGCCTTATACTTTTCCACCGACAGCAAAAACTGCGCCATGTTATAGCCAGCAGCCGCCTGGCTCTCCAAAGGAGTATACGGTCTCTGTTTCAACGCCTTTAACCGTCTTTTATGTGGTCCTCCCTTGTTATGTTTATCCAACACAGGTTGAGTCTCGAAGTACTTGGCACACTCGATACAATAGTATTGACCCAAGCCTGGCTTAGTTTCATCAAGAGGCTGGTTTTTCAACGCAATAATCTTTTCCCGGCTCGAGAGGTCATCGTATACCAAATCAAGGTCCCGCGTTCTTCTCTTGGTTTTGTATGTACGCACACTATATCTTCCCATTGTAGACTGTAGACTGTAGATGTGGTTTTGGTGAGATGAGATGAGATGTGCGCGAGAGTGAGCGTGCGCCAGAATATCTTGTTCAACATATGAGACTCGCACGTCCCACGCGTACTGCATACTGCATCCTATCATTTCATATCTTGTGAATGTAGATTCAGATGAAAAATGACTTGGATGGATTACTCCTGGATATAAGGATCGGAGATCTCCGAAAGAGGGGTTAATTGGGGCTGCAGTTTGCATTTGTGTACAGCTGCAATTTGCGTTTGTGCACAGAGGTCACGTGCATAAGGTTCAGGGGCTTGGACTATATAAGGAGGAGTTCCCGCTCACTTTTAAGAGGGTCGAAAAAGTCAGCTCGGGTTGTGATTACCTCATTAGGAATAAGGATTTCCCGATTAGTTACAAACGAGCCTAATATGGACGACACTGATAGTCAAACTCTGCTGACCATTATATGAAGAAGATGGATGAAAATGTGGTTTGGTTGATTTACGGTTGGATTTAAGGTGTGCATGGGTGCAAGCAGATAAACCCGTGCACCCCTCGGAACTGGGGCAAGTGCGGTTCAAGAGACCGGAACTGGATGGACATACCACTGTAAATACTGATACAGATGATTTTTTCTATTCCAGAAAAAAGATGATAACGACCGGAATTCAGGCTTTTCAGACATATTATTTTTATCAACTAAAGTTGGAGAAAGCATGGTTTTGCATTGGGCCTCTTTCTGTCTGGTGTACGGGTGTGTGGCCCCCAATAACTACTATGCACTCCCAATTATTACATTCCCAATTAAGCAATTCAAATAATCCGATAATTGCCCCTGTTCCTGCATATTGCTTCCAATTCAACATCTCTGTCTGACTCCTCGGCTGCACTCAAATTTTGACGCTTCTAATCCCATTATATGGTATGATATATAATAGCGAAAGACTACTTCGGCTCTTTGAAGGGTCATTTTTGAGAAATATGGGGTACTTTTGGGAGTATCCCCTATTTTACTGTGTGCAGGATACTCGATTTATGTGCAGGACTTATAATCAACATGCAGGATATTCGATAGTATGCAGTACACGTGGTCAGTTTGCCACAATACTCTACTAACAGACAAGAAATCGGTTCTATACATAGTACCATAGACGAAATCCGTATAGAACTTTATAAAGATAGTTCTAGACTCATGGACATCCGTACACCCTGCCATAAGTGCTACTCGACCCATATACATCCATACATCCGTACATCTCACCCATACAATTAGTCAGTAGAGGACGTCTACATAGGGGACACGTAGAACAATATGGAATCAAGCAGTAGCGTTGATCTCATAAATTGTAGTAGAGAGAGAAGAGAGGTGCGTCTATATGCAGGACCACAATAAACTTCACACCAAAAATCCCCCAGATTTCCTTGAAATTCTAGCAGCAAGCCCCCAGGTTATTAAAGACAGCATTCCCCAATATCGACTTAATTTTGACGTCTTTTGGACAACTCAGGCATACAATTTCAGCTAAAACATGCCTTAAACATGGTATATACACGAGTTTGGACTGTATGAAACTCCCGATTGGCTTATGTTTTGCTGGCTTTTGGTGGGACAATATGCCAGTGCAGCCGTTCGTGATAAGGACTCGTGGTTGGAGTTACTGATGGTTGTGATGACGGTCCTGCATATAGGCCCTTTAGAGAAGTATACACCCAGACTATAAGAATGTGAAGTATGAATCAATAGGCGCATACAGGACGTAGTATGAAACAGGAAGTAGTATGCAGGACCATGGGTAGAGTGAAGGCCAGGATAATATGGGTGTGATCATGTGATTCAGATCATGTGATGATGTGGATGTCACGTGACGAATGTAAACGTGTCACGTGATCCCGATTTCATGTTTCAAGCGTGTTTCATGTGTGTTTCAGCATGTTTCAGCGTGTTTCATGTGTGTTTCAGCGTGTTCAGTACAATGTGTTGCAGCCATTGCGCACTCAGGCCAGTCGAAGATACAGAGAATGAAGCAAGGGAGCAGGGCGTCAAACCACTTTCCCCATTAGGCAATACCCTTCAACCGTACCCTAAACACCAGTTAATTCAAACAATAGACAATTTTTGTGGATGTACGGTTTTTCCAAAAGCAGTCACATGGCCACGTGACCTGTTTTAGGGGCGCGCACGAAAATGCGTCTATATGCAGTCCGCACCGCGCGCGCAGTCCCCGGCCCCCGAAAATTTTTGTGCAAAAGTCGTACTTCTTCTACTATTCAAGCAATCAACAGGTATGTTTGGTGACCCATAATATTCTGTTTAAGCGTTGTTATTTTGTTTCAGAGCTGTTTCATGGCTGTTTCAGATTTGTTTCATGGCTGTTCCAGGCTCGGCCAAGGGATGAAGACTCTTTAAAAGCATCCAAGTCCCCTTTTAATCATCCATCCAGTCAAGAGAAAAAAGACAAAGAGGTGAAAAGGACTGGACATGACAAAGAGGTGAAAAAGACTGGACAGAATTGGACAGAATTGATAGTATGGACATTTTTGTCCATTCTGTCTATTTTGTCTTGTCTTTGTCTTTTGTCCGATTCAGTTTCAACCTGTCTGAATTGTCTGTCTGATTCAGTCTTAACTGTCTGAATTGTCTGTCAGATTCAGTCTTAACTGTCTGATTTGTCTGTCCGATTCAGCTTACCTGTCTGATTTGTCTGTCCTGTCTTGTCTCTGGTGGGTGGCGCATCACATGACCTGCGCACATGACCTGCGCGCACTCATTAATAAGCAGAAACTATATAACAGCCTCTTTCGCAGTTTTTCACACCCATCTTTTTACTAACATCCTCAGACAAAATGGCTAGAAGACCCGCTAGATGTTACAGATACTGTAAGAACAAGCCTTACCCTAAATCCAGATACAACAGAGCTGTTCCAGATGCCAAGATCAGAATCTATGACTTGGGTAGAAAGAAGGCCACTGTTGATGAGTTCCCATTGTGTGTGCACTTGGTGTCCAACGAGCTCGAGCAGTTGTCCTCCGAAGCTTTGGAAGCTGCCCGTATCTGTGCCAACAAGTACATCACCAAGATTTCCGGAAGAGACTCTTTCCACTTGAGAGTCAGAGTCCACCCTTTCCACGTCTTGAGAATCAACAAGATGTTGTCGTGTGCCGGTGCCGATAGATTGCAACAAGGTATGAGAGGTGCTTGGGGTAAGCCTCACGGTTTGGCTGCCAGAGTCAACATTGGTCAAATTCTTATGTCTGCCAGAACCAAGGACTCCAACAAGGACGTCGTTATTGAGGGTTTGAGAAGAGCCAGATACAAGTTCCCTGGTCAACAGAAGATCATTATCTCCAAGAAGTGGGGTTTCACTCCTCTTGACAGAGACCAGTACCTCAAGAAGAAGAACAACGGTGAGGTTAAGGACGACGGTGCTTACGTCAAGTTCTTGTCCAGAAAGGGTAACTTGGAGGAGAACTTGACTCAGTTCCCTGACTACCAATACCAGGTCTAACTGTATAGTTGATATCAAACTAGTTCTAATCACTTTATTCTTCGATGTAAGAATATAACTGTAGAATCCAGTAAGAAGTAAGTAATCCGTTGAAATTGAGGTGTACTGATGTTTCTGTTTTTTTTTTTTTTTTTTTTTTTTTTGATGTGGCAGTTTTGGTGTACGGGTGTATTAATGGTCCCGCCGCACGACCCACACGTTGTAAGACGCGAAAAAACCTCCATCTTTTGTTGATCCCCTATTGTTGATTCCTTTTCCTTACCCTTGTCCTAATATCACCATGTCCTTTGCCCATAAAGAAAGACCAGACGTCCTCGTTCTCTTTGATGTCGACGGAACCTTGACCCCCGCCAGATTGACCATCAGCGATGAAATGAGAGACACCTTGAAGGCCTTGAGAAAGAAGGTGGTGGTTGGCTTCGTCGGCGGTTCCGACCTCGCCAAGCAAGTCGAGCAGCTCGGTGACACTGTCCTCCAAGACTTCGACTACTGTTTCTCCGAAAACGGATTGACAGCATACAAGTTGGGTAAGGAGTTGGCCTCGCAATCTTTCATCTCGTGGATCGGAGACGAGAAGTACAACAAGTTGGTTAAGTTCATCTTGAGATACTTGTCTGACATCGACATCCCTGTTAGAAGAGGTACTTTCATCGAGTTCAGAAACGGAATGATCAACGTGTCTCCTGTGGGCAGAAACGCCTCCACTCAGGAACGTAACGAGTTCGAGAAGTTCGACCTCGAGCACAAGATCAGAGAGAAGTTGGTCAGTGCATTGAAGGAGAACTTCCCCGACTATGGCTTGACCTACTCCATTGGAGGCCAGATCTCGTTTGATGTGTTCCCAACCGGATGGGACAAGACCTATGCTTTGCAACATGTGGAGGGCGAGAACTTCAAGGAGATCCACTTCTTCGGTGACAAGTCGTACAAGGGAGGAAACGACTATGAGATCTATAACGACCCTAGAACCATTGGCCACGCTGTCAACGAGCCTGCCGACACCATCAAAATCTTGAAGGAGTTGTTTGACTTGTAATCATCATAGAATTATTAGTCATAGAATTATTAGTTATAGAAGAACTAATTAGAAATATTAGACGTTTGATGTAGAGGGAGCAGTAGGGTGGTTTTATAGGCGTATGAGGGGATGGTTGCGTGCAGGAACAACCCCTCAACCATAATGCGCGTTTTGCAGCCATGTCTACTTTAAGGTTGAGCTTGCATTTGTGTGCATATCTGAAACTGCGTGAGGGGTTCGGGGTATAAAAGGAGGCATTCGCCATGGAAGTGAGAAGCCTCCTTTTTTTGGGAACACAGGATTTCTTTTCTGGCAAACACTCTTTGTTCTCAGGATTTCGATTTTAGCCCTAATGGACACATTGACAATGTCTCGATTGATAGTATACATTTTGCATGAATTAGTGCTTTGAATTGTGATTCATATGAATATTACTATTAGCAATTAGGGACTGGATTTGGTATATCAAAATCAGGTACATGTGGTCGTTTTTTGGTTTTTTTTGGGGATCTATTGGTGATATACTGGTTCTTTCTTGGCTTGTTGGTTATTTATTGATTATTTCATTGCACATATGGTTTTCTGGCATTACGGATCTTTCCATGATCCAAAAACAATTTACCATTTAGCCCTGCATCGGAGCAGAATCATCAAAGAGTGCTGAAAATATTGGGCTCTGGAGTGTCTAGCTCTGTTTACTGCCTAACTCCATGAGTATCAGAAGAAGATAGACCACAAGATCAGGAACTATAAAAGGTTTTTGATTGAATGGTTTATCTATGCAAAGAGATTTCACTCAAATAACTGACAATTCAAATGAAAATGGTTAACAGAATGGTTGTGAATATCTAGTTGGACAGCTTTTGGTCTTAGACTGATCCAACAAAACCCACTTCTGAAGGGTCTACTGAACCGTCATTCTAAGCATATTCATTTGCTTCACTATTTACACTTTCTTGGGTCAACATGAACCCATGAACATATACCGAGACTTCATTGGCTGTTAAAATCTTTAGTGATCACTTTTGATGCAATTTATCCTGGGTGAGTACCCAAGGTATCCATGATCAAGAAAACCCCTCATTGACTTTTGTCTAGCCAGACCAATCACCATCAAGCAATTCTCCATCCTCGTCTGCTTCTTCTTCAAATGATAGGAGATAGAAATAAGTCTGCTTGGTTCCTGTTGCAGGAAATGAACTCCTCATCTGTGGAAACTCTAAGACCCAAAACTCAAAAATAAAGATTGATAGAATTGAGTCAAAGAGGACAAGAAACAACAAAGTTCCGATTCCACTTCTTATTGCTTGACAATGAGATTGAATTCTTCATTCACTTCTTGCGGTAGAAAATGGCAGAGCTGTTTTCGCCAGCACTCACCACTTGCTCGAAAGTTTCATTGTCCAACAACTCCAAGCGGTACTTGCTTCTGTCATGGAACTTTTTGAGTAACTGCTTGGATGTAGTTTCAAGGTCCAGGGGCTCAATCAACTTGGGGATTTGGAGTGGTTTGGCACTCTTCACGCACTTTCCATTGCCAAACTGCCCAAAATCGTTGCTACCAAATACCAACACATCCTTTTGGGGTCCTCTATTGTCCAAAGTCACAAAGGTGTGGTTTGCCCCACCGACAATGTGCTTGAACCCAATGTTGCGGAGCATATTGGCGGACTCGTCGTATTCCTGCATCCCCACGAGACTCTTGACCACTTGGGGAACGGCCACCATTTGCAAATATCTCGATAAACCCAATTGTCCGAGGAGCCCGTTTCCGAAACTGAGAAGAAATTCCTGCTGCAAGCTCTTTCTGTGCAGGTCGGAGTCCTTCAAGTCGTTATCGGTGACAGAAACTTGCAAAAAATTGGACTCGCTTACCGAGGATACGTTTTCCACGGATAACCGCCCGGTTTTGAGCTCTTTCGGAAGGTATGTTTTGGCGATCTTCTGCAAATCATTAATGGTGAATGCCACACGAGGCACCGGCTGTGCATCCTCATTGGCTGACTTTTCCTTTCCACATTGGCACGACGAGTTATCGCCCCATGTCCAAATATTTCCGTTTTCCTCCACGGCCACGTTGGAGTAGTCTGTGCAGGAGATGCTCTTGAAGTTTCTGCGGCTGATGCTTTTGGAGTCCTTGGAAGCCACCACCTCGTAGTTCATATTGGTGAGTTCGAAGGTGTGGTTGATTTGGGGCTGTTGCACGTTCTGCATTAAGTTAGAGAACGTGGGGGTTCCAAATTGGCCCTTATTCACGGGTTGAGGACTGCAGTTCATCTCAAATAAGCGGCCATGAGATGTCAAAATGAGAAGATGGCATTTTCCCGAGCTTATTTTAGAGACGTTTTCGCCACGGGCCAAATCTAGTTCAATCTTGGAAACTCCGTGGGATTTGAAGATCCCAAAGAGATTGAATCGGGATGTATGGGGCTCTAAGGCCTTGGTGTAGAACGTTTTCGAGTCATTGGCCAAAAGGTATAAGTTGTCGTTGCAAGCCACAGCCTTTTGGACCTTTTTGGGGACGGAGATCTGGCGAAACTCGAAACCATCCTTGGTCTTTTCGTACTCAAACACCTTTCCTTTTTCGTCCACTCCAACAGCATATTTGTCGGTCACCACCAAGTCCTGGAGGTACTTGCCGTCGAATTCCTGCACCCGGACCGGCACCCGCCTGCCGTTGACGGCGCCGAAAAGGTACACGCCCGGATTCGAACCCAGGTCTTTCAACGTGCTAAGGAAAGGACCGTCAATCTCCGCATTCATTGCCTCCATCATATTGGCCACACTCTTAGTGTTCTCCTTGGGGTCCTTCATATCCTTGACTTTACTGATATCCAAGTTGAAGTCCATCAAGTTACGGAAATAGGCCTTGATGTATTTGTAGTTCATGAGGATCTGGTACCCCGAGAGAATAGCCACCAAGGCCGCCCCTCCAATGGCAATGCCCTTGATGCGCTGGAAAAACTCCCACTTTTCCTTGGCCTGCTGCTGACCTTCAGCGATTTTTTGCTCCTCGAGGTGTTTTTGGTACTTGGCTTCGCTGGAAGTGGGCTGACTCTGCAGACCCAAATCGAAGTGGAACTCCTTCTTGTGCTTGTTGAACTCATCGATGGAGTTTTTGTCGGCAAGACTTCTCAATTGGGAAACACTAAGCGGGGCTCTATGCAAGCCATGCGCTTTAAGAACACGCACGCCTTGGGCCCGAAGGACTCGTGCACCATACACAGGGAGGAGAGTCATGGTGTGGATCGACCGATGGAGTGCCGGATAGGTAGGTGCGGGTGTATGCACGCGTATATGCAGGTATGCCATAAAGGAGCATCAACATCAGTACCTCCGGAAAGCCATAGTAAACCACAAACTCCGCATTCAACATACCAGGTATGGAGCTCATAGAACATTATTGCTAAAAAGAGAAAAGTGTCTGAAGAACTGTTTGTATATGGGGTTGACCCATTAGAGTTACCCAGACTAGAAGCATTCTTGGGGTCTGGCCCGGTCCCAGAAATCTGAATATATCACATAAAAAAGGGGGAGGGGGACCTCTATTTATATTATAGGGAGCGGACACAAAAAGACTGGAGAAGCCCCTTGTTTGTATTTGAAACAGCAACGTGCATGGTGTTTCAAGAACCGTGTTTCAGACTCAGTGCATGGGGTTGCGAATAGGTTCGCGAGAGGAGAAGCTGGTGCGGCTGAACACCCGTACACCCGACATTAAATGCCCGAGACCCGTACACCAGACACCGGTTAAAACCCCAATGCAAGAGCCAAACGTTTGGTTTTGGTAGGGAGTCCATCTATTGAGGAACCGTGATTTTCGACGGTAACAACATTCCGAGGTAACAACATTCCGAGGGTAACAACAATCCGAGGTAACAACAATCCGAGGTAACAACAATTCGAGGGTAACATTTATCCGAGGGTCTCCTCGGTCAACCGAAACTGAGGGAACTGCACACACGAGTCGCACGGCCATATCAGCACTCTACCACCAAACTAACAGCCCGTTCCAGTCAGTTTCAACAGTGTTTCACGTCAGTTTCAGGACCGTTTCATACCAGTACCATACTTGTTTCACATTTGTTTCACATTTGTTTCACCACCTCAAAACATAGGACTTCTCCCAGGCTCAACAAGCAACCCCAATGTTCAAAGCGAGAGCCACCTCAGTCCACACTTTCACCCCAGGCGTCCGAGCCCTCAGCGGCATCACCAAGTTCGATACCAAGAAGTTCGTCCAATCGCTAGAAAAAGGCGGCTTTTCCCTCCAGCAAGCCGAAACCGCCGTGGTTATCGTCAACAAGGCCGTCAACGATGGAATCAGTTTGATCGCCAAAAACCTCGTGTCCAAGGAGAAGTTGAACTCCGTGGCGTACCAGCAAAAAGTGGATTTTGCCAAGTTGAAAGGCGAATTGCAGACCATGGACAAATCGGAGTTTTCCGGCTTGAAAAAAGAACAGGAACAGCTTCGGACCAATTTGACCAACCTTCAGAACAGGCTCAAAGAGGAAATCACCAAGAACCTGGCCAGCGTGCGGCTCGACTTGAACTTGGAAAAGGGCCGGATTCGGGAGGAGTCGTCCAGTCACGAGTCGAGAATCGAGGATACGTTTACGAGGATTGATGAGGAAATTGCCAATGTGCAGATGCAGATCAAGAGTGTCAAGACTCAGGTCATGCAGTGGTTGATTGGTGTGAGTTCCGGTACGGCTGCGCTCATGCTAGCGTTTGTTCGGTTCTTTGGGTGAGTTTGTTGTCTGCTTTTCTGGTGTCTTCAGACGGGTTCAGCCTTGTTTCAGCCTTGTTTCAGCCTAGATTGTGGCTTTAGGCCAGTGTCAGCCTTGTTTTAACCTGGTTTCAGTTCGCTTAAATACTGGTTAATAGTGGTTCACACTGGTCCCTGAATTAAGCCGGGTCTCAGTTTGGTTTGATCCGAGATTGGTTGCTTAAAACTTGAGTTCTGGATTGATTGGCCAGCTCCCGTTTATGGCTGTACTGCTCTCATTGGTCAGATTCTACGAGTTCCAATGAGTTCGGTTCTGCTGAGTCCAGATATGAGTCCGGGAATCCCAAGGCTGGAATTATGTGGAGTCCGGAAAGTTGACTCCCGACTGTTAGTGCCTGCTATGCCGAGGTCTATTCCGAGGTAGCCTACTTTATCTAAAAGTGGACACTTCGTCTCATGGTCTCTACACGACATTACAGATTCCAAACCGAGGCTCATACATGAGCAGCCAATGAACCAATGAACCAATGACCAAATGACCCAATGACCCAATGAACCAATGAACCAATGACCCAATGAACCAATGACCAAATGAACCAGGACTGAGTCTAAGCGATATTGAAGAAATCGAAGAGGAAACTCACCTTTTGTTGAAATGAAGTGAAAGTCAATGACCCAATGAACCGACCAGTGAACCGCCCAAGATCAAACATGATTAATGAACACCATTGAATTTAATATTATTCACTAATTCAAGAGAATTGTTGGTGCTTTGGTGAATGGTTGGTGAATGGTTAGAAACGGGTGGTGTACGGGTGTGGGTGCGGATATTCAGCCAAACAACACGCATGTCCTCACCAGCATGAACTCCATCTACAACCATGGCATCAAGCAGACGCAGAGCCTAACACGAGATCTTGCAGCGTTCGAGAAAAATGTCAGCACGCTGCCCATGTCGCTCCAAGGCCTGATCATCACCTCGCTCACCGGCTTCAAGAAGACCATCAAAGAGTACACGGATTTGGTGCGGCAGTGCGATAACGTTGACGAGAAACATGAAGCTCGCCTCCACAAGTTCCAGGCGGATATGGCGCAGTTCCAAACCAAGTTTGATTCCTTACGCCAGCAACGGGAGGCTCTGGTGCAGGCCGAATCCCACCAGCAACTCATAGGCCGCCGAAATGCTCCCTCGGATAATCCCTATGATCCAGCAGCGCCCGTGGCCCAGCCATCGTCCATGTCTTATCTGGAAGGTCTATATACCGAGAAGCAGTCGCTTGGGCGGGGGAACCAGCAGCTCGACATGATTCTTGAAATGGGCCAGAACGCGTTGGGCGATTTGGTGGAGCAGAACGAGACGTTGAAGAAGCTCGGCGCCAAGTTTGAGCTGAGTTTGGTAACTTTGGGCGTAAGCCAGGGCACGATCCGCCGTGTGGAACGCCGGGCCCGCCAGGATAAATGGTTGTTCTGGGCGATGGTGGTGGTGTTCTTTGTCTTGTGTTATTTTATTATCCGCTACTTCCACTAATAGCGTGACCGGCTCTAGTTCTGTTCCAGCTCTGTTAAGTTCTGTTTAGTTCTGTTCTGTTCAGCTGCAATCTATGGTTATTGTTGCTGAAGCTTTTCATTGGACTCTAACTAATTGGACTGTGGGTTTGACTATGGAACCTTGTTACTCGGTACATTGATAGTCAAGGAGAATAGACTTAAATGAGTCAAGCTGAATGGAGACTTCAATGACTCAAAGTGGAATGGAGACTTCTTAAGCTGCTAAGTGAAACCCTGGATAAGGAGGTCTATTCACTATCACCAGCTGGAACAACAGTCGTGGTGATGAACGCAGTCTGCCGTATGGCTCATTGGCATTAGTCTTGACTTTGTACCATGTCTGAAAGTTATGTTATCTACTCATGTTGACTATTCATGCTGTAGATCAATCATACCGTTTGATAGTAAACCTCCTTGACCTATCACCTTGACCTTCATATACTGGGCATTGATTTGGCTTAAGTGCAGGTTTACGGGATAAGAAAAAAATCACAGGACATATCCTAATGAATCGCCAAGGATTCATGGATCATGGTCCAGTCCCATCTGGTCCGCAGTACGTCCACCAAGTCACCAATTTGGCCACCTATAGAAGCGTCGTTCCCTAATGTACACCCATTCTGAGGATTACTCCCCAATACTCTCCTAACCCAATACTCTCCTAACCCAATACTCTCCTAACCCAATACTCTCCTAACCCAATCCTCGACCATGCCATAGTAATTACTATTTCTGACCAACTGTTCCTGACTGACTCTAGTTATGGTGGTTCCCCTCTTTTAGCGAGTCCTGCACACAGCCCCCGGCCCGTCCTTCGCGTCATGCCCCACCACCCTTCCAATACACTCTCGATTTACCTCCAACCTTCTCCAACCTTCTCCAACCTTCTCCAACTTTCTCCACTACCAACCATTACCATACTGTGGCGTTTCTCTATGCAGTCCCGCGTCCATTTTCTACTAGGAGTGACCAATCACGTGCCTCCCTCCCTCCTTCTCCTTCCTTCCCCCCTTTATCCCTTCTGCTTGTTGCTCGTTCCTACAGCTCTTACAGCAGGTTCCTAAAGAGGAAAACCAAAGGGAAGATGCCTAAAAGGGTAAACCTATGGCCATGGGCTGCGCGCAGACCGCAACATTTCCTAAATAGGCAAAGGCGCACTGGCTGCGAAAAACCACTTGCCTAAACCGGTCATATGTCACTCTCGCTCGCTTCATTTATATAGTCCCATCCACGGTCATGGGATGCATTCCCAGATTTCGTCAACTCAATCCCCAGCAGACTTTGTGAACCGAACCGCCGAACCGTTGAACCGATTGTAACGTCTGCTCTACGGATCTACTGCCCTGACTCCATCATTACCAACCTCAACCACTCGATACCTTCAGACGGTTCCAAGTCCTCTGTATTTATTCCCCTTTGACCTCCTTGACCTCCTTGACCTCTTTGGCTTTCATTGACTTTCCTTATATCCCAGATGCTTTTGGTTCGGATTCTTTTTCTACTTGCCGTGGCATGGGCATTACCGATCCATCTTAAGGCTCGTGATGATGAGGTGATTATCACCACCACTCAGAAAGTGGGCTGGGCGGCTCTTTTCGGCGCGGCTCCTACTACTACTCCGGTGGCTCCGGTGGCTCCAGTGGCTCCAGTGGCTACTACTCCTGTAGTTGTCGCTCCTGCTGCCAACACTGCCGCTCCTGCCGCTGCTCCTGCCGCTGCTCCTGCCGCTGGAACTTCCAAGTCGGGTGGAGTACTTTCGCTGCTTCTCTCTCTTTTCGGAGGTGACTCTTCCAGTGACTCCACTAGTTCTGGCTCTGGCTCTGGCTCTACTAGTTCTGCACCTGCTGGTTCTACTGGTTCTGCTGGTTCTACTTCTACAGCCTCTACTTCTACAGGCTCCACTTCCGGTTCAGGCTCTGGCTTTTTCTCGTCCATCCTCAATCTCTTTGGTGGCTCAAATTCTGGCTCTTCTGGTACTGGCTCTTCTGGTACTGGCTCTTCTGGTGCTGGTGCTGGTGCTGGTGCTGGTGCTGGATCTGGTACTGGCTCTTCTGGCTCTGGTACTGGCTCCAGTTCTGCTTCCAGCACTTCCGAATCTACTGCTGCAGACTCTTCTGGTGACTCCCCCGGCTTCACGGGCCTCGTCACCGTGCAGGGTGCAGGAAACGGCCAGTCTCTGGGCTCATCCTCCGGTAGTTCGTCGTCCTCTTCGGGCTCTGGGGCTCTGGACCTGGACATTTCGCTGGTGGCAGCTTACTCCGAACAGGGCGCAGGCATCTCGTACTCCCCCTACACTAAAGGCGGACAGTGCAAGTCCGCCAGCCAGGTGGCCAAGGATATGGCTCTCCTCAAATCATACCCTCTCATCCGACTCTATTCGGTGGACTGTTCAGGAGTCCAGAACGTGCTCGCGGCCATTTCGTCCTCGCAGAAATTGTTCCTTGGAGTCTGGGACATCAATGCTGTCAGTAAGGATTTACCCAGTATGGCACAACAAGTTCAAAGCTCGAGCCGAGGCTGGAGTGCCGTTCATACGGTGTCCATAGGCAATGAGGTGGTCAATGCAGGCACAGCCACGGCGTCGCAGGTGGCCAGTGCAGTCCAAGTGGCCAGATCGTGGTTCAAGCAAAATGCCTCGTCTTATTCGGGATATATCGTGGCTGTGGATACTTTGGCGGCCATGATGGCGGATTCGTCTATGTGCAGTACCGGGGATTACATTGCCGTCAACTGTCATCCGTACTTCAGTGGCATCGAAGCCTCCACTTCAGGCACATGGTTGAAGAGCCAGGTGCAGAACTTACAGAGCCACTGTGGCAACGGCAAAAAAATCCTTATTACAGAAAGTGGCTGGCCCACGCAAGGCAATACTGAAGGCAAAGCCGTGCCCTCTGTGCAGAACCAGTTGTTGGCCATCAAAGGCATTGCCAACACCATGGGTGACCAGGTGTTGATGTTCACCACGTATAACGACTACTGGAAGTCGCCGGGCTCGTGGAATGTGGAGCAGCACTGGGGAATCTACGGGGACCCAAGTTCCTAATTAAGCAAGTTGGTTTGGAACTGTCCCATCATAGCATAAATAGTATTTAAAACAGTAACTCGAATAAAGTAAAAGAGTATAGGCTAAGGTTTGTTAGTACTAAAGGCAGGACCCTCGGAATTGGGGGGGCATGGGTGCAAACACCCGTACACCCAGCTACCTCAGCAGAAAAAGGCCCAACGCAAAGCACTCTTTTTTGCAGATATTTGGGTGGAATTAGATTGGTTGGAATCCTGGAATTCCGGACATCATTCTGGTTGTTTTTCAGAGAAAATCCTCCAGTGGAGCCCCTGAAACGTGCTTTCTAAAAATACCCTGACCGCACCACCATTGAATTCCGACCCAATTCCGGTCTCCCGATTAGAATACTCTATCCACACCACCAAACCACTAAACTACTAAATCGACTTATTGGATGAATAGCTATCATATACTAGCTACTCTTTGGAACATTAATATCTTATGAGACCTGCACATGGGCGACTTAGATCTCTTCCCATGGCTCAAACTGACCAGTCATTCCGGATTTACGTCCATAAAACTCGTTGTTTCGAAACCAATCCATGGGAACTTTAAAGGTAAAATCATTGAGTCTTTTATTCTCCTTTTCCAGGTGTCATTGACCAAATTTCTCATGGACTACTGCATCAGATCCGATTATTACGCTTGCAGAAACCATTTCCGTTCCAAATTTCAAAATCTAATATTTGTCAATAATCAGGATATTCCAAAAAGTCTATCTGACGTCTAGAAAGTAAGGAAAAGGATTAGAAGTGGCCAGAATTGATGTGGTTCATGCATGTCCTGCACCCAGTGCGGCTACGGGAGAAATACCTTCAATCTTCTTGAACAACCTTCAATCTTCTTGAACAACCTTCAATCTTCTTGAACAGCCTTCAATCTTCTTAAACAAACCTCCAACTACCAAGTACTCAATATTCTATAATGAAGCTTTAGACAAGCAGAGAGTACAGTGCAGTGGTACAGTACAGTGGTACAGTACAGTGGTGTATAGACTAGACTCAATAAGCAAATCAGAAACAAGAGAACAAAGTAGATCAAATGAAAGCAGTGATTCTACATCGGTTCTGATCCGACCTGCATCCAGTCTAGAGTTTAGATGTACATAGATAAAGCTGGAGTCAGTGTAGTAGAGTAGAGTATGGGGTCGCACTGGTCGAATGACTCGATAGTACGGGAGGTACGGGTTTGCATGGTCATGAGCTCGGGTGCAGATATCACAAAGGATCATCTTTATACTGAAGCTTAAAGGATCATCTTTATACTAAAGCTTTAGAGGCTAAAAGTCTGTACTTAGTGGACTGGACTGGATGGGACTGGATGGAATCCTGCATATACCACAGAACACAATGTCAGTATATTCTCTGGTATTTAATGTGGCTGCTATTCTCGGGAAAAGGGGTTTATCTTGGCTGCTATTCTCGGGAAAGAGGGCTGGACGTGGAGGTGCTGATTGGGTGTTTCGGTGCTGAGACTAGATGTCTTTCGCTTTGGGCTGAAGGTGTTAGAGTTCGCAGAGCCTGTGCATGCATGTCGTGTGTGCGCAACATAGTGACTCCTGCTTCTGTCCAGTGACTCCTGCTTCTGTCCAGTGGAGACTCTATTTATTAGGAATCATGCCTGTACTTATAGGGCAACGTATTTGTGTTTGTGTTTGTGTTTGTGTTTGTGTTTGTGTTTGTGTTTGTGTTTGTGTTTGTGTATGAGGTTGCTTTTGTGGTTGCTTTTGTGGTTGGTCTATAAATAGATCCATTCTCCAGTCCGGTCTGGTGTCTAGTCTCTGGTCACACCTTTTATCATCAGCCAAGATCATTAAACCTGGCACCTTTTATTTCTTGTTCTTCCTTGACTTGTTGATGAATCCACATACTTACCAGGATCTGACTTGTTACTTGACCAGGATCTGACTTGTTACTTGACCAGGACCTGACTTGTTACTTGCATGTATTGACTTGGAGCTCATTCAGTCTAGAATCTAGGAATGTGGGGTTGATATTCGGATCTGGACTCTGGAAATTCACCAGTGGTATAGAGGATGATCTGTTCTTCTCTATACACTTTATAACTACTTTCATCGACTATTTTTGAACTTGGGGCTTGGCTTGAGTCTGTTACTTATGGGCCCTGCTCCATGTCTCTGTGCAGTTTTTTTTTTTTTTTTTTAAAGAATCATGTAAGAGTTGCGGTGTACGGGTTTATCTTGGGTGGTATGAGCCATGCACAACAATGTACAACTCTAACGTATAGAGAAATGGAACCGAAGGGGGTTGGGATTTGGATGTTGCGGCTGCGTGTATGGGTTTCTTTGAATTCAGTTGGAATGTTTATGTGGTCGAAATCTGGTTTGCGCACGACCCGTGGAGTTCGTGAACATGTTGGGTTATCTACTCCAAGTCGGATCTACTAGGCTTTTAGAGCACTCAGAAGGGAGTCTAATCGAGCAACTGTTCCTTCCTAGTACTAGTTCTGTCTACTTCTGTCTAGTTCTGTCCACTTCTGTCCACTTCTGTCTACTTCTGTCTACTTCTGTCCTGGGAGTCTCCAGCTCTGATTTGGTACAGCCACAATCCGATTTGATATCATTGAAAACCACGTTTTTTCCTTTCTTTTTTCTTTTTCCTATTTCCTTATTTTTTTTCTGGTGAGTTTTGCTGATATTATACTAAAATGCGCCGATCTGGAAACCTCATAAACTTCTTTAGTACAGGAATAATCAGGAAAAGGACCTATTCATTTTATACTCGTTTAGGGAAAGGAAAAAATATGGGAAAGTAATCCGAGAGGTCAAAAAAGGAAAAATTCGGACCTGAAGTGGGAATTTCTGTTTTTTTTGGACGGGACTGCATACAGGCGCACTTCCACCAGGCTTCTTCATTTGGTATTCTCATAGCATTCTCATAGCATTCTCATAGCATTCTCATAGTATTCTCATAATCCTAATTCACTATACTCCTACTATTCCTTAATATGTACTTTAATTGGACTGTTTATGAGGCTCGCACGACCTTGAAAGCTCAGGTCTTCCCATTCCGATTCGTATCTCCAACCCTCAGAGCTCAGGTTAGAAGGAAAATAAACTACTGTTTTCTGGGTACTCATTCTTGTACAGTAGGTGTATGGAGAATCAATGGAATTCATGCTGCAGCAGAGTAGTCAGTGGTCAGTAGAAGTAGTCCAGAAGTAGGCAGACATCCTTACTAACACTTAAGCTAGTGTACTTAGTAGTCAGTAATCGTCAATAGTAGTGGTCAGTAATCGTCAATAGTAGTAGTTAGTAGCAGTAAGTAGCAGTAGCAGTAGTGGTAATTAGTATCAAGGAGCAGCAGTCAGTCTTCGGTATGGTTAGCCGTATCAGTACATAGACAATATTCGTCAATACCAGTCAGTATTCAATAGTGGTAGTTAGTGGTAGTGGTAGTTAGTGGTAGTAGTCAGTGGTAGTATTCAGTGGTAGTATTCAGTAGTGGTAGTAGTCAGTAGTGGTAGTAATCGTAAATAGTCACAAGTGTCAGTAATCGTAAGTATAGTCAGTAGTCAGTAGTAGTCAGTAGTCAGTAGTCAGTAGTCAGTAGTAATCAGTATTCAATAATGGTAGTAATAGTCAGTAGTAGTCAGTATAGTCAGTAGTAATAGTCAGTAGTATTATTCAGTAGTAGTAGTAATAGTCACTAGTCACTAGTCAGTAATGGTAGTAGTAGTCAGTAGTATTGGAGAGTACAGCCAGTAGTAGTCAGTAGTCAGTAGTCAGTAGTCAGTAGTAGTAATAGTCAGTAGTAGTCAGTATTCAATTATGGTAGCAGTAGTAGTCAGTATTCAATTATGGTAGTAGTAGTAGTAGTAGTAGTAGTAGTAGTAGTAGTCAGTAGTTAGTAATTGTAGTAGTAATAGTCAGTAGTGGTAGTAGTAAGGGTCATAGTAGGAGTATTCAATAGTATTATTCAGTAGTAGTATTATTCAGTAGTATTATTCAGTAGTAGTAGTATTCTGTAATGGTAGCAGTAAGGAGTAGTGAGTAGCAGTGAGTAGTCGCGGACCATGTTGTGGCGGGCTACACTAGACAATGGCGCACATCTGGCGCATTGGCCAGCGCTTCAAACCAACCACCACATTAATCCGGTATAAACGCCCATAACCCATTACACCATAGACCAAAACATTATCACACCATATACCAACACACCAATACCAACACACCAATACCAATACATTATTATAATTCATAATACCACCAAAATATGGAACTGGGGCTGGGCTGGACTGGACTGGGTCTGGTTGTGGCACTGCATAGACTCGTCGTGCACACACCACGCGCACCAAGAGTCTAAAAACATCAACCAACTCCTCTCCTCCTCAGCCATGTCCGATAGAGAAGCCAAGAAACTCGTGTCTCGGCTCACGCACGTGTTCGAGCCCATCTACTCGCTTACAAATAGAGCAGGCCTCGCCGTGTATACTGACTTCCAGAAACTCCCCCCTAGAACCGGCACCGAGTACTACAAGTTCATCTCTCGTCCAATCTCGCTCCATACCATTGGACGCAACGTCAAGCGCTACGCCTATAAGGATGCCCAGGGTTTTATTGATGATTTGGCGCAGCTCACGTGGAACGCCCGCCACTTCAACGAGCCCGGCCTGGATATCTATGAGAATGCCCTTATTATCGACAAGTATATCCGGGATGTGGCCATTCCCAAGCTTGCCTCCGACTCCAAGGTGCCCAATGCGCTGCTTTTGGCTTACCCGGACTTGGGGCCTTTAGAGGACTATGGCCACGTGTCCCGTTACGACGACGATGCCAATTCTGCCAGTCCTTATGTGAAGAACGAGGACTACGATGAGGACGATCTGATGCTGGCGCCCAGAAGAACCCATTTTGGCAGCCGCAACTCCGGTGCTGTTCGTCGTGGCCGGCCTCCAATCATTGATAAGCCCTACGAGTCCCGCATCAAGGCCATCATCAAGCTGTTCAAGCGGGTGCGTCACCCGGACGACGAAAACCACATCTTGACCCTTCACTTCGAACGTTTGCCCGATAAAAGCCACGAGGACTACTACCACATGGTGGCCAACCCCATCTCGTTGCATGAAATCAGGACCAAGGTGCGCAGCAGAAAGTACACCACCGTGCAACAGTTCTTGGACGACTTGGCTCTCATGCTCAGCAATGCCAAGCTCTATTACTCTGCTGACCCGGGTATGTCCAACGACATCCACTTGTTTGAACAGCAAGCGGATGCCATTATCCAGGCCGAGATGCAGAAGCCCGACTCCGAGTATATCTTGGCCACCAGTTCCGGTGCTGACCGCCACAAGACTCCCTTGGACTCGGTGACCGTCAACAACCACCGCTATTCCGTGGGAGACTGGGTGCTTATCCGCAACCCCAACGATGCACAGAAACCTATCTGTGGGCAAATCTTCCGGCTCTGGAACGCAGACGGAATCGACTACACCAACGTGTGCTGGTACATTCGGCCTGAGCAGACGTGCCACCGTGCAGACCGGCTCTTCTATATGAACGAGGTGTGCAAAACTGGCGAGTACTCTGACCACCGAGCAGCAGACATTGTGGCACCATGTTATGTGATATTCGTCACCCACTACCAGAAGGGTGACATTCCTCCCAACTTGCTTCCGCCCGGCGCAGAGTGGTTTATCTGTGAGTTCAGATACAATGCCAACACGTATGCTTTCAACCGGATCCGGACGTGGAAGGCATGTCTCCCCGATGAAATCCGGCACGTGGACCAGCCCATAGTGCCGATCAACGAGCCCAGAAAGTTGATCAAGTACGACTCGCCGCTTAAAGGTCTTTTGACATACGACTCTCCGGACGATGCGTTGAAAGTGGCACCCGTGGAGGGCCCCAACGAGAACGGGCCTCCATTGATGGGAGCCGTGTTCCAGAAACCTCCCTACACCAACGATGAGTTGGGTCAGTGTTCCACGTCGCCCAATGTGACGCCTCTCCCGGAGTACGACGACCTAGAGTCCGGCAGAAAGGCATACATCTTCACGCCCGTGTCGCAGTTGAAAACATCGGTGACCGGATCGGGCGTATACTCCTCCTCCGGAACAAGACACGTCAACGCTAACTACATCCCCGGCGGAGCAGACACGCCCAGCTACGACAGCCCGCAAGATACGCTACAGCATGACTCCGGATTCGGGTACTCTGCGCTCAGCAAGCACAAGAACGAGCTTCTTTCAGCAGGCAGAGAAAACTCGCCCAGCCACCACGTGCTCGCCGGCACGTTCAACACCACATCAATCTACTCCAACGTCCTCCCCGGCGGAGTGGTTTCTTATGTCGATTCCGACACCGCGGGCGACGTCCAGGTCAAGGATCTCAGTGCACAGATGATCACGTCGGACGGGCACATGGTGTGGTTCAGGTCGCCGCCGACGGTGATCAACCAAAAAACAATCACGCCGGTCTCGCATTCCGTGAAGTACTTGGCGTGGAAGATAAAGCAGAAGCTGAACTAAGCAGATGCAGACTTATAGCAGAACCAGACACGAGGCCTGTATAGACAATGTGATATAGTAATGTACATTAGCGAATACATTATTGTAGATATAAGCCGTGACAGACTATATGGAGTATAATAGGATGGTGGATCTGATAAGAGCCTACATATAGACAATCCTACCTGCAGTACCAAATCCATTTATGTGCAGTACCACCACACCACATACAGTACCACCAAGTCAATAGCTGCGACGTCATCTATACACCCGGCATGAGCCATGAGCAGCAGTTTCAGGAGTGTCTCAAGCAAGCCAAGCGAGTGGTGGCGCTCGTAGGGGCCGGGCTCTCTGCAGGAAGCGGGCTCCCGATTTTCCGGGGCTCACAACCACTCTGGAATAACTTCAACATGATCGATCTCGCCACACCCGACGCCTTCTACATCGACCCCGGGCTCGTATGGCAGTTCTACGCCTGGAAGCGCTGGCAGGCCATGCAGGCACAGCCCAATGCAGGCCACTATGCCTTGGCCCAATTCTCCCACAATCCAAACTACGACTTCATCACCATTACGCAGAATGATGATGATCTCCACCAGCGTGCAGGCCATGATCCCGACAATCTCCACGAGGTGCAAGGGTCTTTTTTCCAGCTCAAATGTACGTCGTTCACGTGTACGTATTCCGAGAGAAATCGAGGGGATTTGACTGAGGCCTTGGACAAGGGAGTAGACAGGGAGAGACGGAGAGGGCTTAATGACGAGAAGGAGGAGAGGGAGGCGAAGGGAAGTGGAAATAGGGGAAGTGGAGTTAAAGAAAATGGTGGAGTTAGAGAAAATGGTGGAGTTAGAGAAAATGGTGAATTTCGAGAAAATGGTGGAATTTTAATGAGTGGGGAACAAGATATAATTCGCGAGGAATTAAGCCGTGAGGAATTAATTTGCGAGGGGTTAGGTGAGGGGCTAGGTGAGGGGGTTGGTGAGGCTGGTGAGGCTGGTGAGGTTGGTGAGGGGGAGAGAGAGACGGTGCAGGCACTTGAGGTGGAGCAACTCCCCCAATGTCCCGAATGTGGGACACTCATGCGGCCCGGAGTGGTATGGTTTGGTGAGCCGCTCCCGGTGCGTGTGCTTGACGAAATCGACGAGTTTCTCCAGTTGGGGGTGGACTTGATTCTCGTGGTGGGTACCTCGTGCTCAGTGTACCCTGCGAATAGCTACGTGGACTTGGTGCGGTTGCGTGGAGGCAGCGTGGCGGTGTTTAATACGGAGATTGAGGATGATGTGTTACGGGGAGACGTGCCCCGGACTTGGGGGTTTGTGGGGGATGCTGCTGATACTTTGCCAAGGCTTCTAGACATATAAGTCAACGAGCCAGTCGAAACAGAAACAGAAACAGTCAGAGTCCGAAACCACCACATTCTATTCTACCTTCCAGGTTCTATGATTCAAGACCATCCTGGATTTCCATACGGATCGAGTTGGTCCTGGCCCTGTCACTAAAGAACTTCTCCTATTGGTCAGACAGTCTTTGACACAGGAAATCCCAGAATCCCAGAATTACAGGAGAGTCAAGGAGTCAAGGAGAAGCAGAGTGTCACCGGAATCAAGCAAGTCTGGAAATCTATGATATGAATCTCCAGCCCGACACAGGCAAGATAGGAAAGACAGGAAAGACAGGAAAGACAGGCAAGACAGGAATCATGTCAAATCCAAGAAGAGGTTTCCAGGTCATTCTACAAACTAATGAGGAATTGATATCTTCTTGCTACAAGACTTGAAGAAAGAAACAGACTACCAAAAATCAACAAGCCATGAAGAAAGGAACAGACTGGATCAAGTACCATGGAAGAGTGTGAGACGGGAAACGAGATGATGAGATGATGAGATGATGAGATGATGAGATGATGAGATGATGAGATGATGAGATGATGAGATGATGAGAGGAGTGTTTCGTTGGAAAAAGGTCATTGGAGTTCTTATGGTGATACAGGGAACTGATTCTTTAGTTATCCCGTCATTGTCAGGCTCCAGACCAGCAAGAGACTACGGGCCTACAAAACAAACAGCCATCAGAAGTCTGAAGATTACAAAGCCTGAAGATTACAAAGCCTGAAGATTACAGAAAAGGTACAGAAAAGGTACAGAAAAGGTACAAGGTACAGAAAAGGTTACAGAAGTCTATCAGTCTAGTCAGGCTAGACAGTATGAGAGGAGATTCCGAGATCCGAGATTCTGAGTGTATATCTGCATTGTTTGGATATCAGGGCCCATTAGGAGATTCTTCATGTTGAATTATGGATTATACTAAATGTATGGTTATGGTTTAATGATGGATGGGATGGGATGACCCTCGGATATGAACCCGGGGCCGGATCTGGGTAGCACCATGCGTGCAGAAAGTCAAGTTTGGGACGATTTTGACCTTGAAAACAATCAATGGGGTGTCCGGAATTCCAGAATGTCAACGAAGTTATTTTCAAAGAGTCCAGGATAAAAACGGGTGCTTTGGCATTGGGTCTTTTTAGCCTGGGGTGGCCTGGTGCACGGGTGTGCGGGCACATCCAAGCCTATTCCGAGCCAAAAATGGCACATTACACGTGATTTGGACGTGATCTGGACTACACGTGATCTGGACTAATCCTAAACCGGACTAGTTGATCAGCCAGAGTCATTGAAATCAGGGCAGTCATGTCTTGGCCACAAGTGTTTGGCACAGAAAAAGCCAAGAGGAGAGCTGACAGAACGTGAATGGAGTGCATCCACCAAGCAATGGTAGTGTAGACACCGAATAAAAGAGTAGAGAGAACAAGAATAGACAGAATAAAGAGTAGGGTAGAAGACCGGATTTGGAAGGTGGAGGCGAAGCTGGCCAGGCCCAGTACAAGCCCTGGGGGAGATTTGAAGCGATGACGTAGGAGATCACCTAGCCATAACCGTGGCTTACGTAATCGGTCTAGACCCAAATCTAGAGAGGAAGAGAACTGGAGGTGTACCTGAAAGCGGCGACTGTATGCAGTCTCCAGCAAAGGGAAATTGGAAGAGCAAATGGACAGAAGGAGAAAGACAGAAAGACAGAAGGAGAAAGACAGAAAGAGAAAGACAGAAAATGCACCTTGAAAGAGAGAATGGATGAGAAGAAAATGCCCGAAACGGTAAATGACATACATGAAGCAGCAGAAAGCAGCAGAAAGCAGCAGAAGGGACGTCATGCACAGTGACGTAGCAACCAAATGATATAGTGGAGATATGAAATAAAGGAGATAATAGGCGGAGTCAATGGGGTATTGGTGGAGATAATGGGTGGAGGAGAGAATGGGTGAAACGCGCGCGGGTGGGCTATATGCAGGATTCCTATATACCCAAAAAAACAAAAAACAAAAACAAAAACAAAATACAGGGAGGTGGTCAGATGATAATTTGGAATCACGGTTCTTAGCTGTAATTCTGAGAACGAGTAATTCTGAGTCGTAGTTATTTTTTTTCGGGGAATTGGGGGATTATATGAGTAGACTTGGGTCTTGTATGCACACCCTCAATGGTACTTATATGCAGTCCCGGATACAAATTCAGAGAAACAATCCCGATTGGGAATTGGGAGCCGATTTAGGGAATTGGGAGCCGATTTAGGGCATGGATTCCGTTTTGGCAGATTGTAACAACTCGGAGATTGTTCCATTTTAGGACATTTATTCGGGATTTCTTCCTCTTTGGGAATAGGTTCCTCATGCAGGATTATATTGCCCAATTAGGAAACTGCATGGTGGAACAAGTCTATGTTTCAGAATATACTACAAAGAAACTAATCCACATCAACATATGGACATGTATTAAACAAAAAACGTGAAATAAACGATTAAAAAATCCTGAAACTTGCGTGAAACTTGAGTGAAACATTTATTCATACTTGTCCTGCACACAAGACACCATCATCACATACCGTGCTCTACTCTGAAACAACACCTTCCTATTGAGCTGCACTGAACAATGCTCACCACATACAATGTTCAAAAATGTCCATTTATCATGAAAAAATACTCCAGAAACAAGGTGTAACATGGTGAAATAATATTAACAATGGTTCTCCTGAAACACGCATGAAACACGCATGAAACAAACATGAAACAAACATAAAACAAACATAAAACAAACATAAAACAAACATAAAGCAAACATAAAACAAACATAAAACAATAGATACGCTACTCCTTAAAACATAAACCACAATCCAATCCTGAATACTACAAACCCGAAACCAAAAGCTGAGCTGACAATTCTTAATGTCAATTCTAAACCTGCACCCAATGAACTGAACTGGCCTGGCCTGACAATAATGAACAATGGTTTCCCAAACAGGTCGTTAGCTCCTGTAATCCCCTTCTCTACAACTCCGGCCCGCTATGCGCTTATATGTCCGGCCAGCAACACCGGCGATTGCTTGAAAGTCCCAAACTCACAAGCGTGTTTTCCTCCAAGATTTCACGTGTCCGCATAATAGCCATGGGTACATACAATGTCCATGTTTATTTATACCGGCCACCCCTTCTTTTGCACCACGAGCGCCACCCCCCGCGCTGCTAACGCTTATCTTGCTTCCATTGACTCTGTTGCTCTTCCAGTCTTTTGTGCCATTTCTTATCCTGGTAATGGCGTATCGATTCATTTTGACCCAACGGATGTGCTCGCCATGAGCGGGGCAGCCGCGGTAGGGCTCGCTTATAATTGCTCCTCGCTTAGGTGGCTTTCTGCATAAGAGCGCATTAGGGCTCGAGGAGCCTTCGCTTAAAGTGGTGTTTGGAGAAGCTTGGCGAGTGTCACCCACGTACCGCAGTGGCCGCGGCTATACACACGCTTAAACCGGTCACGAGCACCGCCGCCGGTGGGGAGGTATGCTGAGATACGCCGCTTTGGGCCGCATTCGGCCGCGCGCGCCGCCTCGCCCACCTTATCGAGGGCCCGCAGCACTAGATGCAGTGCCCCACATCCCACCATCATTCCAAATGCTGGTCCAAAGACTCATTCTCATTTTTTCAGTTGGGAAATGTAAGAATATGGCGAAGACCCTTACGAAAAAGAAAAGACGCTAGGGTATCCCGGGCCATGATACCCCGCTATGCTTCACCTCTTTCCGTTATAGTAGAATGGCCATCACCGTTCGCTGTCACCAACCAGATCCGCATTCCGTTTCCAGTGCCGGAGAAACCTTTTTGCCCCTATTGCGTTATCACCCGTGACTGTCATTGTCTTAAGTACCGGTTTTCTTGAGTGAAAACGCAGGCTTGGCAGGCACCTCGACCGTTCTTCGCTCAGCGCGCTTAATTGCTCCTATTGTCGCGCATTGCTCACTCAAGGGCATACCGCGAAAGGCTTCTGCAAAGTGGGTGACTGCTGCGCACCATTAGACCAGGGGTGGCCTGCACAAAGGCGGACTCAGGCAGGAAGTCACGTTGGTGCACCTTATGCACGTCTCGGCTATCACCCATGTTTGACTGCATGGTTGCAAAGCGGCCCATTCGCCAAGAAAAAACCCTATATCAGTGGGGCATAGCCCGGAAAATAAGACGGCCCCTGCTTGCACACTGCTCTTGCCTTTGTTTGCCCCGGGCTTTTGTTTGGACAGGCGATACTACCCCAGATGCAGGTACATCATGCGCGCTAAGGATCTGCATGTATGTCAAATCTGAAAACCCTGCACCACATACCCACATCCCGGGCTTTTCTTTGAACTGGACCTTTTCCGGGAATTTAAAACTTGTAGCAACTCCCCTCCTAGCTTGCTCAGTTTTTTTTTCATTTCCCCTCCTTCATTTTTCGCAACTCCAAACACTCTGTGTTTTTTTCACCATCCTGAGACCAATTGTCCAAACAACACCACTGGCAATTAAAGACTGGACAAATTGTACAGAGTTTGGAAAACAATTTGACAGAACCAATCAACCGACTGAACAACAGAACTGGAGAAATTGGACAGAAATTGGACCCAATTCCAATTTATAGAAACCCCAATTTATAGATCCTCAATTTATAGAATTCCAAGTGATAGAACCCCAATTAACCAAACTGGATACTTGTCAGACTTTTGATAACTTGATCTGAGGTTTTGAAAAATTCGTCATTATCAAAATGTCTGCGTTCATTATGTTGCAGAATGCACCGCAGATCAAGAATCAGCCCAAATCAAGGAGACGCAGTCATAGCTCCAAAAACTCAGCCGTGTCCACCAACGATAGCAAAAACTCCCGGGTTGGATCCAAAAACTCCTCTGCACAGCGTGACCTGAAGCAGAACACACATCCATCCAATTCCCGTCAGAACTCCGAGGCAGACCTTTCACCCCCCGGCCAGTTTGTCAGAGGGGGCAGTGTAAGTGGCCACACATTATCCACCATCCCCATCAATTTCTCCAGCAGAAGCTCGCCCATGGGCCCCAATGCAAACTCGCCAAGCCATCATTCCGGAGGCTCATTGAGTCCTAATTATGGCAGTTCGCCGGGCCATACAGGAATGTCGCCAAGTCACTATGGAAGTTCGCTTGGGCCTAACTTTGGAAGCTTTTTGGGGCCTAATTTTGGAACGTATTTGGGCAATTCAGGAAGCTCACTAGGCCCAAATTCCGGTGCCTCCATCAACAACTCTGGCACGTCCGCCAGCTCTTTGGCCCCTAGCAATAGAGACTTAACCATGGGCGCAACCGGTGGAACGATATTATGGCCTCATGCATATATCGATGAGCATGTGGAGGAGCGGAGAACAATCGAGGCTGGTGTAGACTCGGAGAAATCGCCAGGCTCCATTGCAGGCTCAGCAGGCGCGCGGTCGTGGGCCCAAACAAGCGCACGCTCCACATACACGTACATGGGCTCAACCAACGAGGCAGTCAACTTCACCAACCACTGCAGCAAAATCACCGCCCACAAGAAGGTGTATAATGCAAACACACTGCAGTACGTGGCGTACCACGACACGCTCGGCCTCTTTGAGCGCAAGTTGTATCAGTATTATCAAAAGACGTTGATCGTGCAGGAGGCGCTCACTGCGCCGTGGGTTTATGTGGCTGCCAACGAACACCTTCACACGCGCACGCTTAACAATGGCGTCCGCTTGCAGGAACGCATTCTCCTGAAGAAATATCTTCAGATATTGCGTTATAATTATTTCGTCAATTTCCAGCCAAACGCCCATTATGTCGAATACGCCTTGGAGTCCAAGCGTTTTCCTTTCATGAATCATGTGCCACAGGATCGCACATTCGACGAGCTTGTGTCTGAGTATAAGAAGAAGCAGAAGTCCAAAAAGGCACAGATCCCTCCACCGGAACCCCATGGGTCCAGGGTATCGGTGGAAAAAGGGCTTTCGCACATGAACTCCATTCTGGAGTCGGAGAACCCTTCGCAGGCCCAATCCGCAATCAGATCCAATCTCCTGCGCACAGGCTTCTGGTGGGACGTATACCAGGACATTCGCCAAGACCTAGAGAAGAAGCACTTTCTCGATTATCTTCCACCGGACGATGTGACCCGGACGTTTTTCATTCAATTGTTGGATTTTTTTCTCCAACGTTTTCGCATGATCGGCTGTGAAATCTCCAATGCTGACCGGGACATTCTTTCACTTGACGAGTTGCACGAGCTCCACAAAAACTGTTTCTGCTACCTTGATGCGGCAGACCATGCACAAATCTCCCATTTCCAGCTGTTTTTGGATGCCCACTTTTTTCTGCAGGCTAGGGCCTTTGTAGCCTATGTCAGCCCCGACCTTATGCGTGACGTGTTGCTGGTGGTGACCTCCTGTGTGTGTGATAATCTCCGCTTGCAGTGCTTTGGAATGTGTGATTCCGATGAAGTGTTTCTCTTGCTTGAGGAGTTCATCATGGTGTGTGTGGATGTTGTCTTTGCCGATTGGAGCACCGCCAGATCCTCCAACCTGACCAAACATGGCTCCGCCAACTCCTTATTCGATACCCCCATCATGAGCAAAGATAGCCCGCCCACGTGCTCGTCGCTGCCGTCATTAAGTCCAAACCATGAGGACCCCAAGAACCCCCAGAAGAAGAAGGGCTTTTTCCAGAGATTTAGAAAGTCCCTGAAGAAATAGAAACCCGAGTATGCCATGAACGGAAAACTTGAACGATCAATCTTGACCCCAAGCTTGAACCCAATTTGAATGAGTCAGTTGAAGTGATCAGCGTTCTTGACAGTGAATGACCGCCTACCCCCATAATTACTAATTTGCACGTTCTGGTCCCTCATGAACGATCAACACTTCAGTCTCATTCCACAGCCCTGCTGATCCTTTTATGGCATTTAAGAGCTGGCTCAACATGAATGAATGAATAGGTAATGGAAAACGACTCTTCACTTCACTTGTAGAGCAATCTTTGTATGCCATCTTTGTTGACACTGCGTTGAGAACAATAGCTCAAGAACAATGAACAGGTTCACACAACCAGAAAAAATATTCGGACCCTGCATTCGAGTATGGACAATTGCAGTTGTTAATGGGCTCACCTTTATCAGTTGTGCATAGACATTGGAACCCGCATTTGGAGGATTAGCAGAACCTGCACCCAAAGGAGGAAACAGTATCATCAGGCTTAAGTGAAGCACCCACTAAACATGTGTTCACTGATTTTTCTCTCCTCACTGACAACCCCATAGAATCTTTTTTTGCCTTAACCTTTCGGAACTGTCAGTCTTAGTTTTTCAACCAAGTGGTCCTTTTGCAAGTAGGTACTTTGCTCTATGAATTACAGGCCCCCAACCCATTATTCTTGGGTTCGACACGCCTCGAAGAGAAAGAGCCAAAAGAAGACCCAGAATTCGGTCACCCTGACCCATGTGACTAGTGATAATCATGGGACTTCAAAGAGCCAGTAGATTCAGACCAGGGCCAGACACAGGTTAAGACACAGACCAGACTCAACCCAGACTCAGACTCGAGGCTTGAGACTCTTGGACCCTGAGCACTCAGACTTAGACTTAGAGTCAGACTCAGACTTAGACTCAGACTTAGACTTAGAGTCAGACTTAGACTTAGAGTCAGACTTAGACTTAGAGTCAGACTTAGACTTAGAGTCAGAATTAGACTTAGAGTCAGAATTAGACTTAGAGTCAGACTCACAGACATAGACGGAGATTCATAGTTTCATAGACATAGACTGAGACTCATAGGCTGGGACTCATAGACTATATGTATAATCATAGAATCAAAACTCCGACTCACAATTGTAGTTTCAGACTCATATAATCATAGACTAACACTCAACGTATAGATTTGGACTCAAGTCATAGGCACCAAATTAGACCCACTCAAGCTCAGACTCAGACTTATCGAGAACTAAAAGCAGAACTAGAAGCAGAGCCAATGGCTCAACTCAAAAAAAGACGCCAAAAAGTTTCTATAGCCACCGAAATCGAATGACCCATATTTTCTATTGCAATATTTACCGCATTTTCGCAGGGGGGTGGGGGCATTCTTATATATTGTTTTGAAACAAGAATTGCAGCCAATGCACGCGCATGACGCCTCCCGATAAGCGAGCCCTGAATCCCCACCCACGTTTACAGCCACAGGAATATAAAAGAAGCAGCCCCCCTCCCCTTAAATTCTTTACCAACCACTCTTTTCCTTCCTCATGTTTCTTCGAGGACTCACAATATCTTAGCAATACTCTTTCTCCGCTAAAAGAACTACTCAGAACTACTCACCCTAATCCTGTTCCTAAACTCTCTTTACAATTTGTCGACATTGTTCGATGGTTATATTAAAAGAATGTGGTTATGAAACGTGGTTATGAAATGTGGATATGGCGTTGATGACAATGGGTGAATGTGCTCAGGGGTTGATGAGATTATCGCCAAGTGATGGACCAATCAGGAGCGAATGGCCAGTTTCGCAAAGGTTTGATGTGCCCATTGGAGTGCACACAACAATGAGAAGAAGAGCAACCCGAGGATGTGAAACCAATTCCGGGGTAGAACAAAACGTGGATCTTCAGTGGAAGGTGAGATGAAACAAACAAACGTTTTTGGCTGAAACACGAGACATGGGAGTTAAATTTGAGATGGTCTAAGAATAACTTTTTGAGTGATTTTGGAGTATGGGGTTTTTCTAAATTGCTTGCAAATCAGGTGTGGCCTGCATACGTGCCGCATCTCGCAATTTACTATTTATAACTTTACCCTTTGTGAAACTATGCATGCCGAGATATAAAACATGGGTTTCAGCACATGAAACACTCTTTCACAAAGCAGATTTCACACCACTACAAAAGTGACTCCACACAACAAAATCGATCATAATCTATAATACCCATTGTTCTATCGATCCATCATATCTGTCTTTGATTTATTGAACCTGCATTATGCTACCTGAAGCCTCATCAGACTCGTTCATCATGAGTGAACATGCGTACTACGCTTCAACAGCCTCTCAAACCGGCCAGCTTCTGCAAATGTGGATGATGGCCTTAGTGGGAATCGCCGCCATTGGTGTTGTTTCCAAAGCAGGCATGGTGTTACATTCCCGGTGGAAGTCCAGGCCATTGCCCGTTTCCCAATATGATGTCTGATTCCCGATATCTCTTCAGTCACGCATTCCAAAGAGTAACTGAAACCGTCAATCTTGTCATTGACTTTCGCATCGTTGTACCAAAGTAATTTGGGTGCCAAGAGGGTACATATTGGCACCACTTGCATAGAGCCCAGCTCACTGGTGGACTCTGCTATTTGATGGATGCAGACCTCCACCAATAATCATCCACTGTTATCTGTTATAGTAATTATAATTCTAGTCTAGTCACTGTAGGCTAAACTTGTAACCTGAAACCCAACATTATTCTGCTCTAAAGTTTACCTTTGAACCTGTGGTGTAAGGATGTCAGGGTAACCAGTGCTCCTAACCAAAAGTTTGCCAACGCTCATATCCATAGTTTTCTGTGCTCCTAACAATAATCATCTTTAGTCTGAAATTCCCTAAAAAAGAATCCTCTTATCTTACTAAGTATGGGCGTGGCTACTTAAGGCTTTTTGTGTCACAAGTGCATGCAGGAATGCATATCTCGAGGTATATAAAGACCCCCTGCCCCCCCTCACCTCCACTCCTTAATTTTTTAATTGCCATCTATTAGACCGCCACTCTACGTCAGAATGCCATTGGTGGATATACAGAAGTGATATCACGGGATTATCAAGGGGAATATCCAGGATTATCAAGGGGAATATCCAGGATTATCAAGGGGAATATCCAGGATTATCAAGGGGGAGTATGCGATATACTGGTATAATGGTATAATGAGGATTTCGAACATATGAAGACTAGGAACCAATGGTTACCAAACAGAAAGAAGCCGTGGGAGGTTTTTACCTCGAGCAAAAAATTGACATCGCTGTGGCTCTTGATGGGGTTGGTTCCAGAACTCCAGTAGTCTATTGTACGTTTAATCTGGTTGTGTATGCACAGTATGCAGGGATCAAGTAGATGTAGTCTGTAGTAGTATCCACGACTAGTAAAAGTATGGACGTTTATAATTAAAAGTATGGATGCTTATTAAAAGTATGGATGACTATAAATTAAAAGTATGGAGAAGAGATGGTATTTCATGGGTCGGAATAGGCCACTTCCGGCCCTCATGTCACGTGACCATCTTAAGAACTCGTATATCTTTTGGTACACACGTGGTCCAAGCTTGCCTTGAAGAAATGTTGCTGACGAAACTCAAAAGAGCCCAGAACCTTCGAATTTACTTTAAATATTTTTTGGTGGGGAGGATAAAACAACCTGGGTCAATAGGTCGGAACTGGATATAAGCCCCGGAACTCGCGATTCCGAGGGCCCAGTCACGTGCACACTGTACCCAGTCTCTATGTCAACACACACCAACTGTCCCTCTTATTCAATCCCCAAAATATCCAATTTCTTGAATAGGAGATCATATGCCCAAATGAATGAAATGATAAATACTCTTTTAGTGATAGGCAGCGGGCGGAGGATTATGCCGTACCATACCACACTCTATTTAGTGACACGCCCCGATAACTCCAAGTCCCAAATGTTCCAGTCGTACCAGATCAAAGGCGGAAAAATGGTACAGATGTGCCAGATGGCATGGGCATCGAGGAGGCCGAGCCAGGGCTCGAAATCGTTGACCTCGAAGTAGAGTGCACATAAGAGGTAGGCGTTCAACAAGATGGGGATAAAAGGCACGATTTTCGGGGACTTGACGCCCAAAAGCAGGGTTTTCTCCACTATCCGTCTCTCGTAAGGGTCGGTGTAGATCCGAACACTGGCCCGGAACACCTTGTTCATGCGCACACTATGCAGTACCCACAAGGTTAGGGACAAGAAGCCCATCAAAATGCTGAATTTCATATTGTAATCATAATCCCAATGGTTTAGGAGTCGTGTATAGTGGCCAAAAAGCATAAGCACCACTAAGGCTTGGAAGAGGCGTCGCCATGTTGGTTTTTCATGCATATTAAAGTACCGCACCGCTATGGCATTGAAGTTGGCCACCACAATGGACCCAGCGCCAAAGTAATCCATGGTTTCCGAAACTCTAGTATCTCGAATATGGAAAATCGTACTGAAAAACCACCCCATCATCAGGAGACCCAGCAAGATGCAGTATTGGAGAGCCATGGTAGCCCTGGGGCCATTATGCAGTCTATTGGAGCCATAATAAGCAGCCATTTTCTGGAAACTCGTATAATTCACATACAAATTGGCCACCGAAAACACCGCCAGCAAAACCTCCGTCATCCCCGCCACTCGCCGAAACGGCCATTTGCCATAGAACTTAACCGCCGCAAGCCCCTCTTGTTTCCGCCGGGAATGCACGATTTGCTGGCATTTATAGTTGCAGTCCAGAGCACAGTCCCAGTGAAACATAAGCTGCGCCACCGGGTTGATGGAGTTTTGGGAGTAGAGTTGGATCAAGTCGTCGATGGCGTCGACTTTTCCGGCGATGGCTCCAAAGGTGATGCCGTTGGTTCCGTCGGTGTGCACATTGGTATCTCTAGGACAAAGCACCAGCTCACATTCCTGGCAGCAGTCGGTGAAGAGCGGGAGCTGGTCGCCCAAGGATGCGAGACTAGTGCCTAGTAGGGCGAATATGAGGAAGAGCCTGTTCATGGAGCTGGGTGTGGGTGAGTTTGGGATGGAAATGACAGCGCAGGAAATCACGTGACCCCACCGCGTCACGTGATTGTCTTCTAGAAGCCCAGCGGGTAAGGTTCAAAACAAACCACAAGGTTTCAGAATAAAGTATTTGGGAATTGTGTTTATTTCTTAGTCGAGTTGGTTTTCAGTAGAGTTACTTTGACTAATTTGTGTTTTGTCTAATTTGTCTTTTGTCTTTTGTCTTTTGTCTAATTTGTCTTTTGTCTTTTGTCGTTTGTCTAATTTGTCTTTTGTCTTTTGTCTAATTTTGTCGTTTGTCTAATTTGTCTCATTTCTGTCTCTTTTCTGCCTCATTTCTGTCTAATTTTAGTCTATTTTTCTCCGTCTATTTAGTGTTTTTTCGCACCGTTTCAGTTTCACTTCGTCTCACTTTAAGCGTCTTCTCCCAAATGCTAAGCGTTTCAGAAATTCAACAGTCGGAAAATATGAAACAGCCTTCAATTCTGAACCGTTTCGGAATTTTAACAGTCCCGAAATCTGAAACATCTGGAAAATAGTTTCCTTACGGTCCGTGTAATCTGAAACACGGGGATCCACTTGTCGGTATTTATATACCGGACATACCTTTCTTGGGGTCGTGTACCTCTAACCAAAAACCTAAAAGGTTAAAAAGCAATGAATTAAGATTCGAACAAAGAAAAGAATCCATCCAATTAACTATTCGTCTATGCACATTATTCTTTATATGCAGTAAGGTGATCTATATGCAATGCGTATGTCTATATACACGCCAGTCATGTATTTCCGAAGTTGGAATCGGGAGAACCGAGAACCGAGAACCGGTGAGACTCAGAATATCAGACCGGAACTCTCATGTACACCACGTTCAAAAATGCAAATGTCCAATGATTTCCCCCCAAAAAAAGGAAACTGGTCTCCGGAATTGCAGCATCTCAATGAACCAATTTGATCAAAAATGCAGCCAGAAATGGAGGTTTTGCATGCAGCCAGTCCGAGGTGGCTCTACCCCAACGTCCTCCTTCAATCATCCACCATACACACTAAAAACATGGCGTACCAAGAACTGAATTGTCCCATAACCCTGATTTCGTTATATTCAAAAAAGCAACCCACACATAATTGCCATTTCTCGTCAATTGGTCTTTGCTCATCAAAGTACTCCGGATATTGTTGGGCGTTGCTCACCTTCCTTTGATACTGACACCAGGGTTCAATTGTCTTTCATCTTTTGTAGAGATATCGTAGCCATTTTAGTTTTTTGTATTGGTTTGGTTGCAAAACAAATACTAGGAAATCACTGTTTTCCCTCTTCACTAAGCTCTTTCTTCTCTCTTTAAACCCAAGGAACGGGTCCTCCTTTTATAGTCCATCTAGACCATTAAGTAGTCCATCTAGACCATTAAGTAGTCCATCTAGACCATTAAGTAATCCATCTCGACCATAACGTAGTTCATCTAGACCATAACGTAGTTGCTCCTTGAAACCTCCATCCTCAAACACCACCCTCAAACACCATCCTCAAACACCATCCCTAAAACCGATACCTTCTTCGAATTCATGGAACCTGTATTGTTTGATCTGGACCTTCTTCGATTTCATGCAGCCTTTATTGTCTCCTCCTGGCTGTTCAACAGATATCCGAGGATGAGCTGGTTTCAATAGAGCCAGGTATCTTTTCATTAGAAGCACTTTTGAAAATTTGAAAAAGGGGGTTCAGGGGTAAATTTTGGGGCGTATTTGCCAAGATATCAAGGTCCTTGTTTGTGGCTTCATAGTATCCCTAAATGGATTTAACCGCTGATGTATTCTTTGATGCTTTCATAGACTGAGATTAGTTGGAGATTGGAGCCTTTTATTCCGATAGGATTAGAGATCTAATGAGATAAGGGATTGAGGGCTTAGAGGATTACCCCATGACTAATTTGGGTTCTAGGATGAATACATGATTTATTCCTTATTTTATAGTAGAATGCGCATTATATAGGGTGTCCTGCATCTAAGCAATCACTTTAGACGTCCTGCATATAATCAATTTCTTTGGACGTCCTGCACCTAAGCACCCTGTCAACTTTCCACCAAACTCCACTTATTAATTTGCTGATTCTTGATGAGGTACTTTCAAATCAATTTCAAATATTATACCCATTAATCTGAAAGACTGTGCTCGGAAATTACCAGCAATGTGCGTGTCACGTGACCTTATCATCACTCCATGCTCCAATCTTCTGTTTCTGACCAACCACAGATGGAAAAAATATTGGAAAGCATACGCTCTTAATCTCCTTGATTTTCTCTTTCTTATGCATATAAAATCATCCAAATCCGTCATGTACTGCATGATATACAAGCTGCTGTATGCAGGATTATATAAGAATCTTCAAGTTTTGGCTGATTCTGACTCACGTTTCTTAATTTCGTGAATTGAATCAGATTATGTTGAAGCATTAGAAAATGAAGGAATTGAACCTTAATTTGTAGTTTTACATGAAGTCACGTGATTATTACCTGTCACGTGACCCCATTTCGTATTTTACGATTGGAAGTACCACAGTGATTCAACTAACTTCTTTAGTTAATAATCTATTTCTTAATTACAATTTATATAAATTTGGGACCGATAGAGAGGAGGTGGTACTATGTGCAGGACACAGCCACAGAATACAGCCACAGAAAACAACTTGTGGATATAAGTACGGAGACCAGGGCTGAAAGGTTTTGGTATTTTGGTCTCGGATGAGTGGGGCTCTAGAGAAATAGTGTGGGACCCTAGAAAGGTCACGTGCCGTGGCCCAACCACTTCGTAGCTGCCCACACAAACAACTTCTAGACTTCCCCATAAGATATAGTGATGGCGAAAATCAGGTGATTCCAAAAATCCAATTTGTTTTTGTAAATGTTTTTGTGGGCGGAGGATAAAATAACCTGGGTCAATAGGTCGGAACTGGATATAAGCCCCGGAACTGCATGTAAGCCTCGGAACTGCCACCTGCACCCTCGGAACCGGCACGTGACCCCATTCTTCGATATGAACTCAAATTCCATCGAGGTATTCTCCTCCTAGACAATGTCCATTCACACCTTTAACAATCCATTATCCACTCACTCAAATCATCTCCATTTCTCTCAGAAGACTATTCGGTGTCAATTCTTTAAAGTCTATTCTCTGAGTATTGTCTGAAATGTCCAACTCATCACGTGGTTGTCTGATTTTCTGAATAACATTGTATGTGATTGTATGAGATTGTATGAGATTGTTTGAATGGTCTTTGTTTCGGCGAGGCGAGTCGAGGTTCATGTGCAGATTTCTTGACCTTGTTATTCGAGATTAATCAGCCACCCATTCTTGTATATTCTTTATTCTTTTTCATTTTCCAGTCTCTTTTGTTCATTGTTCTGTATTTTTCATTCAAATCTTTGTCATTTTCATTTTCATTTTCTTGTTTCGTTGTCTTCCTCCACTCTTCATTGTTTTTTTGAGCCTCTTTCTCGATCTTTTTATTCATTCGTCATCTCTTTTTCCTGTGAATGGATGTCGCACGGCAGTTCGCTGGACATTGTGGAAGCCATTTTGGAGGCTATTGTTAGGCGTGGATTCCAATGTGCATTGCGCACTTCGCGGAACCAGCACTTTATTATGGCCAGCTTGATCCTGCACGAAGCGCGACGCGAACCCAAACAAGGCCTGGGCGGGAGGCACGGGTTTCGCTTCCCTAGTGCACATTTCCATAATCCATCGCATGTGGTCCGCTTGTCTTTGGTCTCCAATACCGGAAATAGTGTGGGGTTTTAGTAGCCTGCATTATTCCCTTCGGTATCTTGGTAATGCTGGGAATCCACGAATATCCTGTTCTCAACTGATCTGTCTCGATACTCCACATAAACACGATTCGTCGCCTATTTTCTTTTTGAGGCTCACGCGATTTGCGGAGCTTAAACAAGACAAGACTGACAAAGTCTCCGTCCATACTTTTTGTATCCCCTGCATAACAATGGGGCCAAAAAGTTTCATCTGCAATACCGTATATGCAGTCACGTCAACATGCAGTACCAGGGAGATGTACTGGTTCCTCAGCTTTAACGACAAAACCGTAGTCGGAGGCACGGGTTTCGGATCTGCACAAGATCTTATGTTTACCCCTAAGATCGAGATGAACTTGAGTATGTTGGAGATTCCGTCTGTCCATCGGCATCCAATAACTATCCATGATACCCTTAAATCCGCTCTCTTTGAGATTAGATTAGAATTGTTCGGGATGAGATTGGACTAGACTGATGGTGTCCAGGGGCTGTCCCTTGTATCTGGATGGTGTTTTGATGAGTAGAAATCCGGTTGGCAGAGTGCATCTAGCCACCGTATTTCCATGCGGGAGTGCATGTTCGTAGTGGGCCGGCATGCGGAACAGGAAAAGAAACAAGGTCATGTGCATTTCGCGCGCTCCTATTCGCTAGCTGCCCCTCCTGCAGATGCTCCTTCCTCTCACATATGCAATGCATTGAAAGATCAAAAGGCCTAACTGGACCAGCGCAAAACCTCCCATCTCCTGAACTCCTATCCTAGCTCAAGTCCCAATCCCAGTCCATACCCACTCAAGAACTCATAATTTCCACATCATCTGTAATACTTGAAGGGGCTCATTTATTTTAGCTTGCTCTTTTGGTTCCCCCGGTTCGTGCACATAGGCATAAAAAGGAACAAAGATCGCACGGGCTTGGCCCGTCACTGATAACGTCCCACCAAGAGCAACGTTCCTTCGCCGCTAAGAATCTATGGCAGGAATGCGGAGAATATTGACGTCACCCATATTTAAGTGTTCGGAAAATGTGTGGTGCATTCCTAACACCGATGCTAAGAAAGTCCGTAGATAGCACCCCACGCATCCATTCCCACATTCCCCAATAAACGCAAATATCAATTTACGCAAATGAATTCATTGCCAAATCAACACATGTAACCCATTCGTATTGTTGAACCATCCCCTCTTTGAAACCCGTACCTCACAATTCCATTTCCCGCCTTCCCCCTTTCCCTTTGCCTCCTTTTTTATAGAGCCCCTAGAATAGACATCAATAGTATGGAAGAGACTGGAAGGTTGTCTAGACTGGAATTCGGTGGAGGGGAAAACATACGGCTTTGTAGATCTGCTGTAAAAAGGAATAAAAAACGGCGATAAGGAACAAGGAGAATGAGGAGGGTAGGGGGCTATTTATGCGTGGAGAAGGCTGAGTAAGGAGGTGAGTTTGAGGAGTGTTTCATATTCTTGAAGGTTCACACACAAAGACAAATGCGGAGACCCCCCTCCCTGAACACTCTTCTCTGATTGGCCGAGCCATAAAAACATGCATAATTCTGAAACTCGAAGCAAATGGAAGTAACCGCCAGAAGTCCATATACTCCATTCACCAAGGTTCAGTCCTGTCGCTCCTGTCGCTCCATGCACTGTAACATTTCGAATAGCTTTCAGGCTCGCCAGGTCCTGCACACAAGGCACACTGTAGCACACCTGACATATTTTGCGCGCCATTCTGCCGCCATACACCATCGATCGCCTGTGCCCAATGAGAGCCAAACAAATAGGCAGCCAAATGAGTTGGAATAGTATAGGGGAGGAAAAACTGTGACAAGGAAAATTAATGGGCCATGACGCAATCGAATTATCCTTCATATAACTAGCGTCTGAAATGCTTCATGAATGTTTCACAATAGTTTCGGAATCCCTGGGTGTTGCTGACAGGGGCAAGATTGAGGTAACTGGGAGGAATTCTGAGTGGAATTTTAAGTACTTGAACGGAGAAGCATGACTTTGAATATGCAAACAAAGGGATAAAGTTGGACCATTCTGAAACATTTAGGGGGTTTCGTTATTTGGGAAGTTGCAATTTAAACAATTCTGATAGGCACAAATAAAGTTGGTTCATGCATTCTCCTCGAGCTGCTTATTGTATTGTACTCCTGTTGTCTGTTTTTGGAGTGGCAATATTAGAGACTCAAGAATTTACCGCGTATGTGCATGCCGCCTGCATGCGACGTTGCTGTATACACGCTCCGCGCATTATTTTTTGTTTTTTGCCGCCCACCTGGCCTTCCACTATGTGCGGTTCTGCATCCTGAGGCATTTTTTTTCTCACGGCTGTTTTTATATTCGTGCATGAAATTCCAAATTATATTTTAAGAGCCCAACCTCCGGAATTTCCTTTCTTCTCCATTTTTGCCTTGTTATCTTCACCTCCAAATAATCCCCACATATCTCATATCCATCATTAATTCCCACTACTGCCCAGTCCACATTCAGTGCTAATATTTACGGTCTACTTTACACAGCGATTGAGCTCCTTTTATATCTGACTTGCCACTGCACCACAATCCTACTTTGTACACAAAACCAACCTGAAACCATGACACAAATAGAAACAGCCTGCATGACGAACACAAACACAAACACCCCAACAGCCGAGGTTACGAATACGAATATAAATACCTCAGGTGTGCCGCAGCAGAGGGCAAAGCAGACGGGGTCAAACCGTAAATCCCCAACCGCCACTCAGTCAAGTTCAAGCAGGAAAAGAAAAATATGTCACGTGGACACTTCGGATAACATGGACCCTGTGGAGAAACTCTTGAGCTTGACGTATTCCAATAATGACCTCCTTGTGCAATTGAATGAGAGTGAGTCCCAGAAGAATGAGGCTCAGGCCCAGGCCTCTGAGTGTGCATCTGAAGACCCGGCCCTGCACCCAATCTCTTATACCTATAGCGAGATGATGTACGATACTCTCCGCAGACATTACTCGAAGCTCCGCCGCTCGCAGATGGAGATTCATAACGATAACTCGTCATTTCTGATTTTGACCAGACCGCACCATGGGGCTTCGGATCATGTGACTGGTGATCACGCGGGCCAGCGTCACGTGCCGCGCCCCCGTACACCCCACATTCCTTTCTTCAAGAATGTCAACTTCAACTCCAGCCCGGCCTTGGGTTACAAACTCGAAGACTATATCCACTATGACGACGACGCTAATGATGATCCTTTGACCACCGATAGCGAGCCTTTGACCACCGATAGTGAGCCTTTGCATACTGATACCGAGGAAGAACTGGGTTCTCCTATGGATGCTGCACCCAGCGCCAAGCGGTCGTGCTCGGGTCAATTACTGTCTAAGATGTCGTTCCACTACCGCCAAAATGATAATTTTAACTTCTCGTTGACGGGCGAAAAGAAGGACGGACCCAATGATGCGTTCAAGTTCCTTAATAAACGGTCGGTCATTTCGGGCAAAGCCAGCGAGATGATCGGCACGCCCAACTTCTTGGTCAGCGATTTTTTCTTTTGACCTTGCTTTGCATCTTTTTACTTCTTCTGCTGGCCACGTAGTGTTTTAATAAATGTTCCACATGACTCGAGACTGTATGAAATCGCTGTATAACGTTATATACAGAAACCCGTACACACACCCGTACACCACACCATAACACATCCGTACATCCCCAAATGTACACCCGTACACCTTTAAGAAACATCTGTACACCACGTTATATGCACTACTCGTGCACCATATACAGATTCGCACCCGCCACGTACGCAACCGTACAGTTAGACGTCTAAACACCTTCTAGCAAACCAGCTATCGCTGTACACCAGCACAAAGCAAACCAGGTCTACGTGCAGATTGAGTTCAGGGTGGCCATCCCCGTTAAAGCGCAAATTTGAAAGCGCAATATAAGCGCAAGCAGAGCGCAAGTCCCACCCCATACTTGCCATGGCCTTCCTCCACCTTATCTACGCCTATCTCTTCGGTGGCGTCACCTTCATCCCGGCTGCAATTGCCCTCTTTATATACCTCCATCCGAAAAAACCGGCCAAAAACAGTGAAGCTCCACTCAAAGCGGGCAAAATCGAGGAGGCACGTGACACCGGCCTTAACGCCTTCAAACAAGGCTGGATCGTGGTGACCCACGAGGAGTTAGACTCGCAGGACGACATTTCCGGACGGGCCGAGGCTGTGGGCGATACCCCCGAGGCCAAGTCGGCCTATTCGTCGCTCTACAAGTTGGTGACCAACACAAAAGTGGCAGTCCGAGCCGAGAAACGGGATCCGGAGAGTGCAAGCGGCGAGGCCAAGGAGCATGGGTTCAAGGAGGATACGTTTACGTTACGCGAGCCTGAGGAGGCGGATTCGGGAAAGGTCCGAGATGGTGGGGAGCCCCGAGATGTGGTCCGAGATCTGCCCCGAGATGTGGTCCGAGACCAGCCCCGAGACCCGCCCCTAGAACTGGTTGGGGAACTGAGCCACAATGTCGGAGAACAAGACCACGAAAAGGCCCAAGATGTTCGGGATGTTCGGGATATTCGAGAAGGACACGCTCGGCCTGCCGAGATCCATGATAGTCCCATTCCCAGCCCAAATACAACCCCCGCATCCGCCCCCTCCAAGAAACACCGGTACTACGCCGTGTTGAAACATGGCAACTTGTTTCTTTATAAAAACGAGCGCATGCAGGATGTCAAACACGTGGTTGTGTTGCACAACCACATCGTCACACTCTGGCCCCGCAACTTGTCCGAAGGGTCCCTCTTCACCAAGTACTCGCTGATTGCATTGCTCAAGTCGGACTGGAGTCGGGCCCGGAGACTCTCGGAAAACCGCCCCGACTCCGGCAGTGACTGGCATTCCGGGAAGGTCACTACGCAGGACGTACTTGACCATACCAGCGGGCTCCTGGCGCCGCCGGGGGCCATTTTCATCTATACCGACTACAACTTCGAGAAGGAGGATTGGTACTTTGCACTTATTCGGGCGACCAAGACTGCACACTACGCAACGCCTGCATTGGACCCGTCGTTGTATGCAGAGACACTCCATTTTCCCACAGCCAACAGCATGAAATTGATCCAAGCTCTTTACAGTTCTGAGGGCCAAATACAGACGAAATGGCTCAATTCGATATTGGGCCGGCTTTTCCTTTCTTTGCAGAAAACCGACATCATGCAGGACTACCTCACGCTAAAGATCGAAAAGAAGTTGAACAAGATCAAAACTCCCGGTTTTTTGGACAAGTTCCAGATCATCCGTGTGGATGCAGGCGATGCAGCCCCCCTCATCAGCTACCCCGTCCTTAAAGAAGTGAATCCTGACGGTAACCTCTTGGTATCGTTCGATATGCACTACTCCGGGGGTCTCTCCATGCAGTTGGCCACCAAAGTCAACATCAACCTCGGGTCCCGGTTCAAGACTCGAGAGGTTGATGTATTGCTCTCGATCACGTTTGAAAAAATCTCTGGGCCAATGCTTATTCGCATGAAACCCCCTCCGTCCTCCAGAATGTGGTATACGTTTGAGACCGAGCCGCAGATGGCCATCAAAATCGAGCCGGTGATCTCGTCCCGGCTGATGTCCTATGGTGTCATCACCAATACCATCGAGAAGAAGTTCAAGGATGCCATCAAGGACACGTTGGTGTTTCCGCATTGGGACGACCTTGTCTTTTATAGTTCCAAGGACGAGATGTACCGAGGAGGTGTCTGGGACAAGACCGTCCGGCCAAAGGCGACAGAGTCAAGCGAGAAGGAGGGAGACAAGAATCCGAAGGAGGGAGACAAGAATCCGAAGGAGGGAGACAAGAATCCGAAGGAGGGAGACAAGAATCTGAAGGAGGGAGACAAGAATCTGAAGGAGGCAGAATCGAGGGAAGTCAAGAGGGAGGATGGAGAGGAGCTCGAACGGCTGGAGGATGTGGCGTCGGTTTTCACGGCCGGAAGCGATGATGCCGTAAGCTTTACGTCAGCAACTGCAGCACGTTCCAAGGGCCGAATCTCATCCACAATCAATGACCTTTCCAAGAGGTTAGGGAAACCAAAGTCTACTTCCACCCTTGGAGTGGATGAAACCAGCATTTTGTCGGATGGTTCAGAGGTGCAGCTGGTCACACTGATAAACACAAGTCTTAATCTGAACCAGGGAAGTCTGATAAACCAAGTGAATCAGGGACCCACGAACCTGGGGCTGGAACCTGTTTACACCGGCACCATCCGGAAAATCGGTAGTTGGTACAATAAACCAGCCAAGCAGCCTGCGTCTCCGCTGGGAACTCCATATGTGGCACCCGAAATGATCTCCAACCGCAGACCGCGGAAACAATCTCTGGCCACGCTCAACTCGGACTCCGAAAGACTTGAACGGAATGAAAGGACCGAGAAAACGGAAAAGACGGACCGGGTTGAAAAGGCCGAAAAGGCCGAGGTTCCAGGCTATGATTTCGGGTCCAATTTGTCTTTCGAAGACCGCATCGCCAACACCATCGATGTACTGTCGACACCGCCACCCGCCAAAAGCCACCGCAAACCTCCACCAGACTCGCCTGTGTCTTCTTAAGGAAACACCTCCGTGCATCCGCAGTAAACCATTCAAAATTCCAAATCCAATCCAATACTATGCACTACTCACTAGTTAGCCATTAGTCATTGGATAATCCAGCAAGTAAATATGAATGATTCCTTATTTGATTATTCCACGAATAATAGCATGGTGAGAATTGATTGTAGTCCCGAGGCCGTGAATACACCTATGAATGTTCCAGTACAATCCAAGTTGCCTCCACACACATATATGTACAGAAATGATCACTCAGGAATGGCGAATTTCAAGAAAGAGTTCAACATCTGACTGTGGTGTTTGGGACCATTAAATTTGAGACTAGTGTCATGTCCACTGATTCTGAAGATCCTTTTTCATCCATCCCTTTGCCTGGCATGAAAGTGACAAACCCGGTCGTGCCATTTCCATAACCAGTATCATGGACAAGGTTTTGCTCGCTTCCATGGTACAGTTGCAATTAACCAGGCAATCGAGAGACTTCAGAGACTCTGGAGCCAGATGGCAAGAGGGAGTGCACACACGTATGGATAAAGGCCACTTCTGGTTCGTTTTTCTTGAAAACAACTAGTCTCTTGGAAACAATTAGTCTCTTAGAAACAACTGGAGGCTCAAGATTACCTCACAGATATCCAAGCCGTGGCCAAGGCCCTGGATCATTCGGAAGAGGTACTGGTTTATGATGATCAATGGTGACGTCACCACCAAGTCCTGCACCTGGAGCCGCCGAGAATCCACCCGCTGTTCCACCGAAAACGGTTCGGATGTCATTGATGAGCACTTCGTTGTGCTGCTCTTCTAAGAGTATAGTAGTAGGGTGTAACGGGGTGGCTGCTAAAAAAAAGGGCGGCTTTTTGTGCGCACTCGATAAGTGTGTACAAACCATGTTTCATGTTGCATCTTGCAGCATTTTGCAGATCTCCATATATAAAAGGGGGTTCGCAGTGTATGGAGAAATGGGCAAATTTTCTAGAAAGACCAAATTCTCTTCTTACTGAGGAATTAATACTTATTGGGGAATTCATTCTTACTGGGGAATTCATTATTACTGAGGAATTAATACTTACTGGGATATTAACTACTTACTTGAAAAATACGTCAGTCGTATACATGGACATGTAAGTATGGTTTTTAAGGGTTCGTACGTTGAGGGAACTTCCCTAATGTTGGGGAACAGTTCATCCACTGCTCTTACTAAATGCACATCCAAGCATATTAGTGGATTTAGCTATTTTAGCATTCGTTTAAACCGTGGATGTTTCATTGGCTGCAAAATCTCATACTATCATTTGAAACATATCTACTATCGGATTACACATGACCAAGTTCTTTACTATATTATTATGACCTATCTTGACCAGGAGTCACTTTGCTACTACTGGATCTGATTTTAAAGGAGAATTCCTAATCTGTCATAGATATTCAAGTCATGTGAAGTTTTCTGTCTCCATCTATTGACAAGAGTTCGACAAAACTAGGAACCAGTTCAGGTCTCTGGCCCTTTTCGGTGGTAAGAGGTGGGAAACATGGTCATGGCAGATCTTCCATGATTGGACTGGCCATTGACACTTTCATTTCTGATTAAAGTGGATTCTGGAACCAAGCCATGGTCTGACCACCAACTCTGGACCCAAATAGTCATGGCGAACTCACTGGGGGTTTGAAGGTATAGTCCACGGCTCAGAACGTTTCTCCCTCGCCACCTAGCTCTTGTTTAACCGGACTGTGACCTGGGACAAGCAGACATCAATGGGTTCTGGGTCTTGGGACCATGAGCATTCACTGGTTGACCTGCATCTAGTGCCGCGTGCATACATTTGCACCCAATCTGAAAACATCCAGAAACACCAACCATTTGTTGCATGTTTATTTTCAATCCCTCGGTACCAGAAGCAATATATTGATCCTTATCAAATGTATGGGGCCCAGCCTCCGTACATCTGGCAGAGATTCGCTTCCGAAGTGGCCTGTTGGATCAACACGTCCACTTGCCCATGCACATTCATTGGCAAGCCCTCCTTTTCATCGAGCAAGCCTCGGATCTTATGGCGAACCCGCTTGAGGTGTTCCTGTGGCTTTTCCAGCGTCCGCCAGTCCAATAACGGGTCATAGATCAAGGTCTCCAAGATATTCATGAGCGAGGCCTCGTTTTCTCGGACCAAGGCCCCGGTGACCTCGCATGCTATGCGGAACGGGCCCTCGATTCCGGTGATCCCCATGGCATCCACCATGTTCTGGGTCAAGCGGAACGGCACAATCTCGGGTGTGGGAAGAGTTCGGCCTTTTTCAAAGAGACAGTCGAAATCGATGTGGAGAGAAGCGCCGTTTTCCTTGAGAAAGAGGATATTCTCACAATGCCGGTCGCCCAAACCAATCACGTGGCCCACTATCGACATCACTGCTGATGTCCGGATGTACGTCCTTCGGGCCACGTACCAAATAGCCGGGTCGGAGAATTGATCAATGAACCAATTGTGAAGCACCGGAGTCAATTCATTGCAGATGGTCAGGAACAACTTGGCCAAGTCGTCTCTGGTGGCCGTGCTTGGGTTAGCCTTATACACCTGTTGGGCCTCGTTCAACTTGGTAAACACCTTGCGTTCATTAAGAAAAAGCCCCGATTTCTTCTGCTGGAGCAGGATCACCGCCTTCATGGTCTGCACATGGGCCACGAACTCGATCACCCCCATATCCTCGGCCAATGGGATCACCGAGTAGTTTTCGATGGTCAAACTGCGTTTCCGTGCATCTCCACTGGCCGAAAGCAACCGATTGATCATGTTAGTGAACTCGAAAACCTTTGCATCTTTGCGGGTATCGTCCCTTTTGACCATCAATCGATACGCATTGTTATCCGTGCCTCGGATGGTGATTTGCTTGGGCATTTGGAGCGACAGGAAGATGGCCACGTCGTCGTCGAAGCCGTCGAACGTCACGGGCGCCCGGGGGAATGCATGGAAGCTTTCGCCCAGCCGGTTGCCGTGCAGAGCTGGGATTTTGATCTCGAGGTTGGCCTTGACCGGCACCACGAGCGAGTCGTAAGGCTTGTTGGTGTTCAGAACCAGAAAATCGCCCGAAAGCGTCCACCGCTTCTTTGAGCTTTTCTTGACCTTCTGGCTGGCGATGGACTCCAAGATTTCAAAGAGTTCCTTGGCGTTGGCCACGGCCGTTCCAAGTGCAGGCCGCACCTGGTCCAAAATCTGCTCCACCCTCTGCTTCCGTCTGGAGTCCTTGGACTTGACATGTGACAATACGTACCAGAGACTGTGCTTTGGGTATGTTGTCACGAGATGCGCCAAGATGGCCACCATGGCGTCCACACTGGGCTGGTGCTTATGGGTAATCCGGGAAAGCATTTGGGTGATGGACGTGTACCACACATAAGCCGGCACATCATCTTTTTGCTTGGCGATTTCCAGCACCATGGACTCCAAGCGGCGCAGTGCTTCCTTATTGCGGTGTGGTTTCTGGGCAAAGTCCAACCACACCGAGATCAACTTGGGGAGCGCCTCGAAGATATACTTGGTGCCAAGTTTCAAGGCATGGAGGTAATGCCGGATGATATGCCGTTCGTACATCCCCGAGGCATCGTTGTGCGAGTCCATGAGCTTGCAGTAGTACTTCCCCAAGTCGAAAAACGGCTTTTCCCAGTCCTTATCGAGCTTATAGGCTTTGGAGTACTCTTCCACAATCGTGGCCTGCGAGCTGTGGCTGGACTCGTCGAGCCAGAGTGCATATTGGAGCTGGTACCGGGCCCGGGCTTTGGGCGGAGTATCTTGCGCCCCCAAGCTCTCCGAGAGCGTCTTGATGGCCTCAGTTTGTTTCCCCTGGTCCCAGAGCAAATGGGCATATTCCACATTGGCATTTTCGTCACTTGCAGCCATGGCGTTCATGATACACTTGGTGGCCATGTCTAGACGCAGGTCTCTCCGAGCGATCTTCAGACACGCAAGGTGGATGGAGCTGATGAGGTTGTGGCGGCGGGTTAGGATATAACAGAGCCGGTGCACAGCGAAAAGTTTCCACTGGCTCTCGAATTCAAGGTCGGTGTTATTCATGCGGTCATGGAGGATGCTTAGCATTTCCAGTTCGGGGGTTTCACGAGACTGGGTCTGCACTATAAGACTGGCATCGAACATCATGTGGAGTTGCCGCATCAACCGAGTGTTTCTGGAGAATGACGACGACATCGACAGAGCTAGCGATTGGCCCACTAGGGCATATATCTCGTCCATTAACACGGAAAACTTCCGAGACCCTTGATTCTGCACCTGGAGAATCAGCTCTGCAAACCGGGAAGTGATTTGAGCCTCCACATCATGCGGACGTCCCAAAACACCCAGGATTTGGCTCCACTTGGCGATTTCTTCAAGATTTCCAGACTGCACCGATGCCAGAACCCCGGCAACGGCCCAAATCCCGGGCAATTGCGTATAGTTCTGTTTCCACATGGTTGAGTCAAGCGACGATAACACCTGCTCATAGAGCGCGTGGTCAGCAAACGACTTGAGGAGCTTAGTGGTGTACTCCACCCGGTCATGGTCTGTTCCTGTGTGGCTCAATACGTGGAACGATTCCTGGGCAAGCGACCAGTTCTCGTTGAACTGGAACGTGTGGAGCTTCTCCTGGAGATTGCTAGCGGAGAACTTCTTGAGGACTCCGTTCAAGGCGTCATAGTCGTCGATATTGGAGTATACCGCCTGGAGCGTCGAGGCAATATCGACCATGGGTTTCTGGGCTCCAGAACCACTGTTTGCTTCACCCATTCTTTGACTGCTTTCCATGGTTTCAACGGCATCCATGCCTTGTTTGCTCCCTGTTTCAGTGCTTTCACTCCGATGACACTTTTCAAGGTATAGAATTGTCCGTTCAAAAGAGTCACATTGTGAAGACGTTTGAGCTATAAGTTCCGTGGGAATCTCCCGCAAAACAGACGTCACATACAGCCTTCGCTTGGTCAACACAGTCAACTCAGCCTTGGTCACCGACGCAGAACTGAGCCGTTGTGTGGCTGCAGAGATCCACTCGTTGAGGTAGTCGATCACCTCAAACACACTCTGGTAACATAGTTTAAGGTTCTCCATGCGTTCAGTGGCTCCGAGGTCGTGGATTTGAGTATGGAGAATGGCCAAAAACTCCAGGAGTATATCACTCCGGGCCTGTTCGTCTCCATTGACGATATGGCTCAAAGCCACGTACTTCAAAAGGTACAGCGAGATGGACACCTCCTCGTCCCGGATCAACATGGAGCAGGTCTGGAAAATATGGGATTTGGCCGTTTTGCCCTTTTGCGATTTCTGTGATGGCAACGAGCTGGACGTATTGATGGGTCGCCGAAACAAGTTGGTAGTGATGTCCACAAGCCACTTATCGTGGCGCATGCCCATTTCAAAATGGGGGTATTCCAAGGGCTCGTATCGAGGAGTCTGGGCAAAATACCTGGAACTCAAAAGTGGAGTTAAAGTGGACTTGTCGATTTCGGAAAACTCGTCCCAGACTTCACTTCGGATTCCCTGAGTTCCTGCCTCCAATACAGAATTATCTAGCCCAAGAATCAGGAGAAAACTCTGCATAGAGTACACGGAGAAGAGCTGGCGGATTGGGTCGTTGGACGCCCAAAAGTTCTTGATCACCTTGGTCTGGATAAAGTCCACGAGAAACCGGGCGTTTTCCCGGTAGTCCTGGAAATCCTGAAGGAGCATGGTGTGCAGTTTGACACTCTTAAAGGTGAACCTGTTGGCATCCAAAGACCCAAGACTGGCCAACACTTTGGCACTTTTGGTGGAAATCGCCGGGTCTTTGCTCCGGAACTGCACAGAAATGTCTAGCACGCTTCGGACCAAGTCCAGGATCTGCCGTACACTCGTTTGGTCTCGGAGAGTATCGTTTTGCCAGGATTTCTGTTGAGCATTGGCTGAATTGATGAGGTCATCGAGCGCCTGGTGGATGACTATACGGTTTCCGGTCTGCAAACGTCGAGTCAATTCGGGGAAAAACGAAAGATTGGTCTTGAGCTTCAGCAAAAGCGATAACGACGCGTCCGGCACATAGTACCGGTCCAAGTCCTTGATATATGGGTACGAATAATAGTATGGCCCATACTTGATGTACTCCAGCTTGATCACCAGAAACAACTTGCGGAGGATATTTGCAGCTATGAGCTTGGAGCGATGCAGGAAAACCTCGAACTTCTGGAACATCAATGAGATGGTGATGTCAAACAACGAAACAAGGCTGGCCAGATCGAGTCTCTGCACCAACACATTCCAGCAGCTCAAGGCGTGCGTTTCCAAGGCAGGTGAATCCATGGCTGCTTGAAGACACGTGGAGATCTGGCCCAAGGCCCACGAGGCGGCGGTGGTGTTCCTGGATATAAGGAACTGGATGGCCTTGATGGAGCTGACTTTCTCGAGGTACGGCCGGATACCCTTGATTTGGTGCACGTTTTCACTGAATCTCTGTGCTAGCTCCAACACATGCTCCTGGAGAATATCATGGATATAGTCGAATTGGTCCTCGGATGGAGGCTCCAAGTGCTCATTTTCCGGCCGTTTCATCCAGCTGATTTTGCCCACGTATACCATGGCTTTGAAGATTTTGGCCTGGTTCTGGAGCTGGCCATCGTCTTCCATTTGCATCTGGAGCAAAATGAACCAGAGCACCTCCCCCACATTCGGCACCAAGTCTGCCATGCTCACCTTTTTATAATGTGGACTGGCGTTGCTCAACACATTGACAATGTACTTGGTATCAATCTGCTCATCTTTGCAGAGGTAAAGAGCCATGATCCGAGGAAGGGTCTTGGTGATCAACTTCAATTTGGGGATGTTGCAAGCCTCGGCGATCTCCTGGATAAAGTCCCGCTTGTAATATTCGAGGAATCGAGGCGTGGTATAGTCTCGGGTATTGCTCAAGAAGAACTTCTTGGTGATGCCCAAAAGCTCCGTTAAACGAGTGAACATCCGGCCGTTTTTGACGATTCTTTCGGCGATGCTGGGCAAATATGGCAGGAGCATCTTATACGGCGTAAGACCCTTGGCCAGAGCCACGTATAGGAGCACATTATAGGTTAGATTGACATGCTGCTCGTTTGTTTCGCCCAAACAGTCGATCAACTTGATGAACACCACACAGAGCCATTCGCCATCACACACAATGGCTAGTTCAGCAAGTGCTAGCAACGTGGACTCGGCCAAATGGATCTCCGACGTGCTATAATTGATGCTGGTCACCGTTTGGAAAATATGCTTGAAGAGCTCTTCCAGAACCTTATCGTTTTGCCGGATTAGGAAGAGCGGAAGCGTTCGAGCTGCTAGAATCCGAACGTCTCGGTTGCTATGATTCTGTAAACACTCCAAAACAAACAGGAAACTGGCATTGCTGGAGCCACAGTCTTTTTCCGGGAGCCGGAACGTGGCCAAGAGGTTGTAGAGTGCAAGCAAGAAGTTGCAAGCAAGGAGGGGGTTTTCCTGAATGCTAGGACGGTGTTTTCCGAGGAGAAGAGGGCCGAAAATGGCCGAATAAAGCAAATTGCTTTCGCTCGAACTGGTCACGTGCTTCCGTTGGGCCGAGATGTTCTTGTATATGTTTTTGGAGCTCACGGCTGTACAGACCGTGCATTGGTGGGCTTTCCAGTCGTAGTCCTCGGCAATTATGCATGGAACATGGCGCAACACCGAGAGAAACGTATGGCACGTGGCCTTATTGGCCAAGAAATCAGGCTCCAAGCTCCGGACGTAGTCTAGCCACGTTTTCATGTCTGGAACCAAGTTCTGAGTCGAAAGATACGCCTGGAACAGGTTTGGCGAGTCGATACAGAAGCGGAGCTCGGACATAAGCCCGTTTTGGGCCCCGGCCATGATCTGCACCGTTAATTCATTCAATTCCACGTCCAGAAACCTTCTTGGGGCCGAACCCGGCTGTTTTCGGCTTAATATCTGGACCACACTCGCCACATCAGCCGGAAGAGCTGCGTTTTCAAGTTCGCTGGTCAGAAACGAATTATCGAAGTTCGCCATAAGTTGTTTCTCTTGACAAAAGAGATAAAGCCGCATCACACACCGGCACGCCGACCTGGTGAATTGAAACGAGCCGTTTTCACCCGTTTCAAGCGCCAACGCAGAGAAATGACCATGGATAAGCTTCAAGATGAACTGCACCGCCGTCCAGCGGATATTGGCGTCCAAATAAACATTGCTGGCTAAGTTTAACATCACCACGGACCTGCATGTATCGACTATGGCCATCAAGGTGTCGTTTTGCAGTGACTGGGCCGCCGAAAGCACGAAAAAAAGACGCTTGGCCACCATATCAAGCTGCACACGGCCCTGGGCCGTTCGGAGCCGGAGTTTATCGGAGATGTCGTAGTCATTGACCACTGTAAACAAATGGCACGTGCAGGAAAGCAACAGGGGGAAATCTGGGGCGATTTCCAGCGGGATTTCAACCCCCGTCCCCCCATCAGGGCCGGTCACGTGTGCCACCAAACTCTGGGACCCTTGGGTCACGGTATCGAGGAGAATCTGCCGGAGAACCGTCTTATGCTTATATCCGAGCATATTGATGGCCACAATGTTGATAAGCTCCAATAAAAACGTCTTAATGGTATTCGTAAGCCCTAGGTCCATGGGGAACTGCGCTAGCCAATGTAGGGCAAAATGAAGCAGCCACTGGTAGAAAAACGGGGGCTGTAGGGCGGCCAGGAGGCGGAAAAACGGCGTTTTTTCACCAAACACAACCGCAAGCTCGGCGGCATCCACTGGAGTATTCAAAAGGTGTTTTTTCCGGCTCAAAACGGCTTCGATGGTGGAGAAAAGCTTGGGGACAAATGCGCCGGCCTCAGCATCAGGAGAAGAGGCTAGAATCTGGAGCCTTTCATGGGCAAAGGCAAAGAGATAGAGGGACAATTTCTTGAAATCCGTAGTATCATCCTGAGCTATGTTTTTGTTGACGTCCAGAAGAAACTGCTCGAGCTCAGGCGCTGAAAGCATGGCTTTAGACGTGTTTAACGTGAGTGAGATGTAGAGTGGGACTGCATATACGCGCATGATTATACAAATATACGAGGCGTTGCATGCAGGCTGAAACACTCTTGAAACAGACCAGAACCCCATGTGCTGACTAGAAATGGTACTGGGGAAGAGGGTTCGAGTCCTAGACGTCAGTGCTGTAATATTAAGCCAGTACATCCGTGCCTCCCAGGAATATGACACACCCGTACACCAACTGTAACACCAGTGGCGACCAAAATAGAAAACGGGAAGCCTATTGCTTACGTTCATTCCGTGACAACTATTTTTTCTATATTAGTTGTTTCCTATAGAGACACAATCGGATCCGACCGTACTCTAACCACCATCGAACATCCACATCAGAGAGTATATATCGGAAAAAATAGTCAGAATTCGTCAGAACATCCGACAGGAGAAATCCATTGATCTGCTTCCTTTTATCCCTAGAGAATTAGTCTGGGGATTGAAGTTCATCCTGCAGAGATCGCGTGTCCTGCATGTAGACGCGTGTCCTGCATGGCGACATGGAACCCGAAAGCATAGGCGTAGAAAAGGACATCATAGATATGAATGACCATTAAGTTTGTAATTTTCAGTCATTCACATCCTCAATCATAAAGAATACCTCTCAGACATGGTGTTTCACCATCAAATGTTTCCGTAATCATGGATTGATCATGGCCTGATTCGGAAATGATAGGGCTAGACCATTCCATAGAAACCCGGTTTTCAATTTGGTGGATGTTCCAAATAGCATCAACGACTTCATCTGGAAAAGTCCTTAATTGGTCCTGAAACAACCATTTGACGTGTCCTGAGTTAATCATTTGAAATGACTTGACTGGACCGTATGACGTTTTGACACGACCCGAAATGACCAGCTGTATGACAGTCATACCTGAAACCACAATGACACATCCGTTTTCTGAGCACCATTTGATCAAAACACATGATCTTCTGGGACGTCCTAAACCACTAGAACGACTAGCTGAATGACCTAGTATGTTCGGACAGACCATCTGATATGTTCTGAGACAATCCTCTTACCTGACCATTGGACCAGCTTACCTGATCATTTGACCATGTGAAAAGAGCTGACTTGACTTGACATGTCTTGAAACAACATGAAACAACATGAAATAACATGAAATAACATGAAATAACATGAAATAACATGAAATAACATGAAATAACATGAAATAACATGAAA